>CAWUFW010000288.1:4545000-4903644 GCA_963921515.1 Calotriton arnoldi
GTAACGCAACTTGTGCTCGTGTAAAGCGCTCTGATACCCGATACTTTCGGGTCAAGATCGCGCTATATAAAACTCCGTAAAAAAAAAAAGAACTGACCACTAGCCGACAGTCATGCCCGATACCGTCATCGGGTAGTGACTGTTTAGGCCAAAGTCAATGTCCACGCTGGGATTTTTGAGCCAGTGCTTACCCTGTTAAAAGTAAGACTACAAATCCCAGAATGCAATGCACAGGTGGCCGCAAACCCGGGATTGGTTGAAGGTGTTCCACAACATGGAACCACTTGTCAACTATGGTGAAGTGTGCATTCTGCCTTGCCCCGGCTCAAATTCTGGTCAGGATTACTCTCATAGCGGTACCATGTACGAGCGTGTCAATAACTTCTATTCACAGCGCCAAGAAGCAGTTCATTCTGTGTTGTACACCAAACTTTATTAACGTCTTGCCATAGTCTCTGATTAGCGCAGATTTGAGCATCATGAACTATAATCTCCCTGACGTGGAAATCTTTTATTTGTTGTGATCAGCCTCTAATAAATGGATACAATGGTAGATGATAACTATTTCAGGTGCCTCAGAGGAAAAAAACAAGCGTTGGCAAAACCACTAGGTCTGGCCTTGGAAGATGGTGCAAGTTACTATTTTTGTTGTTTCTGGTTTCGAAAACGAACTGCACTTGACGCCTCGGTGGTATTTAAACACAAGGCTCTATTGGGCATCAGTGTACATAGTTCTGTGAGTGTATGGCTACCGTAACGGTCTGGCCTGGGCCTTTCGTTGAGGTCATTTTCAGGACTGACTGTTGTGATCGTGTTTCCTGATAGTAAATGAGAGTAACATAGAAGGGTTCGGCAGTAGAGGGTGTGCCTCTCTAGCCTGGATGACAGGGGGAGAGAGTGATGGTAGTAAAAAGGAGGGGGCGGCATTTTTCAATTCTCGCCTAGGGCGGCAAAACACCTAGAAACGGCCCTGCTGCAAAGGTAGGCCTGCTGTCACAATTCAAGTGGTCTCTCATGGGTGGTATAATACATGCTTCAGACCAGGGGAGACCCCTGGTGTACCCATGCCCTGGGTACCTTGGTACCATATACTAGGGACTTACAAGGGTACACCAGTAGCCAATCTGGAGTGTACCTAAGTACTCACCATTTCCAAATTAGGGAGGAAACTCAGAGACTGGGGTCCTGATTAGCAGGATCCCAGTCAGACTCGTCAGAAAAACATAATAAAACCAGCAAAACGTGGGGGTGACCATGAAAGCAGATCCTACTTTCCTACAGATTTCATGTGGCAAGTGGTTCAAATGAAAGCACGTATTAGCTGAGCTGTATCCTGGACTGAGGCGATGTGTGAAGGGGTACATATTCTTAGTATTTTAAAACAATGAGTAGCTAGTGAGACAGCTAGCGTGGTAGAGAGTTATGTTTCAGTGGGGAGGAGGCACAACATCTAGCATGATTGCTATGGATGTAAGAAAGGTGTTTAAATCACGCAAATGCTTTGGAAAACCTCTTTCCTCCTCATGCCTAGCCTTGTATGTAATCATGCTGCGACAAAAGAAGCCAAACCATGCATACTTGCAACTGAGGAATTCAAGGTTGAGTTCAGCATGAGTTTGAGTGAAACTCTTGACTTGAGGATGTTTGGGGTTGTGGGTGGTTGATACTGAAGGTTAAGTATGATTCACGATATTCAAAGGGGGCCGAAATAAAAGGTGGTGAACAGCACTGCAAACTGTTAACGTCAAGGCCCATTTGGCTCCCCCTCTTAAATTTCAGGTAAAAAATACTTCTGACACTAAGATTTCCAGTGATGACAATGCCAGAGACCTGGCAATTAAACTCACCAGAAAAAAGGAGGACCCCCCTATTTAAGAAACCTATCAAACTTCATTTAAGGTTCTAGGATATTCTCCTTAGGTTCCAAAAGGAGACAGTAAAAGTACTTTACCTGCGGATCCTCTATATAAGTATCCTTGCAGTTGACCCTTTGGTGATGAATTGCACGTATGGAATCTATCCATTCTGTTGCTTAAGCAGATAACCAGGTCAAGGCATTTTTCTCAGAGCAATAATCTGCTCAAGACGTAAAGAAAACAGTTTGAACATGCAGCTGAGGTGCTGCTCTATAGGTTGTTGCTTTCAAATCAAAACATATTAGTTTCTTCTCATGTCATTTCTCAAAACTGAATAAAGCTCAAGCCAAGAACTTTCTCGCTCAGCATTAGGTGAACGAATCTGACATGGAATCTTGAGTGCATCTTGCTGCCCTTTCACTAATGTTTTAAGACAAATGTTAGTAAGCTGGAGAACTATGTACTCCATCCAAGCTACTTCCTCAACGTAACATCTCTTTTCAATACATTCACAAAAAGACCCTATTTATAACTGTTCATTTTAAGCCATTTATTGGGTCAAGGAGGGAAACAGTGTGACAAAGTATCTGCATTCGCCATGCTAGCAATGTTGAACATATGCCAGGAGTCAAAGGACTAAACAAAAAAAGCATGCGTCCTCCAGCTGCAGGCTAAAGCCTAGACTCAAGAGAAGGTTTAATAACTACTTTATCTTCCATAACCTCTTTCTTTTTCATCATACATTTTTATCATTATATCAGAATCTCCCACTTTTTCACAAGAGCTAAAAATTACCTGTTCTATGGAGAATTCCTTGCCAGCAATTTCAGCGACTTTTGCTATACTCTCAATATGGTCTTGTAGGTTCATCTCTAGAATGCGTGTAAAAGTTAAACTGGCCTTGGGTTTGATATTAATATGGATTTCCTCAGAAAGCAATTCCCAGTGGCGGTTCCTCATTCCTGGATTACGTAGGCCCTGGAAAAGTGGAATGTATGGCCTGAAGTCCTCAATCCTGATCTTAAACTCCTGAGCCACATCCTGGCATGCTGCAAAGTTAAGAGTCAAGCAAAATCAGTTACTTCAGATTCCACATATGTAGGATGCATAATACACCGATACCTCATTACCTGTCTCAAAAGCTGTGTCCTGGCCATTGGTCAACACCCAGGTGACTTATACAAAAGGTGTCCAGGAGTGGTCCACAAGGATAAGGTCCATTCAAGATTTTCAGAATAACATTTCACTACATAACTAATTCCCATATAGACTCATGGCAGATAAGTTGAAAATCTGGTATGCAATTGGGACTCGTACACAAACATTGGACACCCCTGATTTACACGATAGCCTACACAGAGATGTTTAAAATATTTTGATTCTATTTTTCTCCTAAGGTACATACAGACGTAATTCGCTCCTTTTTAGGTCTCGCCTACGCAGCGCGCATGCGCTGCATAGGCAAAAAGACCTTTTGCAATCAATTCGGCTTTTCAGCCAAAAACGTGCACGCGTTCCATTGCCTTCAATGGCAACGCGTGCACGTTTGGCGATTCACTTGCGGGAGCGAGCAGCTGGCGCCATATGGTAGCAATTATCGCTCCTGGCGCCGCTCGCTCCCGCAAGGGAATCGCACTCCCCCCACCCCTCCCACTTCTTTAACCCGAGTACTGTTTCACTTTCGCGGCCGCACTTGTGTTTCAGTGCTTGTTCTTGGAGATACGGCAACAACATACAACAACATCCAAAACAAGGAAATGACGGAAACAGCAATCCTTCAATCACGAAGCGGAACGAAACGTCCGCTTCAGGCAATTCGAGCGATGCTTTCTCATAGCCAATCCAAAAGGAGAAATGTAAACACAGCCTCAGCCAATGCCGGCAAAATGCGGAATGCAACGCTGCTCAGTAACCAAGCCAGAAGGTGAATACAAACAACCTCAGCCAATTCCAATAAAGTGCTGAAGTGAAACGCTGCTCTGTGACCAATCCAAAAGTTAATTAGCACAAAATCCAATAACGCTACACGTAGCTTTGCCCGCTTGTCGTCAGAGTACAAAAAGATGCACTCCACAAGTAAAACTTGGTAAAATAATACGCAGGTAAAACAGCGTCTTTTATACAAAAGAATTGCCGGTTTATTTCATGAGATGGACAGCGAGGTCGAACAGGCACGATCCAACAGTTGAATGGCAAAACCGACACACGGCTGCCATGTATAGACAATTAGCCCCCATTCAAAACCCGTACCTCCTCACGAGCAAGCTCGTTCACCAACTTCGAGCGCCACATGTCACACTCATGTCAGTCTCGTAACGGCGCTGCAATACAAATAATACAAACGCGTGAGTGCAATGGAAGGATTGCACAAACACGCATGCAAAAGTAAGGTTTTCGCAACTTTATCTGAACTCCTCACTCTCTACCCTACCTTTTCATGGGAAAAATAAAAATAAATCCTCATAATAACCCTGGATTGTCCCAAGTTGCTGAATTGTACCAAGAGGTGCCCTTCAACTTCCAGACGTCCCCCTCTGGGGAATAAATCCTGTCACTAATTGGAACCTCCTGGAGGGTACCCTTAACAAGCATTTGCAATGCAATAGGTCTCGCAGTTACACGAGTTTAAGCTATTGGCATTATAATGACAATGCCTTTTATTTATGTTTTTAAAACGAAAACAAAAATAAAAGGCATTGTTATTTGCAATGTCAATAGCTCAAACTCGCGTAAATGCGAGACCTATTCCATTGCAAATGCTTGTTTCTGTAGCAGTCATCCCTTAAAAGCATGGGTCATAACCCAAACACAATTTCCAATCAGTTAGTCCTAAGTTCGAAGGTGCTACCTCCTACTTACTGCAGGAGACTGTCCTGCTGAGTCCCAGATTTTTGGAGTCACACCAAATCCCTAGTTAAAACTGTGCATGTGTGATTTGTGCAGTTTCACATTTGTAGTTTCGACTTTTAGAGGGTAAGTGCACTTAAGGCTATGTTAGACAGCTGGACCTGAATCCGCAGACCTGAGATCTCTATCAGAGCGCTATATGCCTGCGTCCCAAAGGTCATTCAATGACCTGCTCTACGCTTGCATACAAAGTTTGCCTTACAACACATGCAACTTTGCCAATCAGTATGTAGATTATTGCTGCATGATGACTGGCAGTATTGTAGTCCCTGGACTGTCAGTCACTTTGTATGTATGATCTTTGTATACTTTGGGAATAAATGCCAGTTGACGTGGATTACAGAGGGGGTGCAGGAGCCTGTCAATGCAGCTGAGTGGGAAGTCACAGCCAAGCAAATCAGGAATGGAGGAAACCGGTAAGTAAAAAGTAATTATGCATGTGGCTGAGTGTATATTTGTCTGTGGAGCTACCTGTGTCTTTCTGACTGACTGTTTGCATACATGCACTTGTCTGTTCAGTACGGTGCTCTGCCTCACTCCATCCGTGGCAGAACTTTGCCCTCATCCATCCCTGGCAGACCTTGTCCTCCATTCAACACCGGCATACAGTTTTTTGCCATGGTGGTTGGCCACCCAACTCGATATTCACCACCACCCATCACATCTGGTGGCCCTATATAGCCTACATGGTCTTGGTGGGCCACCTCTGCATGGTGATGCCTTCACCTAGAAGAATAATGGCACTGGCATACTGGTGGCTGTTTTTGGTATAGGGTGGGCACTGCAAAATGTCATTTTAAGTATTCCGGTAAGCTACATTGGTAGTGCTTGAAGGAAGCTGTCTTGATATCTATAATTCAAATTGGGTAATAAAAGTCATTATATAAATTATGGAATCTTTGAGAAAATTTATGTTTCCCCCTTAAGCTCAGTAAAAAAATGCAAACCACTTGCATTTGTAAAGCTTCCTTGTTAATTCCACTGTAGCAACAGACATGATGCCAATGTTGTCAACGAATAAGTTACTTACCTTTGGTAATGCATTATCTGGTAGAGACAATATCTAGCTGTAGAATCCTTACCTTTGAATTCCTCAGGCGTCAGGCTGGATCTGGAAACTTTTGCGTGAGCAGTACCACTTACGTGCGCCATCGGGTGGCTTCATTCGACTCCGTGTGACGTTGTTGGCTTCGTTTATGACGACGCGGTTACCTATTTAGGTGCTACCA
Source organism: Calotriton arnoldi (assembly GCA_963921515.1). NCBI lineage: Eukaryota > Metazoa > Chordata > Amphibia > Caudata > Salamandridae > Calotriton > Calotriton arnoldi. The sequence goes on from CAWUFW010000288.1 coordinate 4,550,993, forward strand.
AGGCGCGCGGACGTCAGTACTTTTCACTTTCCTACGCCAGAAGTGACTGACGTAATTGTGTACCAAAACTAGGGCCGTGAAAAAGGGAGTAACCCTAGCCCTAATAAATAAGTACCCAGAGCGGGGAGGCATGGGTGGGTCTGTAAGGAATGTGCAGCTAGATACTGACTCTACCAGATAATGCGTTACCGAAGGTAAGTAACTTGTTCATCTGATAGAGACTTCTAGCTGCAGATTCCTTACCTTTGAATACATACCCAAGCCATACCATCCTAGTGATGGGCTGCGGACAAATTTCTCATACTAAAAAGTTCTGAGGACCGAACGGGCAAAATGCCTGTCCTTGTGGACCTGACTGTCCAGGCAATAATGCTTGGCAAATGTGTTCAGAGCTGCCTACGTTGCTGCCTGGCAGATGTCCAGGACTGGGACACCCAGAGCCAACGCTGTGGTCGCTGCTTTCCGCCTGGTGGAATGACTTTGTAAGCCCTCAGGGGGCTGCTTCTTAGTCAAGGCATAGCAGATTTTAATGTAGAGAACGACCCAGCGAGAAATTGTCAGTTTCTGCACTTCCCGACCTTTTTTTAGCTCCCACGTACCCCACAAAGAGTTGGTCGTCCACCCGGAACTCTTTTGTGCGGTCAAGGTAGAATGACAATGCTCTTTTTGGGTCCAGTTGGTGGCGACGCTCCACTTCTTCAGAGAGATGCGGAGGAGCAAAAAAGGTGGGCACCATGATAGATTGACCCAGATGGAATGGGGTCACCACCATTGGAAGAAATGAAGCACGGGTACAAAATACCACCTTATCTACAAAAGTCATCATGTAGGGGGCTTACATGATAACGCCTGTAACTCAATGACCCTTCAGGCAGATGTTATCGCCACCAGAAAGGCTGTCTTGATGGTAAGCAGCTGTAGGGGGCAGTTGTGGAAAGGCTCAAAAAAGAGCACACATAAGAAAAGTGAGGACCAAATTAAGGTCCCACTGTGGCATAATAAAGGGCGTGGGTGGAAACAAGTGACCCAGCCCTTTCAAGAAACGAATTACAATTGGAGATGTAAACAGAGACGGTTGGTCTGGCAGCCGCAAAAAAGTGTATAGAGCAGAAAGATAACCCTTAAGAGTGCCTAAAGCAGGGACCTGCTGGGCAAGGGTAAGAATGAAAAGAACAGTAGAAAGAGAAGCAGAAAAAATAGACCTTTCTGTACAATATGATACAAACCTTTGCCACCGGCAGGCATATACAGTCTGAGTGGATGGCCGCCTGTCCGCAAAAATAACATTTCATACTTCAGAAGGAAGGTCTAATGCTATCAAATGTCACCGCTCAATCTTCACGCATGGAGGTGGAGAGTTGACAGGTTCGGGTGCGGGACCCTCCCCTGCTGCTGCGACAGAAGATCCTCCCAAATGGGCAGCCAGATCTGAGTATCAATGCTCATCTGCCGAATCTCTGGATACCAGACTCTCTGTGCCCAGTCCGGAGCTACAAGAATGACTTGGGCCTGGTTGTTCTTGATCTTCTTCAGAACTCTGGCCAGAAGTGGCATGGGCGGAAAGGCATACAACAGGCCTGAGCTCCACTCGCGAAAAAGAGAGTCGCCGAGCAATAGCCGCCTTGGAAACTCCAGCATGCAAAACTGCTGACATTGCGCATTCTCTTCGGAGGCGAACAGATCCAACCAAGGTTCTCCCCACTGCTGAAAGAGACCTCGCGTCACCTCTGCCTGGAGACGCCATTCATGATCCGCTAGGCATCGACAGCTGAATTTGTCTGCCCTGGCATTCAGAGAACCCTCCAGGTGTTGCCCACCAGGGTTATACCCTGCTGTTCCAGACATGTCCAGAGATGCAGGGCCTCTTGACAAAGGGTCCACAACCCCACCCTGCCCTGCTCGTTGCAGTACCACATGGCGGTGGTCTTGTCAGTGAACACTTGCTCCAACAAATTGATGTGGAGCCCCGACTCTGCCAGAGACCAGTGTCCCCTGATCTCTACCTCTCCCAGATGGCCGCCCCATCCCAGGAGTGATGCATTTGTCACCACTGTGTGATCTGGTTGAGAAAGGGAGAGGGTTCTGCCTCTGACCCAATTGCGGTTCATCAACCACCACTGCAGATCTCTTGCAGTTCCTTCCGAGATCTGGACCATGTTGGTGAGATTCCTTGCTGCTGCTCCCACTGGAACTTCAGGTCCCACTGCAAAGCCCACATACGCCATCTGGTGTGCTTACCAACAAGATGCAGGAGGCCATGAGGCACAGCAGCCTCAGAGTCATTCTCACCGAAATCCAGGATAGAGGCTGAAACATCGGTATCGTAACCTGAATATCCTGGACTTGATGCTTGGTAGAAGAGGCCCGAAACTGCATTGTGTCCAGAACAGCCCAGATGAAAGGGAACATCTGAGAAGGAGTCAGGTGTGACTTCGGCACGTTTATAGGGAACCCCAGCGAATGCAGGAGGTCAGCCGTAGTCTGAAGGTAGGAGACAACAGCCTGGGGTGAAGACCCCTTCAACAACCAGTTGTCGAGGTAGGGAAATACTGAAATGCCCAACCGGCGCAGATGAGCTGCAACCACCGCCATCACCTTGGTAAACACGCGAGGGGCACTGGTAAGGCCGAAGGGGAGAAAGGTAAACTGAAAGTGCCCATGGCCTACCTTGAACCGCAAGTGATGTCTGTGGCCCTGCAGGATGGGGATGTGAAAATATGCATCCTGCAGGGCCAACGCTACCATCCAGTCTTCTAGGTCTAGGGCAGACAAAACCTGAGCTAAAGTAAGCATCTTGAACTTCTCCTTCTTGAGGAAGAGATTTACGGTCCAAAGATCCAAAATGGGGCTCAACCCTTTGTTCTTTTTCTGAATCAGAAAGCAGCGGGAATAACAACCATTGCCTACTTCTGACACCTGGATCCTTTCTATAGCCCCCTTGGCCAAGAGAGCTGTAACTTTCTCTCGGAACAAAGTTAGATGATCCTCTGCCAGCCATTCTTGGAGTGGCGGAATAGGAGGAGGAAAGGAAAGGCAGAGAATAGCCCTCCTGAATGATCTGCAAGACGTTATGGAACTCCAGTGGAGGAGAAGATGATGGATTCTCCCTCCAACTGGAGTAGCATGGTCTTGCAGAGTCAGATTAGGCGTGCTAGGAGGCTGGCTGCCGAGGGTTGGGTGGCCGACAATTTCTGGTTTCCATTCCAAGGACGGACTGAGCAGCGTCCACGTCCTTGCAAAACTTGGGAAGTCTGTGCAGGACGGTGACTGGGATAGGGTTGGCACAGCTGAAAACCCCTTCCGTTGCCACGGAAGGGGGGAAAGTTAGACTGGCCACAAGGTGTTGTAGAGAACCCAAGGATCTGGCCGAAGCACGAGAATCCTTGAAACGCTCCAAGGCCGAGTCTGTCTTCTCACCACACAGATGGGAAACATCAAAAGGCATGTCCATCAAATTAGCCTTGACATCACCCGAGAAGCAAGATGTCCTAAGCCAGTCATGGCGCTGTAAGGCCACAGTCAATAAAATTGCTCTGCCCTGCGAATCAGCTGTGTCAAGGGCACACCTTATGGTAAATTTTGTTGCATCTCTCCCGTCCTTAACTGCCTGGGAGAGTACAGCCTGGGCCTCCTCTGTGACCTGTAACAGCACTTGCGCAACCGTCTCCCAGAGGGAATGGGAGAAACGGCCCAATAAGCATGCAGTATTCACCAACCGCAATGCCAGGCTGTAGAAAGAAAACGTTTTCTTACCAAGTGATTCCAGCATCTTGGATTCCCTATCCTGGTGGCGGAAGGGAACGTGCCCTGGGAAATTGAAGCCTGCACCAAGCTTTCAGGGTTGGGATGTTGTCTTAGGAACTTTGAGTCACCCGCAGCTGGGCGATGGCGGCATGCAACTGTCCTGTTCACAGGAGCCCCTGTGCTAGGCTTGGACCACATGCCTATAAAGATATCAGTAAGTTCTTCATTAAAAGGCAATAAGAGTTCGGAGGTGGAAGCCCCAGGCTGAAGCACTTCAGTCAGAAGATTAGTTCTGACCTGCACAGAGGGCAACTCTAGTCCAAGGACCACAGCTGCCCTCATTACCACCATGGCATAGGAAGCCCCCTCCACCGCAGCCACAGTTGGAGGAGTGAGCATCCTAGTATATGGGGATGTGTCCAGTCCACTGGCTTCCCCAAGTTCCTCATACGAGTCCATTTGCTCTGCAGACACATCCTGGTGTTCTAAAGGGTCCATAGACCCCTCCCAGTCCTCTCCCGTGCCTGAAACACCATGAAAATGAACATGCGACAATGTAGAACCCCTGGGCTCTACTGGCCCCCGGAATCGGCATTGAGCTACACAGTTCCGACTCCGAGACGTCGAGGATAAGGATGGGGGCTTAAATCACCGGGGGGCGCCGGCGGCATCGAAGGCACCGACTTCGGGTCCGACGCCTGGGAAGGTTAGATAGGCATGACTGGCGCTGCTCGGATCTGGAATCGGATCCCTAAGGTCGGAGCCGACGGCATCAAATACACTGGGGTCCCTTCTGACCCCGCAGGGCCCGAAGGCTCCTCAGAAGGGTCAGCCCACTCAAATACGCGGTGAATGGCACCGTAAAACTCTTTGATTTGAGCGGGGGTAGCTCCGCCCTTCCGGAAAAGGAGGGAGGCGCGAAGTCGATCCTGGCTCCGGCTCCGCAGAACAGTGCCTAGAGCGTCGGTGCTCCTTACCTCTGTCTTTGACGGACGACAGCCGAGGGGAAGACGAAATCCACTTGGAATTCTTTTTCCTGTTGTGCGTCTTCCCAGAGTGTCCTGAGGACCTCGAGTGGGAGGAAGAGGACTTAGAGCTCCGGGAGCAGTCCCGCGACCTCCTCTTCTGTGATCGGTACCGGAATCTCAGTGGATTCTCGCTGGTCGGTGTCAACTGCTGGGCCGCAAGGAGCTTAAGAGCCTGCTCCCGCGAGGCCTTTGGAGCCATGCTTCGACAGCCCAAGCACGACTTCGAGTCCTGGTCGAGCTCAAGACACCAAAGACAGATGAGGTGGGGATCGGTAACCGACATGGCGTGGTGACAAGAGCCACACAGTATAAAACCGGTCTTCCTCAAAGACATCCCTCGACACACAAAGAAAAAATGTTTCAAGTCGAAAAACCTGTCAAAAAGCAATAGAGGGAGGGGGCGCTAGAGAGCCGGCGGACAAGATGGCCGCACCTTAGGGAGGCTCTGTCAGCCCGGAGGCAATATCCGTCATTATCCTGTGCCCACAGGGTGTCTACATGCTGCAGACTCGGAGAATAGGATCCGTGAGGGCAACGCGAGTCTGGGGAGCTGCCTGGTAACGTGCAGCGAGTTACTGACGAGCATATAGCAGACTATCTCCAGGCGCGGTCTGCACAACGTGGAGGCCTGCAAGATGGCGGCTTCGGCGCTCTGCGGCCTGTTACCTGTGGCGGCGGCTGTTACGCGATGTGGGGATAGAAACTCCTACCTGCAGCGCAATGAGGCAGCTGTGCGCCGCTGCTGATCCGTCGGCTCTGCGGGGAAGGATGGAATGCGCCCCGTCACTTAGCTGGAGCCCCCGGGGAGACGGGCCCTGCGCGGCCAGGCGAGGCTTCAGGCGGACCCAGAGATCTCGCCCGCCTCGAGTTTAAAGGTACGTGCGGCTGGGCGCCCGTAACACAGCCACCTTCAATAAAGTGACTCGATTGGCCACTGGCTAAGGCGCCTGCTGCGGCTTGCGCGATCGCCTGAAGCGGTCGCATCGATGCGGCGGGCGCTGGCCCGGACTGCTGGTGCCGGTGTGTACACCAGGCCCTCGCCCCTTGGGTCTTTGTGATCTGGATCTGCCGGGCCTCGCTATTACTTTACAGGGGGCTGGCCATAGCTTTGCTGCGGAGGGAGCCTGAACCGGATCAAGTGCGGTGTGAGCGCGTGTGGCGGCCTTCATCGATCGTCACGCTAGTGAAGCACTGGGGAGGAGTGCTGCTGTGTGCGCCAGCTGGCCATACTGCACGCGACCAGGACGTCACAGCACTGGAAATACCGCTGGTGCACCCACTTGGCATTGGGAACCTGCGTTTTGTCCTAACTGACCCTCACCATGCCGCCCCGGGTTGCGGAGGAGCTGGCGCACCCATAACGTCCCCCCTTTAGATCCAGGGAGCTGCATCCGCGGGAGGAGAGAGTGGTGCTGCGCGAGATCGCCATTACGTTCACGAATGAACTGGCCTCAACTGAGGCGCGACCCCTGGGGGACTGTAGCGCCTGGACTCTGTTAGCCCTGAGAGTGGTGCCAGCGCGCAGTTTCGATTGCTGAGGGAGCCTGGCTGGCGACAACGGGAAAGATGGGCTGCACTGAGGGCAAGCAAGCGAAGCTGACGTTCGCGGCGCGCAAGCAGGCCCCCAGTGAAGACGCAGAATCGCGCAATGGCGACGAACAGTCCTCCTCCACGCCTACACAAGAAGAAGACTTCAAGGCCATCCTTCTCACTATTCGCCACAGCTTGACCTCCATCGAGTCCATGATGGACTCCATGATTTTGCGCATGGACTTCCTGGCCCAAAAACTGGAAAAACATGATGGCCGCATAACCGAGACCGAAAACCGCATATCTGCCCTTGAAGACACGACCGGCCCGAGCACTGCGAAGCTGCAGGGGATGGAGAAGTTGCTCCATGTCATAGCGGCAAAAAACGAAGATTTGGAGGCGCGTTCGCGCAGAAACAACTTGCGCATGGTGGGGGTCCCGGAGTCCGCCGCCACGGGCCGCATGGAAGACTATGTGGAAAGCATGCTCCTGGGCCTTTTTGGAGCTGAAGCCTTCTCCAAAGTATTGATAGTCGAGCGAGCCCACAGATCACTCGAGGCGAGGCCGCCACCAGGTGCGCTGCCACACCCTATACTGGCGCGCATACTTAATTACAAAGACCAGGACACGACGCTGAGGCTTGCGCGCGAGGAACAAGAACTGGTCTACGAAGGCGTGAAGCTTGCGCTCTACCCAGATTTCACCATGGCAGTGCAGGAGGCGTGGAGGAAGTTCCTCCCAGCAAAGAAAAAGCTCCAACAGGCCGGCATCCCATATGCCATGTTATATCCGGCGAGGCTACGGGTTCAGCACTGGGGAAAAACACACATTTTCAACAACCCTCAACACGTCCAGGACTTTCTGAAAACCTGCACGCGACGCTCACCTAATTCCCCAAAGGAGAAATACTGGATGATGAGGGCGCATCCTGGAAATAGGCTCCACTTTCCTTCTATGGGGAGGGGATTTTAACCTAGCGATATTGCCGGAGCTGGATTGGTCACACCCACACTCAACATCCCATCCACAGGCTACTAAACACCTCTCGGCAATAATGGCCGACTATCGGCTGTTTGACGCGTGGCGCTCCCTACATCCAGCGCGCACAGAAGGCACGTTCTCTTCGTCCGTGCACAACAGCTGGTCCCGCATAGACTACTGGCTATTGCCGGCTGGGTTGAGTACTTGGCTCAGGGAGGCGACACACCTAGCTCGGACTCTCTCGGACCATTCCCCAGTCCTTCTGAAACTGGAACCACCTGGAGAGGCCTCTCCGTATCGCTCCTGGAGACTGCTACCCACAGCCCTACTCGATAGTGCCTTTCGGGAGGAGCTGCGCCAGGAAATAACAGACTTTTTCCCACGTAATATTGACAGCGTCACCACCCTAGCATGCGTATGGGAGAGTTTTAAAGTTACGATCAGAGGCCTATGCATAGCGAAGAGCGGGGGAGTACTGCGCTCCATTAGAGGCGCGCTGTGCAAGCTCGAATTAGACATCAAAACCACTGAGGCACGCATTCCGTCCTCGCCTGACACTCAGACACGCGCTCGACTGAAGGAGCTCCTAGTGGAGTACTCGGAAGAGGCCGAGCGGAAAGCCAAATTCCGCTCGAAATACCACATTGCCAGACAGTATGGAGAGGGCGAGTGCCCTGGTAGGGCCCTGGTTGAGGTCAGCAGAGTCCCTAGGGGTGCCAACCAAATTCTGGAAATCCTGGATGATGCGGGGCAGAGACACACTGACTCCCGAGACATACTCCATACCGTCACTGAGCATTACGCCGCGCTCCATCATGCGAATCGTAGGCCTCCCCCAGACATAGCTGCATATTTTGAGGACACAGCCCTGGCCTGGATCAGCGACTCTCGTAGGGAGTTCTTGTCCCTCGACATAGAGGAGGATGAGATACGTGCTGCAATTATGGGGCTGGGTTCCAGCAAGGCTCCGGGCCCTGATGGACTGCCTGCCAAATTCTATAAATGCTACAGTGACCAACTGATTCCCATTCTCAAACAAATATTTGAGGAGGCACGAGACTCAGAGTGTCTCCCTCTCTCAATGCGGCAAGCCCTGATCATATCCCTGTTAAAACCGGGCAAAGATGCAAACACTTGCGAGGCCTACCGCCCTCTCTCTCTAATCAACTGCGACGCAAAGATATTAGCTAAAGTTATAGCCAACCGACTATCCCTACTCATGGAGGGATTAGTCCTGCCGGACCAGGCGGGTTTTGTCCCGGGCAGAGCCGCCTCCCATAACTTGCGCACCATCTTTGCGCTCCTTCATGTCGTCGACCCGGATTGCTCTATAGCCGGGGTCTTTCTGGATGCCACAAAGGCATTTGATTCCTGGAGTGGGATTATATGCTGGCCATCCTGGGCAGGATGGGCTTTCCTCGTCCCTTTTTGGCATGGATTCAGTTACTTTATACTAAGCCGGAGGCAGTCATCCGGATCAATGGATTATATTCCGATCCAATCCCTATTAAGCGAGGCACCCGTCAAGGATGTCCGCTATCCCCGTTGCTTTTTGCCCTGGCCATTGAGCCATTGGCAGCCAAAGTCAGGCAGCACCACAGAGAGAACGCCATAATTTATCCCTCCCGTCAAATCCTCATCTCGCTATATGCGGATGATATCACTCTATATCTCCGGGATCCCAGTGTCAGTCTCAATCCCATATTGAGGGAGTTTATTCGCTTCGGGCACCTCTCTGGGATAAAACTGAACTGGAGTAAGTCACAGATTTTCCCACTTACCCCTAACACTTTTAGATTTACCCCTGACTACCCGCTAAGCTGGTGCGAAAACGAAATCAAATACCTGGGGATCGTCATCACTAGGAACCATGCAGAGATGATTAGAGCTAACTTCGGGGTTGTGATAGACACGATTACCACATGGATTGATCGCTGGATTACTCTGCCACTCTCATTGGCAGGCAGAGTGGCCCTGATGAAAATGAATATACTCCCCAAACTACTATATTTATTTCTTAATATACCCTACCATCCAGGGCGACATTTTTTTAATACTCTCCGCTCATTACTCACCAAGCTGGCCTGGGGAGGGAAGCAACCTCGGTTGAGCTGGAAAATCATGACACAACCGTTCTCCAGGGAAGGATTTGAAATTCCGGATATGGAATTATATTATTTATGCGCCCAAGCTCATTTCGCCATTTACTGGTTCCACCCGCCGCCTTTTATGCCACATTTGGCCATTGTTTTTCGAAAAAATAGGGGTAGGGTCTGTTTTCGCGTTCAAACTAGACCACTGATACTTTGGAAACACAACAAGTGTTTGAACGCAACCTTTTAACTAGAATAAACCCTGCATACATATCTACAGGATTTAGTGTTTTTATTTCACCATTTACTTTTTTATTTCGGAAAAGTTTTTTAATAAATTAAATTGAGTTCATATCAAAAAACATATAGGCACACAATAAGATTTACAATACATAATCACATAAATACAATGACTTTTTTTCTTGCTTTGTAAATGAAGGACTGGGACCACATACAGCCAGCAGTAATAACTGCGAGTTAATTTAATTGCTACATTGTACAAATAAGGCATTTGGCCTGTTGTCCTTAGAGCACTGTCTGGTTGTGTTGTAATAGGTTGTAGCATGATAATATCATAAAGTAAGCCTACACCGTTATTTTTTTTCTTGCTTTGTAAATGAAGGACTGGTCATCTATTGTTATGTATTTGTTGTTTAGTGTTGTTCACTTATGAAATGTCAAGTTCATTGTATTTATGTGATTATGTATTGTAAATCTTATTGTGTGCCTATATGTTTTTTGATATGAACTCAATTTAATTTATTAAAAAACTTTTCCGAAATAAAAAAGTAAATGGTGAAATAAAAACACTAAATCCTGTAGATATATATGCAGGGTTTATTCTAGTTAAAAGGTTGCGTTCAAACACTTGTTGTGTTTCCAAAGTAACATTTTGCCATTGAGCAAGGCTACATGTCGCCTACACCCCTCGCTTCCCTGCTGGGGACGAGAGTCCCAGATGAGAAGGTGTTGCATCACACAGTATCATGCACCAATAACGCGTGGAGTCGCTTGACCAGGATAATGGACAAAACCCTGCCGTATTCCCCTCTAGTGCCGCTGCCATACTTACCATACGCACCAGTCACTCAGGAAGCAGTATGTCGTGATATGTTGCGAAGGAGGGGGCTGCACACATGGGGCGACCTGTATCGTGAGGGCCGGTTTAGAGATCAGAGGGAGCTGTTGACTGGGGACAAAGTTACCCCCCTAGAAGTGTTCCTTTATATAAGACTCAAACACGAACTACGAGCCAACACGCCGAGCTTCCTGCAGGAACCCACCCAGTTAGAGGTCCTACACACCACATTAAAGATGGCTGGCCCCTCCCACGCTGTGTTTCGCATCTATAGGGCGGCGCTGCTGGAAAGACCGCCTGTGGCGTCGGATGCCAGACGCGCATGGGATCGTGACCTGGAGTCCCCTCTAACAGACGTGCAATGGAATTACTGCTGCGCACAGATGGCAGAAATCACAGCCAGCAGTCGACTGCGAATAATACACTTTAAATTTCTGCATCATATTTATTACACGCCTGCATTGCTGCGCAAATATAAAATTCAGGAAGACGACAGATGCATGCGCTGCCATGAAGAGGGAGCAGACTTTCTGCATCTGGCGTGGTCCTGCGCCCAAGTTCAGGGTTACTGGCGGGAGGTGTTGGAGGCGCTAGCGGAAATGATTCTTATGCGCTTGTCACAATCCCCCCTACTCGCGCTATTGGGATACACGGCGGATATCCCGAGGGCGTCTAGGAAGTTCACTGCCCTGGCCCTGCTTCTGGCCAAGCGGAGGGTGGCTTGCAGATGGGGTAGAGGGAGAGCCCCCAAATTCAAGGACTGGCTAAATGACTATCTATAGCAAAGACCAATTAACCACCTATGCAGAACTGCTGCCGGTCACATCCCGCCCCAAGGATATATGGGGGCCATTGACGTCCTATCTCCAAACGCACAGTGACGTTGTCCAGGATGTTCCACCACAGGCCGCTCAGGGGGACCACCCCTAAGGACAGCATAACAGACTGTAATGTAACAGGTGTGTCTTGTTCGCGTTGGGAATGGACGCTATGCAGTCGGGATGGGTGAGATTCCGGCACCTCTCTCTATGTTGGTCTGTACAGCGGACCAGTGGTCATCCCCACCCAAGCTGTGTGTGAAAAAGGGAAGGTGGGTCACGTCTAGCATGAGGTCACTATATGTATATGATGCCATTTTTCATTGGAGGTCATGAACATGTGCAATTTGAACTGAATGTATTTGTATACCATGCCAAAAACTACTATGAGATGATACCGTGGTGTTTTCCTTTTACTGTTTGTCGAAAACTGAATAAAGAAATTTACAAAAAAAAGCAATAGAGGGGTAGCTCTTACCGGATTGGCGCTTAACTGGGGCGGAAAGAAAAGAACGAATATCCACGCGCCTGGGTGGCGCCTACATAGGTGGCCGCGACATCATAACCGATGCCAACGACGTCACGTGGAGCCGAATGGAGCCATTCGACGGCAAGCACAAGGGGTACTGCACACACAAACATTTCCGCATCCAGCCTAGGGAATTCAAAGGTAAAGAATCTGCAGCTAGAAGTCTCCATCAGATCTTAATTTCCAGATGTGCATCTCTTACCTTTTCTGAAAGAAGGCTTTCTAGTTCAACAATGGAAAGAACTGGTCAAGAAACTCGCCAACTTGCTGAACCAGAAGATATGGAACTTGAGGAAGGGTTAGAAAGTTGTTCTAAGGGAGGAGTAGAGTTCCAAGAAAGAATGTTGAGGATATACCACCCTGGAGTTGTAAAAAGTCCAAAGAATTAGAGGAATCAGAGGAAAGGAATTTAGAAGCTTTTCTGACAAATCAAAGACAAGTGTATGTCCAAGAGACTTTTTAACTCCCATACAGGATGCAAATTCCGAATACCAACTGTTCGTTTCTGTTGTGAAAAGATCTATGCAGCTTTCCAAAACAATCCACAGCACTTGAGAACTCTGCACTCTGATTAATTTTGATGAGTGTATGTGGCTTCACATTACTCTTCCCCTATAGGCAAGATGCACCAGGAAGGATATTATTTTTGAGGGACCAGTCACAAAGCAGAGCTAGTAAAAGTCACATACAGTGAGACCATGTGACTCCTGGATTATTTGACTTAAATACGGCTGCAATGTTTTCCATACAGACTTGCACAACTTCGCCTGAAAAGAAGAAAGTATGTGAGGCACAGGAAAATTACCTTAATCTCTAGGTGACTGATGTGAAAATGTCAAACCTAGAATGTGTAGAGTGCAGATATCTGTTAGCCTCGACATTATGCTACCTAGTCATACGATGTTTGAGCTGTGTCATTACAATGTAAAGACCCAGAGACTGGAATGAAGCAGGTTTTACACCAGGCTCCACCAATAAAGTAACTAACAAGTACCTGGGAATTACAATCTTCTTTGACTGAGGTCCCAAGGAGGTACCACATTCTGGAGCACTTTAATGTTGGAAAACCCTCACCTGCAATTGTGCCCAGAGTAGTAAATGGAGCGTTGGAAGCCGGAGTCCCCGTCCCGCACCACTGTCACTAAATGCGAGACCCGGGACTCCTAACTCAACGTTAGGCCAAGTAAGGACACCGTTTGAGATAGCCCTGCTCACCCCTTTAGTAGCTTGGCACGAGCAGCCAGGCCTATCTCCAAGGCACGAATGTACAGTAGGATAAGTTACTTACCTGTAAATCCTAGTTCTCTTCCAGGGGTATTCTCATCAAAGTCATAAGCACATGAATATTCCCGCCCATGTGCGGGACCCCGGAAACATATAAAACATATATGTGGAAACCATATATATAGCTCTATATATATATCTATATATATATATATAACCATAAAAACACAATGCAGCCTTCCAATACTAGAAACGCTGAGCAATGTTGTAAGAATTTCCCTTGCACATAAATACAATTCCAATAAAGCAGGGAGAAATAAAACACATTTGAAAACTGCTTTAATGCACAGCAGAAAACATAATCCTGCAAAGAGGAATGAAAGAACATTGCCAGCACATAGGCTGCGTTGTAGAAAACATCAGTGTAGAAAGCTGAAAAGCTAACCCACAGAAACACACAGAATAAACTGGCACCGTGCATTTAAGGCAGCCATGACCCCTAGCTTCCCATCATGCCTCAGGGGTGACAGTTAGGTCCGTTGTTTTTTGCGGAGACCCGAAGGCCAGGGCACAAAGAGATGACATGTATCTTGATCACTTGCCCGGGGAGGCGGGTGGGTTGCTTATGACTTTGATGAGGATACCCCTGGAAGAGAACTAGGATTAAGTAGTAACTTATCCTTCTCTAGCAAGCCCATCCCCTCATCCTGCGGGCAAGTGACCAGAAAGAATATATTGTTAAAAAACATTTCAAAGACTCCAATTAAACTAGCATTGGAACAGATTCCTCAAGGAGGCTTGGCCAACTTGGGTATCCGCTCTGGAGTCAGAATCCAGACAGTAATGCCTGGTAAACGTATGAACCGACTTCCAAGTTGCAGCCTTGCAAATCTCGGCCATCGGTACATTGTGTAAGAAAGCTATTGTAGCAGCCTTTCCCCTAGTAGAGTGAGCTTTAGGGGAGGCTAACAGGGGCCTGTTCGCTAATTGGTAAGCCAATTTAATACAGGACACTATCCACCTTGAAATGGATCGTTTGGAGGCTGGAAAGCCTGTCCTAACAGAGCCGTAGTTTACAAACAATTGATCAGCCTTTCTAATGGATTTTGTTCCCTCCAAATAGAATTTGAGAACCCTCTTGAGGTCTAATGAGTGAAGAGACCTTTCTGCTGGTGTAGCAGGATTGGAAAAAAAAGAGGGGAGAGAAATTGTCTGGTTGACATGGAAGTCAGACACCACTTTGGGTAGGAAAGAAGGGTGAGTTCTCAAAACCACCCTATTGTAATGGAAAACCGTATGCGGTTCATTAGAACAGAATGCTTGGATTTCACTCACTCTGCGCGCTGATGTAATAGCCATCAGAAAAGCTACTTTCCATGTAAGGTGTTGTAACGTGGCCTTATGAATGGGTTCAAAAGGAGGACCTATCAGTTTTGACAAAACTAAATTCAACTCCCAAGGAGGAGAAGGAGGTCGGACAGTGGGATACACCTTCTTCAACCCCTGAAGGAAGTCCTTGACCACCTGAAGTTGAAAGAAAGAGGGTTGGTTGGGTGATTTTCTATAGGCTGTAAAGGCCGCCAGATGAACTTTTATGGAAGTGTATTTCAAACCAGATTTGGCCAAGTATAGCAGATACGGCAAGATTACCTCTTCTTGCCCGCTAGTCGGACTCCAACCATTACGCATACACCACAAGTAAAATCTTTTCCATTTAAAAGATAAGAGGTTCTTGTGGATGGCCTTTTTGACTCCCTCAAAATGTCCATGCAATCCTGAGGAAGGTTCAAATGTCCATACTGCAGGACCTCAGGAGCCATGCTGCCAAGCTCAGCGATGGAAGGCTGGGGTGCAGAATCTTCCCTCCCATTTTGGTCAGAAGGTCCGGCCTGCACGGGAGTCTCCGGTGCGGACAGATCGAGAGCTGTAGTAGGTCCGGATGCCACCATTGGCGAGGCCAGTCCGGTGCTATCAGGATCATCTTCATCCTGTATCGGATGAGCTTGGTCACCACCTTCAGGATAAGAGGAAGGGGCGGAAAAGAGTATGCAAACGTCCCGGACCAGTCTATCAAAAGAGCATTCCCTCTCGTTCCTGGTCGGTAAAACCTGGACGCGAAGGCGTGGCATTTTCTGTTTAGATCGTCTGCAAAGAGGTCGATGGATGGAAGACCCCATTGATGAAAAATGTCCGCCACCACCTCGTCGTTGAGCACGCAGTCTTCTTGTTCTTCGAAGTGTCGACTGAGAGCGTCTGCTCGCATGTTCTGTTCTCCTGGCAGATGCACCGCCGTGATCGAGAGGTTCCTGGCGAGCAGCCAGTGCCAGATCGCTTGAGATTCCAGAGACAGAGGGCGAGAGTGTGTTCCACCTTGTTTGTTTAAGTAATACATGGTGGTTGTATTGTCCGTTTGTATCAGAATCGACTCAGACTGAATCGATGGATGGAATGCCTTGAGGGCCAAATGAACCGCCCGCAGTTCTAACATGTTGATATGATAGGTCTGCTCCTTGCTGGTCCATCTGCCCTGACTCTGCAGTTGACCCAGATGCGCTCCCCATCCCTGAAGAGACGCATCTGTTATCAGGGATTGTTTTGGAAGAGGCTGATGGAATGGGACTCCCACTAGAAGATTCTTTGGCTGAGTCCACCAGAGAATGGATATATTTCGCAGCCTGAGAAATGAGAACTCGGTCTTCCCAATGACCCGAGGATTGGTCCCATTTGTCTTCCAGATCCTGCTGCAACGGTCTCATTCTCAATCTGGCATTGGGTATGAGAAAAATGCAAGAGGCCATCGACCCCAGCAGAGAAGCCACTTGTCTTACTGATGGTTGATGTGCTTGGAGGATGATGTTGCTTTTGTCTCTCATTGATGACAATCTCTCCTCCGAAGGAAACACTTTTCCGAGGTCGGAGTTTAGGGTGGCGCCCAGATAGTGGAGCGATTGAGTTGGTTGAAAAACTGATTTGTCCACGTTGACATGCAGGCCTAAGCGTTGAAGGAGATCCAGGCAGATGTGAAGGTGCTCCTGCACTATGTGGGGAGATGATCCCTTCAACAGCCAGTCGTCCAGGTATGGATACACGAACAGACCTTGGTGATGTAATGCTGCTGCTACTACTGCCATGCATTTTGTGAATACCCTCGGGGCAGATTTTAGGCCGAAGGGTAAGACCTTGAACTGGTAATGCTTCGCGCCCACCATGAACCGCAGGAACTTGCGATGCCGTGGTGTTATTGGAATGTGAAAATACGCATCTTGGAGATCCACCGAACACATTCTATCGCCTTTTCTCAGATGTGGAAATATTTGATGGAGCGCCAACATTCGAAACTTTTCTTTTTTGATGAACTTGTTCAGAAAACGTAGATCTAGAATTGGTCTGAACTTGTTCGGCTGGTCTTTTTTCTGAACAAGAAAGTATCTTGAGTAACCTCCCTTTCCTCTCTGTGCAGGAGGGACCTCTTCTATGGCCAGTTTCCTGAGAAGGGTCGACACTTCCTGACGCAGGAGATCTCAGTGTAGATGACGGGATTTTACCGGAGGAATGTCTTTTGGGGACGCGCAAAAGCGTAGTTCGTACCCATTGTTTAGTATATTCAGCACCCACTGGTCTTTGGTGATGTTGCGCCACTCTTGAATGTAGTTTGAGATACTTCCTCCCACTAGAGTGTGCAACGGTGCTAGAGGAAGCAGAAAATCATTGCTTCCCTTGAGTTTTTGCTGTGGAAGAGGACTGCTGTTGGTGTCCTCCTCTTCCTCTCGAGGAACGACGGCCTTGGAACTGGGACTTGTTCTGTTTGTTTTGCGACCATTGAGGGGTTTGAACCCTCTGTTGGTAATTTTTACGATTGTAGGGCCTGTAACGTCGTTTAAACTCCTTTTTCTTCTCCAGGCCCACAGCCTTTAACGTGTCCAACTCGGCCTTCATTCTGGCCATTTCCTCATCTGTGTGTGATCCAAACAGTGAGTTGCCAGAAAACGGAAGATTCAAGATGCGTTGCTGCGCCTCCAGTTTCAACGCTGTCAGGCGCAACCAGGAAGATCTTCGTGCACATATGCCATGTGCATAAGAGCGAGCCGCCAAAGATGCCCCATCCGCTGCAGTGCTAATTACCTGGTTGGCCACCAGCGCACCTTCTTGGAGAATCTCAGAGAAATCCTGTTGATCCTCCTTTGGGAGTTTGTCTTTGAAATGCTCCAGTGAATCCCATAAGGACCTGTCATAACGGCCCAGCAGAGCTGCAGCGTTAGACACTTGAAGAGAAGACGGTGCAGAGCCGCAAGCTTTCTTACCCCAAGAGTCCTGTGCTGTACTTTCTTTATCTGGAGGAGCTGAGGAGGAAGAAGCAACTGCGTGTGTCTTCTTTGCTGCTGCAATAATGACAGAGTCCAGTGGCGGATCCGATTTGAGAAAAAGAGGATCTGATGCAGCAGGTTTATATTTTTTCAGGATCCAAGCCGGAGCTGCTTTAGCCAATGATGGAGTGAGGAAGATGTCCATTACCGGCTCGATGATACCAGGGACCAAAGGAAGCAATGGCCTAGTCGCAGACCTTTGATGGAGGGTCTCGAAAATAATGGACGTGGTGGTCTGAGGAGTTGACATGGGTATGCCCAGCTTTTGTGCTCCTCTGGCGAGAACATCGTGAAAGGTGTTCACATCATCGATGGGTGACACCCTAGAAGGAGGACTATCCGTAAGGGTAGGTGAGTAGTCCCTTTTGGATGAGTGCGTCGAAGATGAGGACGTAGATGGTGTTTGTCGTCTCTTGCGATGACCCTGAGTCGACCTGCGCTCAGGAGATCTGCCTCTGTGTTCTCTGGTCCGAGTGGTGGGGGACCTGTCCACTTCCTGCACGAGACGTTGTAACGGTGATCTGTGCAGTGGGCTGGAATAGTCCGTAGGCCGCTGGGTGTGACCTGAGGGTTCTTTCTGCCAATGATGGAGAGGTTGTAGCCATCTGGGCGAAAGATGGATTGAAGGAGATCGCTGTCTCCTTGGAGAGCGTCTTGGAGGTGATCTTGGAAGCTCAGGCGAATGAGCAGAAGAACTGCGTGACGTCGCAATCGTCTGGGGTGAGCTCCGAATAGAATGAGAGGACTCTCTGCGACTTCTGGAGCGTGATCGGCGTCTTGATGATCGATGTGACGTCGATGGAGAGTGCCTCGACGTCGACCTGTTCTGCGTCACCATCACTGGTGAGTCCCTAGGGTCCGATTGTCTCCTCAACGTCGACCTCTCCGTGTGTTTCGACGTTGTATGGTGCGACGTCGAACCCCTGGAGCCCACAGACTTCGCCTTCGACGTTGAGCGTGCAGGAGACCCCAACGAAGAACGGATGGACGGAGAAATCCTTCTCGACGTCGCTTCTTGATGCCTGCTCGATCTCTCTCTCGACGCTGACCGTCTACTGGAAGTCAGTGGAGTCGAGATCGGGGCACTTCTCGCCGTCGACGGAGACCGCCACCTCGACGTCGAACGACGTCTGGTGTATTTTACTCTGGGTTTCGACGACTGATCTTTCCTCGACGTCGGCGAAGATCGAGCCTTCAACGTCGAACGTCGCTTGGACGACGACGGAGGCGATGAGTGCCTTGCCTCTGGTGACGAGGCGCGTCTCGACGTTGACCGTCGCCTGGTTGACGGCAACGGAGACGCCTGCTTCGACGCCGATCGCCGGTGACCTTGCATGTCTCGACGTCGAACGCCGAGCAGACGGCGACGACGGAGATCTATTTCTCGACGTTGTGCGAGCCCGCACCAACGGAGAGCGACTCCTCAACGCCGATCGTCGCCGGGTTGACAACGGCGGAAGATCCGACGTACCTGTAGTCTTCGTCGACGACCGGTGTTCTCTCGAAGGCGAGCCCGCCGTCGATGGTCTTCTCGTCAACGTTTTTGTTGCCGATGAAGGTATTTGAGGCGCCGAGCCCGACGCCGATGGAGAGCAGACTGGAACCTTACTTCTAGATGGAGTAGTGGCTCTCTCTTTCCTCTTCTTCATCGGAGACCTGCCTCTTGAAGGAGACTTCCTCTTCTCAGCCAGTCCATGGAGGCGAATCCTCTCCCTGTCCTTAAGAGTTCTTTTGGACAGCAGCTGGCAATGTTGACAGGTCTTGGTATTATGATCAGAAGGAAGGCAGAGAATACAGACAGGATGGGAGTCTGTTTTAGCTTCTTCTTGCCACAGGCAGGGCAAGAGTCAAAAAGAGAGGGCATTTTTTGACTGGAAAATAATGCTTAACTCTCTTAAAAACAGCAGAGATATACTTCAACAACAAAAAACTGTCGAAGTAAAAGCTTTTGACAAAAAAGAGAAGTATTTTCTGACAGAAATCAGAAAAAGTAAGAGCTGAAGTAACCAGGGTCCTGACAGAAGGAGCCGGAAAAACAACTGACCTAACTGTCACCCATGAGGCATGATGGGAAGCTAGGGGTCATGGCTGCCTTAAAGGCACAGTGCCAGATTATTCTGTGTGTTTCTGTGGGTTAGCTTTTCAGCTTTCTACACTGATGTTTTCTACAATGCAGCCTATGTGCTGGCAATGTTCTTTCATTCCTCTTTGCAGGATTATGTTTTCTGCTGTGCATTAAAGCAGTTTTCAAATGTGTTTTATTTCTCCCTGCTTTATTGGAATTGTATTTATGTGCAAGGGAAATTCTTACAACATTGCTCAGCGTTTCTAGTATTGGAAGGCTGCATTGTGTTTTTATGGTTATATATATATAGATATATATAGAGCTATATATATGGTTTCCACATATATGTTTTATATGTTTCCGGGGTCCCGCGCATGGGCGGGAATATTCATGTGCTTATGACTATTGATGAGGATCCCCTGGAAGAGAATGTGCAACCACGCTCACAACAACCCACTGGTGACACCACAAATGGACTCCACACGAGTTTGATAAAACGAGTATAAACTTTATATAAAAAGATATACGATCAGACCACACAATACAAAAGCCAACATATAATAAAGGGTAATATTCGTTCCGGCTGGCTGGTAGGTTCAAATCCCAACCACCGCTTTCAAAATGCTATGCTGGTCGTAATGCTAGAATCACACACGTTACAATGATCAAACAATAGTGCGTTGCGTAACGATACAATCCTGTGCTAGGCAAAGGATAAATAATACAATGTGTAACGATACACCTCGGTACCTGCAATGGGAGAAATAATGCAATGCGTAACGCGACAATCATGTACTGCGCAATGAAGGAATAATGCAATGCGTCACACCCCAATCACGTACCTTGCAATGAAGAAACAATGCAATGCGCGCCGCTACAATCCTGTACTTTGCAATGGAGAAATAATGCAATGCGGGCCGCTACAATCCTGTACTTTGCAATGGAGAAATAATGCAATGCGTAGCGCTACAATCCTGTACTTCGTTATGCAGAAATAATGTCAGGCATCATAAGACAGTCCGGCAGTTTTTTAGCAGCAATATTGGCAATGTGTATTACGACAGTCAGCCTCTTCGATAACAGTTGCCCCCCACACGTATCAACAATGACACAAAGTACAGCTTCTCACTCTGGCCCCCGTACTGCCACTTCTGAATGCAGTACGGGCCCCACTCTGAGCCGAAGCAAAGGCTCACGCCTCCAGAAAAACTGAGAGGCCAAGAGAGTGTCCCTCCGCGCCCGCGCCCCGCCCAGGCAGTGATCCACGTTACCTGGGGGTGCGACCCCACTCTCCTCCTTCAGCGAACTGGGCGTTCCGTGTTGAACTTTCTCAATGGGCCTAAGCGGCTCGGCCCGGCAGCTCAGCTCCTCCGGGGCTGCCAGTCCAGGCCGCGACTGTTAGGAAGGTCTCAGGCGGCCGCAGGGCACACGTACCCTATGCCCCTGAGATTACGTTACTCCGGGTGCACTTCACCACAGCACCCTCCGGGTCTCCTCTGGCACGAAGCCACACACACAACGCTGATGGGACTTCACGTCGACTCCGAGTGCACGTTCACCAGGCACTCCTTCCTGCGGTCTTCAGTTGGCACCAAGACACGCACACCGCGCTGCAGAGACTCACTTTCTTCCGGTGCACACGATGATCAGCCTATCACCTCCACAGTCCCAGGTTGCACCAAAGCATGCACACTGCTTCACTGAGACTTACTCCAACTCCGGTGCCCCGATATCCAGGCGCTCTTCACCAACGCCTTCGGCCGCACCCCGACACGCTCACCGTGTCCAAGCCTCACTTCTCCTCCGGTGCACTCGATGACCAGGCGCTCTTCACCAGCGCCTCCGGTGCACCCCGACACGCACCCAGCGCGTCCGAGACTCACTCCACTTCCGATGCACACGTTGACCATGCGCTCCTCACCAACGTCTCCTGTGCACCACAACACGCACCCTGCGCGTCCGAGACTCACTTCACCGCCGATGCACCCGCTGACCAGGCGCTCTTCACCAGCGCCTGCGGTGCACCACGACACGCACCTTGCGCGTCCGAGTCTTACGTCACCTTCAATGCACATGCTAACCAGGCACTCTTCACCAACGCCTGCTGTGCACCACCACACGCACCCAGCGCGTCCGAGACTCACTTCACCTTCGATGCACAAGTTGACCAGGCGCTCTTCACCAACGCCTCCTGTGCACCACGACACGCACCCAGCGCGTCCGAGTCTCGCTTCTCCTCCGTGTGTCCAAGATCACAGGGCACACCTTCCGAGGGTCTCAAGCTGCCACAACACGCGCCCACCGCGTCGCTTGAAACTTCTCCAGAAACTTTTATGTTCCTGTGTTTCCAAACAGGGAGCCAGCTCACCTCGGGCCCTTGGGGTTACAAGACACAGCACAAAGCACAGTCTTCTTCAAGCAGGGGGACCCAGCGCACACAGCACAGTCCCAACAGCCTCTTCCTTGGTTAAAACAGAAAACTGCAGACCAGCCCCAGATCACAAAGCAAGGGTTGGTCCTTCCCAGCAGTCTCTTTAGTTGTTCCTTCCTTAGCAGAGGTTCCTCTTGACCACGAAATGGGTCCAAGCCTTTTCAGTCTCAATCCATTTCTATTCCAACGTTCAGGGGGTCTCAGCTCTCATAGTTATACCCCTAAATGTCTTTGAAGTTCGTTGTGCTCAGGGGTCCCCGACCCCTGCCTAAATCAGTTCTGGGTGTCTCCCTCCCAGTGTCACCTTTCTCCCTTTGATACTGGGGGTCTGGATCCTTAATCACTCAGCAGGAAATGGGTCAATTGTTTTATAGCTGCAACCCAGGCCTCTTCACCTCCCGGGGCTTCTCCTCCCCTTACTCTCCAGGTGCAGGTCAGCCTGGTGCCATCTCAACCCGTCCCTGGGTCAAGACCTCCCCCAGCTCCTCTCCCCTCGCAGATCCAGACAGTCAATCCACATTCAGCAGAGACACACAGAAATGCTTAAGCACAAAACTCAGCCACTTTCTAAAAGAGTGGCTTCTGAACACACCGTGACAAAACCCACTTTCATAGAAAGATATGTTATGACGCTGTGAGTTCATACATACTAAACTTCACCTCTCCATTTTAAACTTATGGGAAACTAGGCTAACAAACACAATACCCAGCCTCCCCCATTCTGTCCTATGGGCAGGATGGCCTTTCAACCACTGAAAAACGAAATGGAGTGTTTTTCACTGTCAGGACATAACACACACCTCAGTATATGTCCTGCCTTTTACCTACACTGCACCCTGCCCAGGGGCTACCCGGGACCTACCACAGGAGTGCCCATTGTGTATGCAAAAGGGAAAGTAAGGCCTGACAAGTGGTTGCACTTGTCAGGACAACATGCTAACTTAGCAAACTGTGCGCAGGCCCTACACTGCAGGCCTGAGTTCCCTTCTCCGCGCACCTTTGCATTACTAGCCCTGGCACACACAGTGCACATCACTAGGGACTTTACTAGTAAGGCAACATACCAACCATGGCCAACCAATTACCATTAGACTTTACACAGGGAACACTTGTACTTTGACACTGATCAGCAGTGGCAAAGTACCCAAAGCATCTAAATGCAACGGAGGTAGAGGCAAAAAGTCAGGGGTAATCACGCCAAGATATGCCAGGTCTAACACGGAGGTAATATGTCATGAGAATTAGGAGTCTTCCAAAAAAACTGAGGGGCCGATTAGGATCGGAAAGGCTCCGAACGGTATTCGGTTTGTCCGAATCCGTGTCGGAAGCTTTGTTTCCGACCGACTCGGAAACATTTCCGAATGACCGATTACAATGTTAGGTAACCGTTCGGTCTTTCCGACTCGGTTCTGACCGGCATTCGGAGAAACCATGCATGGTTGGAAAGAGGGGACCCATGGGTACCCCCACGGGCCCCAACCGGAGGCCTCCGGGTGAAGGGGGGCCTGCTACGGGGCCCCAAAGACGGATTCCGACAGCCGATCCGTGTTGGACAAACCAACTCGGAAAGGCTGTCCGAATCCGACATCGTAATGCATCGGTCGGAAACGTGATCCGTAGAGCCGTATGAGTCGGCTCCGACCGACACATTACGATGTCGGATTTGGACAGCCTTTCCGAATCGGTTTGTCCAACACGGATCGGCTGTTGGAATCTGACTTTGGGGGCCTGTAGCAGGCCCCCCTTCACCCAGAGGCCTCCGGTTGGGGCCTGTGGGGGTACCCACGGGTCCCCTCTTTCCAACCATGCATGGTGTGGCAGGCACCATGGGGTGCCCGCTACAGGGTGCAAGGTTTTCGGCAACAACCCCTGTTTTCAATGGAAGCCTGTATTGTTGATCAGAACACAGGCTCCCTTTGAAGTCAATGGGAGTCCCAACCGAACGATGTTCGGTAACATCGTAATCGGTCGGTCGGACTCCCAGAATCCGACTCGGTCGTAAACCATTACGACACCGGGTCAGTCGGAATGCTTTCCGACCGACATCGTAATGAGGCCCTGAATTGCTTCACTGAAGGTAATAATTCTCTCTCAGCTTGGTTGTGCAAGACTCTCCAATGTGTCTAATACCAGTCCTATGAATTAACATCTCCAGGATTGAATCGGATAAGGTATTTTATAGTTGATGGAAAATCTAAGGCAACACTTAGGGCTCGATTACAAGTTTGGCGGCGGGACTGCCCTGCCGCCGCACCACCAAACCCGCATGAGAACCACCCGCCGTATTATGACTTTTTTTCGTTCCTCTGGCATTCCCACAGCAGTGTATATAAAATAGGCAACGCAATGGGAACATCGAAGGAAGTTCCAGCACAGCCTGGACTGTAAAGTCAATGCCGTGTTGGAACTGGGGGTGCATGCACACGGGGGGCACATGTTGTGCCCCCCGTGTGCATTCACATTGAGTGAGGCCCTTTCTTTCCTCACCTCCAACTGTTTTCATGGAGGAAAGACCTTCATGAAATCAGTGGCGGTGAGGAGAGTGGTAATATGCTTGGTGGGACCGCAGCGGTCTTGCCAAGCATATTACTGCCTCAAGACCTCTGCACCACTGCCAGGGAACGGCGGTTCCCTGGCGGCGGTGGTTCCAGGGTGGCACACCCCAAAGGTCGTAATGTGGCAGTCGGAAGACCGCCTGCCCACCATGAGTTTGGCGGTCCAAGGACCTCCAAACTCATCATTAGGGCCATCAGACTCATCAGACTCATCATTAGGGCCTAAGTGTTGCAATCTAGTAAAGGGTTTCATTAAGACACCGAGGATTTGACAAAACTAGTCAGACTCTCTAGAAGGTGAAGATGAGCTGCCAACTCTCAGAGCACCTTTGTAAGCACACTGGAACAGGGTTTGGGCTGAAAGAGAGGTTGATAGTATTGCACTACAATGGTATATCACATGTAATAACAATGCTACCCCTTTATAAATATGTGGAAGTAAGTATCTGTTATAAGGCGCTACAAACACAGTGGTTCTTTCTTTACTTAAAATCTGCATTGTTTTATGTAACACTGTTTCTTTCCTTTGGACTCCTGCCAGACATTAAAAAACCTTAAAGTCTTGGAAAAGAATGTTTATCATTTCCGTGAAAGTGAGGTATTGCAATAGCTGTTAGCTATACTGAAACTAGTTTTGCATGCTTACATAACCTTGTCTGTATAGGTTCTGCCCATCAAAAGGAAAGTAAATGATTTTATTCTAATTAACATTGGTTAAACAGCAAACGCATACCCACACATGCCTTTATCCACTAACTCAGCTATTATTTGCCGTCACTGTGGTTTCCTCAGTTTCTTATGTATTTGCAATAAGTGTAATGCTCCTTTTTTATCTCTGAAAGCCAAAAGAGCATTTTTTACAAAATCATGAGGGAAGAAACATCTCTCGGTTCTCCCAGTTTTACTAATGTTAAGCTCTCAAAGCCGGATAAGCATGCATTTGCCTGAGAGAAATGTAGGTATTGCTCAGAAGAGTGAAGCCGTCGCTTTTTTTCCCCCACAGTCATGGTAACAGCAGCAAAGTGAGTTGGTAAATTCCTGTTGAGGATGAGAAGTGTCTTTGGATGGTTTATAGTATCCGAAGATTTATAAGTACACTTCTCCGAAGGAGGTGTTTTTACTAGTGTGTAAACATGCTCAGTAAAGGTAAAAAGATACCTGATGATCTAGGTTTAGAAGAAGGATAAAGGTTTACCACCTCCATTTAGAGTCGCGACCTGACTAGCAATTTATTGCACTGTCAGTATTTTTAAATAGGGCCACTAAAAAAATTTAAAATCATCAAATCTGTCATTTGTTCCCTTTGAAACAAAGAATTAAAGCAGCAATACAACACAAAATGACTTCAAAAGTAGTTTAGAACATTCCAAACTATTTCTGAATATATATTAGAGCAAACAGAGTCAGAACAACCATGTTGAAATTCAGCATCAATAACAAGGGGTGAAGCCAAAAGGCATATTAACCTTTTTTAGGAGATTTGGTTCTAGGAGTCTGATGTGCACCAAGATGCTCTTATACTGTTTTGGGGATTTCCAAGACCGAAACACACCTTTGTTGTATCCCAAAACCCTTACCTGGTTGAAAGACCTCATCTGGGACCATAAAATCACAAGTTCTACAATTTGGTGCTTTGCCCTTAAGAGGCACTTGCATGAGGATGCACTGAGATAATCCCTACGTGGATGGAATAGAGAGGCTATACACAGTGGACATGAGCTTCTAGGCAGTACTGAGTGGTGTTACTGATTAGGGAGCTACTAAGACACCATTCATCTCGCTACAAAATCCATGATATCCTATAGAAACGGTTCCTCAGCAACCTCAAATGGATTCCAGCACAGAACTGACAGGAACTCACCTGATGTAGGTTATTCAAGCAGGATATCCAGCATTTCTGAGGGTTAGTCACCCAAATAAATGAAACCCCAAGGAAATGTCCTGTCAGCTAGGCAAAAACACAGGAATTTTAAATGGACAGTTGTTAACAAAGGGACCAGGGTTTGGTCAAGTGGAGGGATGATCACACAGGAACTGTCCAAACCCTTTTAAAGAGACAGTATCCCTTTAGATAACCTTTATGGTCTTACCTGCCAGACTAGGTAATTTCAAGCTAGTTGGTAAGGAAGCAATAAAGAATCACCAGTTTGGTCTCTGTCAAAATCCCAAAACCCATGCACACTTTCATAAACCGGTTTTCACTTACACAACTTATTACGCAGGTTCCTGTTTTAAAACTCATTAGCACTTCATTACACAAGCAGTACTTTCTCCTTCAAAGATACAATCCATTCAGAGCAGTATTAATTCTTAAATGTACAGAATTACACTTGAATTTAGATTCTAAGACACACATTAAAATAATATTCAGCATTATTACAGAGAACACTTTATCTGCTATCAAGCTGCATCGAAAAAAAATAAAGGGTCTGGGTTATGCTTTTACCTGGGATGTCTTTGAATTGTTTTACACACTTGTGTAGAATCTTGTAGGATTCTGTAACATTCTTTTCTAGTTGCTCAGCATCAATAGTAGAGAGTGGGTCATTCATCCAGCTGTCAAACCACCGGATCCAGTCTGAGACAGTGGTCCATAGGTCCTTGTATGGCTGGAAGTCTTTCACCAACCTGTTCAACATGTCAAACTGAGAGCAAGGAAAGATTCAATAACAAACAGCACATAAAGAAGAGAAATTTATGAAACTGCTCACTTTATAAAATATATGATTTCTCCTCACTTTTTTTCAATTTGCTGATAAGTGATCTAGTCACTACTCTCCTGGAGAGGGTAGGGCCACATGAACAAAAGGTTTTAGTGGTCGCAAATGGAGAATCAGGCTGTTTCTGATCGCTAAATTGCCTTTTGACATGCACTAACCCTATTTTGCGAGTCGGTAATCTATTACCGAATCGCAAAATAGGGTTTGCGAGTCAGTATTAAGAAGGGGCGTGTTAAGGGCGTCCCTTCCTAACATCAAGTTGCAGGGGGATGTATGAATGTTTTGAGACCAGAATACAGTCCCAAAACATTCGCAGTTTACCACCAACATCAAATTGGTGGTAACCCATTCGTAAATGGGATGGGGTCCCCAAGGGGCTCCTTCCTTTTTGCGAATGTGGGCACAAACATTTTTTAAGAGCAGACAGGGGTCCCACAGACCACTGACTGCTCTTAAAAAATGAAAAGAAAACTTGTCTTTTTTGTTTTTGAAATGCATCCCGTTTTCCTTTAAGGAAAATTGGCTGAATTACAAAAAAAAATGCTTTATTGAAAAAGCAATCACAGACAACCCCTGCCACCATCCCTGTGATTTTGGCCGTTTCCAATGGGTCGCAAATTGCAACCTGCCTCATGAATATTGATGAGGCAGGGCCATTGCAATCCACTAGGAATCGCAAACAGTGTCAAATTCACTGTTGTACATCGCATTTTGCAACTTTCGAATTGCAAGTCGCAGATAGTCGCAATTAGGAACTCGCAAAATGTAGAGATCGTACCTGTGGCCCTATGTCCTTAGTTTTGATTTTCTTGAATAGTTTGAATATAATAAAATGGTTTTTCTTATGTGGTTGCCAATTTACACAGATAAGACACAAACATGGTCTTAATGCACAAGTTACTAACTTGTGTAACGATATATCTGTAAGAGACAGTAGTTAGTGACAGATTCCTTACCTTAGAATATCCCCAGGCGTCAGGCTGGATCCGGAAAAGTTTTTGCGTAGCAGTACCCTTGCGCGTCGGTAGGCGGCGTCGTGCGGCTCCGCGTCCGTCGTCGGCGTCGTGATCGCCGGGATGAAGTCGCGGGCAGTACTTAGGCGCCGCCCCTGCGCGCTGACGTCAGTTCTGTACACGACTTTCCGCGCCAGGAACGCAGAGCCATGCAAGAAGCTGACATAGGTGTCTGAAAAATACTAGGGCCCTGAAAGGGATGTCCTTAACCCTAGAAATCAGTTCGCAGAACGGGGAGGATGGAGTGGGCGGTAAGGAATCTGTCACTAACTACTGTCTCTTACAGATATATCGTTACACAAGTTAGTAACTTGTGCATCTGAAAGAGACACGTTAGTGACAGATTCCTTACCTTAGAATAGATACCCCAGCAATACCAACCCCGGTGGTGGGTCTGCGAACAAAGATCAGACAAGGAAGTCCTGGAGGACAGAACGGCCAAAGAAGCCGTCCCTCCGGACCTGACTGTCAAGGCAGTAATGCTTTGTAAACGTGTGCAGCGAGGCCCACGTAGCTGCCTGACAGATAACCGGCAGCGGAACACCGCGGCCCAAGGCCGTGGTAGCAGCCGTTGCCCTGGTGGAATGGGCACGCAGCCCAACAGGAGGCTCCTTCTTAGCCAAAGAATAGCAGGTCTTGATGCACAAGGTAACCCAGCGGGAGATGGTCCTCTTGTGCACCGCCCGACCTTTTTGGCGCCCACGTAGCCAACAAAGAGCTGGTCATCCACCCGGAAGTGTTTTGTGCGGTCAATATAGAAGGAGAGCGCACGTTTGGGGTCCAGACGGTGGAGCCTCTCTTCCTCTCTGGAAGGATGCGGAGGCGGAAAGAAGGTGGGCAAAGTGATGGTCTGCCCAATGTGGAAAGCAGTAACCACCTTTGGCAAGAAGGACGGACGCGTCCGAAGAACAACCTTGTCTGGATGAACAGACAGAAAGGGAGGTTTGCAAGATAGAGCCTGGAGCTCACTCACCCGCCGAGCGGAGGTGATGGCCACCAGAAAGGCTGTCTTCAGAGTCAGAAGACGAAGAGGACAGTTATGTAGAGGCTCAAAGGGAGCGCACATTAAAAGGTAAGAACCAAGTTCAAGTCCCACTGAGGCATCACAAACGGAACAGGAGGGAAGAGGTGAGTAATGCCTTTTAAGAACCTGTTAACAACAGGGGACTTGAAAAGGGAGGGCTGATCAGGGAGCCTGAGAAAGGCCGAGATAGCACAAAGATAACCCTTGATGGTACCCAGGGCAGAACCCTGTTGGGCCAGAGAGAGAAGGAACAGAAGGACCTCAGAAAGAGGGGCAGAAAGGGGATTCACAGCCTTTGCTGTGCACCATGCCACAAATTTGTTCCACCTGCAGGCGTATACCACCTTAGTGGAGGGACGCCTGGCTGCCAGAATCACATCACAAACTTCGGGAGGCAAGTCGAAAGGAATCAACTGCCGCCGCTCAATCTCCACGCAAGCAGGTGTAGACTGGACAGGTTCGGGTGGAGGACCGTCCCCTGCTGCTGCGACAGAAGATCCTCCCGAAGAGGCAGACGAATCGGGGATTGACGCTCATATTGAGTAGCTCGGGATACCAAACTCTTCGAGCCCAGTCCGGAGCCACAAGAATGACTTGGGCCCGGTCGTGCCGAATCTTCTTCAACACTCTGGGTAGAAGTGGTATAGGCGGAAAGGCGTACAACAGACCGCAACTCCACTCGCGACGAAAAGCGTCGCCGAGCGAGTGCCGCCTTGGAAATTCCAACGCGCAGAACTGATGACATTGCGCGTTCTCTTCGGTGGCGAAGAGATCTAACCAAGGCTCTCCCCACTGTAGAAAGAGTCCTTGCGCCACTTCCGAGTGAAGACGCCATTCGTGATCCATCAGGCACCTGCGGCTGAGTTCGTCCGCCCTGGCGTTCAGGGAACCTGCCAGGTGTTGAACCATCAGGAACATGCCCTGATGTTCCAGCCATGTCCAGAGGCGCAGAGCCTCCTGACAAAGGGTCCAAGACCCCACCCCGCCCTGTTTGTTGCAGTACCACATGGCGGTGGTGTTGTCTGTGAACACCTGCACTACCTTCCCTTTGACAGAGGGAAGGAATGCCTTGAGTGCAAGTCGGATCGCCCGGAGCTCCAGAAGGTTGATATGGAGCCGGGACTCCGCCGGAGACCAGAGGCCTCTGATCTCCGCCTCTCCCATGTGACCGCCCCATCCCAGAAGGGACGCGTCCGTCACAACTGTGTGCTCTGGCTGGGGAAGGGAGAGGGATCTGCCCATGACCCATTGCCGGTTCGAGAGCCACCACTGCAACTGTCTTGCAGTCCCCTCCGAGATCTGGACGTGATCGGACAGGTTGCCCTGGTGCTGCGCCCACTGGAACTTCAGGTCCCACTGCAGAGCCCGCATATGCCATCTGGCATGATTGACCAGCAGGATGCAGGAGGCCATGAGGCCCAGCAGCCTCAGGGTCATCCGTACCGAAACCCAGGATAAAGGCTGAAAGATCGGAATCATAGCCTGAATATCCCGGACTCGCCGTTCGGGAGGATAGGCCCGAAACTGCGTCGTGTCCAGAACCGCTCCGATGAAAAGGAGCTGTGGAGAAGGAATCAGATGCGACTTCGGCACATTGATGGAGAACCCCAGCGAGTGCAGGAGTTCGGCCGTAGTCTGGAGGTGGGAGACGACTGCCTGGGACGAGCCCGCCTTCAGCAGCCAGTCGTCGAGGTAGGGGAAGACTGAAACCCCTGCCCGGCGCAGATGAGCTGCGACCACCGCCATCACTTTCGTGAACACCCGAGGGGCACTTGTAAGGCCAAAGGGGAGCACGGTGAACTGAAAATGCTCGGGGCCTACCGTGAACCGAAGGTAACGCCGGTGGGCCGGCAGGACGGGGATGTGGAAATATGCGTCCTGCAAGTCCAACGCTACCAACCAGTCTCCAGGGTCGAGGGCAGTCAAGACCTGAGCTAGGGTGCGCATCTTGAACTTCTCCTTCCGGAGGAAGCGATTGACGTTCCGGAGGTCCAAGATAGGACGCATGTCCTCCTTGTCCTTTTTGGGCACCAGAAAGTAGTGTGAGTAGCAACCACGCCCTACTTCTGGGGTCGGAACATGCTCGATGGCCCTCTTGGTCAAGAGGGCCGTGACTTCCTTCTGTAGAAGCACCAAGTGATCCCCTGACATGCGGTGGAATTGAGATGGCATGGCTGGGGGGGTGGTCTCGAAGGGGAGGGATTAGCCCCTTCGGACAATGTCCAAGACCCACCTGTCCGAGGTGATGGTGCGCCAGTGGGGAAGGTGATGGCGGACCCTGCCCCCTACTGGCGTGCTGTGCACCTGAAAGGAGGGACTAGGAGGGCTTGGAGGCCGCGGACGGGTTGGAGGTGGTGGCCTGACCCGCACGCTGGTTGCCCGATCTGCCACGGCGGAATCCACGTCCTCGGCCACGCGAAGACGCCTGCTGCGCGGACCGGTGGCTGGGCTGCTGACGTGAAGGTGCGCCCCTACCGTGGCCACGATAGGGGCGAAAAGCAGAAGTCAGCGGAGGGCGTGTAGCAGAAAGGCCCAGGGACTTGGCAGTAGCCCGTGAGTCCTTAAAGCGCTCCAACGCATGGTCTGCTTTGGACCCAAAAAGACCGACTCCATCAAAGAGCATGTCCATGAGAGTATTCTGGACATCCCCTGAAAAACCAGTGGTTCTCAGCCAGGCGTGGCGTCGGAGCGCCACCGTCGTTGCAATAGACCTGCCCAGCGAGTCGGCGGTGTCAAGGCCACAACGTATAGTGTATTTAGCCGCATCCCTTCCTTCCGCAATGGCGCGGGAAAGCAGTGTCTGGACCTCCTCAGGACACTGGGGCAAAACATCCGCCACCGAATCCCACAGGGAGTGGGTATATCGGCCCAAAAGACAAGCGGTGTTAACGGACCGCAAGCCAGCACTGGAGGAAGAAAAACCTTTCTTCCCAAACTGATCCAGGCGTTTGGATTCCCTATCCGGAGGGGCGGTAGGGAAGGCGGTTTGGGAAGCGGAGGCTTGGACAACCAAGCTCTCAGGAGTGGGGTGGACAGAGAGAAACAGGGGGTCGCCCGGAGCTGGGCGATGGCGTCGTGACACGTTCCGATCCACAGGAGCCCCTGTGTTGGGCTTGGACCAGGCGCCCAAGAGAACGTCAGTGAGGGCGTCGTTAAACGGCAGCACAGTCTCCGCAGAGGAGGCTGCCGGCTGAAGCACCTCTGTCAAGTTGTTAGGCTTGACCGTCAAAGTAGGGAGTTGGAGACGTAAGGCCCCAGCTGCCCTACGCAACACCGTACCAAAATTGGCTCCCTCCTCCGTAGCCACGGGAGGAGACAGCATGCCAATGTCAGGGGAAGTATCCAGACCACTGGCCTCCCTAGACTCTCTGTCCAGTCCTCATCGTACTGACAGTGTCGTGTCAGAGGGTCATCAGACCCCTCCCAGTCCTCCTGGTCCTCCTCTGGTTCAAAATAAGGAGGAGGAGGGACAGTTGGGACCCAAGGTCCCATCGGCGCTGGAGCCGGCGTCGAGCGACGTCGGTCCGGAGCCATGTCCGGAGCCGGAAGGAACTGGGGGACGATGCCGCCCGGAGCCCAGGGCGGCGACGAGAACGGCACCGGAGACATCGGCGCCGGTGGAGGTGTCGTTAGGTCGACCGGCGTCGATGGGGGTTGTGGAGCCGGGATCGAGGCCGGGGCCGAAGCCGGAGCCGGGATCGAGGCTGGAGGCACGGGCGACGCCGGGGCCGGAGCCGTCGGCGACGCCGGAGCAACCCCATCAGGGCCCGCGGGGCCCGAAGGCGCACCGGAGGGGCCTGAAGGCCCGAAGAGGCGGGCCATGGCCGACAGGAATTCCTGCACTTTGGCCGGATCCGCCCCCGAACCCGGGAAGGGCGGGTATAGCGGGGGCGACTCCACAGGCATGTCCGGGGCCGCGGGGACGGTGCCGGGAGGGGCCTCAGCCGAGTCGCGAGACCGGCGAGGCGAAGTCCTAGAGCGATGATGCTTTTGGACTTCTTGTGTTTCGACTTACCGGACGAAGAAGACTTCGACGCCGACGACCGGTGTGGACTCCGCGATCGACCCCTGGACCTCTCACGCGACCGGGGCTTCCGCGGAGCCGAGTGCCGGGCCTCGAGGAGCTTTCGAGACCGCTCTCGCAAAGCCTTCGGGTTAAGGGCCTGGCAGTCGGTACAAGACTCCGTGTCGTGGCCTCGGCCGAGGCAGAAGAGACACTCCCAATGCGGGTCGGTGACGGACATCATCCGCGCACAGGCGCCGCAAAGTTTGAAACCGGGCATCCCTACGACACCTTGAGAAAACAGTGAAAAAATTCACCAAAAAGTATGGTCAAAAAATGACCAGGGCACTGCTCTTCCCGGATCTGCGCTTGCTGGCGCGGAAAAAGAAGAACTGATGTCAGCGCGCAGGGGCGGCGCCTAAGTACTGCCCGCGACGTCATCCCGGCGATCACGACGCCGACGACGGACGCGGAGCCGCACGACGCCGCCTACCGACGCGCAAGGGTACTGCTACGCAAAAAACTTTCCGGATCCAGCCTGACGCCTGGGGATATTCTAAGGTAAGGAATCTGTCACTAATGTGTCTCTTTCAGATAAGTGAACCAAGCTTGTTAGACACAAAAAAAACTACATAAATCAGTAGAAAATGTAGCATGGAATAAAACGTTCTGGACAAGGATGAAAATGTTCGCAGTGTCTGATGCTCTCACTCGGGGGATTGAATTAAGGTAATCCCAAATTGGAGGAAAAGCAGGGCTGAAGTAAGAAATTATTTGAGGTCAGCTGTGTAAAGTTTGAATAGCAAGGGTGCTCTGACAAACCCCTATTTCAGTTCATGATTAGTTAACACTTTCGTAGATATGTGCTGACCATCTTCCGGTAGCATGAGCACCCACCTGCATTCTTGTAGAATGTGAATACCTCAGTAGGTTTGAGTCAATGCCCCTTTGGAGAGCTTATTCCAGAATGTCGGTCTACTGGATTGAAGTTTGCTGAATTGTTAACAAAGCAGTTATATATTGTCAGATTTTGATTTTTGCTGCCTTGTTAACCATCAGCGCTAAGATGATAATGTTATCCAGAGTAGATTCTCTTGGGATAAAATATGCCTGGGTCAGGGAAGAGTAATATTGGACGTTAGCCAGTTATGGAGGAGTTGTAAGAGCAGTTAGGCAAAAACCTTTGTTTCTCCATCATGTAAGGTGATATGCCCATAGTTTGTCTGGTTCATTCAATCTCCATTCTTAAACATTGGAAAGGGAAAGGAGCCTTTCTATGATGCAGGGAGATTACCAGAAGTACCCACAATTATGCAAAAGTTGTGTCGGGAAATGTGCCCCAAAAGATGCATCTACTTTAAAGATAGCTGACACAATTCCATTGAGACCTGAAGCTTTTAGTGGCTTCTAGAATCCGAATGCCTTATTAGTCTTAATTCTTTTGACAATTGAAATAAGGCATAGCTGGTTAGTCGGTAATCGTACACTGTTCTTGTCAATCACAAAGAGAGATTTAATGTGAGAGTCCAATCCAGTGTTGAAATAGCAATATTTTCAGCTGGTGCTTTGCTGATCTCCATGCTGTGTACCATTTTCAAAGTGTTTGAATGTTGTATCATTGTATTATGTCAACTAGTTCAATAATGTTTGAAAATGGTATGTTATTTTCACTTCCATGTTGTATTTTAGTATGAGTTCAGAAATCTCCTTTGCTATAGCTGGCTAGGAGGATCATTTTTATCTTTTATTTTGTAGTCTGAAACACAGCTTCACTTCAGCTAATTCTTACTTCATGGGTAATACAAGAGTTGATGTCTTGAGGTGACACTATTTGGGTCTTGGAATCACTGTTGAATCAGAAATATCAATACCTAATTGTTTGCACGATCTTCTAATACCTTAATCATGGGCTCTATTTGTATTTCCCTTAATGTCAAGAGTGGAAAACCAACACTGTGAGTGGCTATTTGTCCAAGTTTGAAACTGGGCATCAACTTCAATGGACAATTTTCCAGCATTTTGAGTTTGTCTTCAGCATCACTCTGCTAAATTAACCCTAATGGGAGAATAACATACCATCTTGATGTTAGAGTTATTATTTTCTCCCCCAGAGAGGAATATAAACCATTAAGTACATTGCGTTACAATACAGGCAGTTGAATTACATACATTTCATAGCAAAAATAACATAAATCATACATTAGGGGCCATCCACTAAAAGAAAGACAGAGAACTGGCACAAACAGAAAGACATAGGGGCCGATTACGATGTCGTGTGGAAACTCTCCGCCCGACTCCTTCTCGGAATCGGTTCCGACCGACTCGTGATCGGCAGTTACGCACGACCAATTACGATGCTTCCGAGCACCGTTCGGTTGGACTCACATTGACTTTTATGGGAGCCCGTGTTCCGACCGACAGCACTGGCTACTGTGGGAAAAAGTGGTGTTTGCGGAAAACCTTGCAACCTGTCGCGGGCACCCCGTGGTGCTTGCCACACAGTGCATGGTTTTACAGGGGGGTCCCTTGGGTACTCCCAACCAGAGGCCTCAGGATGAAGGGGGGCCTGCTAGGGGCCCCCAAAGTCAGTTTCCGACAGCCTTTTCGTGTCGGACAGTCCGACTTGGAAAGGCTGTTGGAATCAGACATTGTAATTGGTCGGTCGGAAACGCTGTCCGTAGAGCTGTACGATTCGGCTTCGATCGACATGCATTCTCCGAGAGCCGGTCAAAACCGATTCGGAATGACCGAACGGTTTCCCTTCCGACCGCAAACATCGTAATCGGTCGGGCGGATTGCATTCTGACGAGTCAGGGGGATGGGTTCCGACATGGTCTAGGGGAATCCGACTGTCGGTCGGAGACTTTCCGCACAACATCATAGTCGGCCCCATAGTGTAGGAGGCTGGCTTAGTATATGGTGCACACTTATTTAAGTGAAGCACCTTGCACTAATCCAGACAACCCTTATGGTGATTTCAGTGGTCTTAGGAAACCATAGAAAGCTCTCTAAGTGGTAGCTGTGGAGTGCAGTCTTCAGGCTCAGTCCAGAAGGAGTGTTAAGCAGCTTGTTTTACCAGCACTAATCATATAGTGTAGGTTAAACGGAAAAGAACCACACAGTGTAGTTATAAAAATAGTTGTTAAGACCAGGTGACGCTGTGGAAGACCAGGTGCCATTCACAACATGCAGGAAAATCAGAGTAGGCCAGGAGCAAGCAGGGGAGCCCCCTGAAGCCAAAGAAGACCCTCAAGAGGACCCACAGGCCGAAGGCACAGGAGTCGCAAAAGGAGCTCGAGCAGCTCACCAAAGATACAGTTCTACAGTGCAGAGGATGCGTTGAGGATGAAGATCTTGGTAGGAAGAGAGGCTGGAGCTTCTTGTAACCCAAAGATCTCAGGAGGACAGAGTCAATAAGCCTTGGCAACAGCAAGTCGACACGGTGCACAGGGGTTCTGTTCCAGCAATTTTTCATACAACCTTCCCACCCTCCCCTTCTTGCTGCCTCCTCCTGTATGCAACAAAACTAATAACCTCCCCTCTCAGCCCAGCTTTAAAAGAATCCCAGACCATCCCCAGCGAAGCGCTAAATCGGTACATGTAAAAAAAACTCACCTACCCACTTCTTCATATGCTCAATGAATAGGCTATTTAAAAGTAATTTCCTGTAAAACGTCCATTTTACCTGGGGCCTGAATCTCCCCTGCCCTGAGATTTCTAGTATTAAAAGGCTATAATCCGAGACAACCTTAGGCAATTTCTTAGTTTCCACCATGCCACCAAGCTAGTAGAGGCAAAAAGTAATCTAATCGTACATACTTCCTGTGTGGGGTGGAAAAATATATGAAACATGGATCTGGGGCTCTCTTAACATCCCAGAAATCAATAAACCCGTAGCTATTCATTAATGATGCTACAGCCCTATGAACTCTAATAGGCCACAGTACCAAAGCACACAGTATGTAGTCAAACAGAAACAATTTCAAACCTTTAACAAAATTGATTATTTGGTTGGTATTGATTCAAATTAAAGACAGTTGCTGTCTTCAACAGTTGCTGTCGTGTGCCGCATTCAAATCTGGCGTCCCGGAAGTGAAAGGATGCCAAATTTGAACGTGGCGCACGATACACATAAGGAAACTTATCAGGGTTTCTTTACACTGGCTGGTCGATGCCATTCTGACTTCATAGATGACAACTCTAACAAACAGAATACCTGTGGCCTGATATTGGGCAGGAGGTCACCAATTTGAAAAGGGGCACCATTAACCTTTTTGGACGCATCTACTTTTCTAGCAACTCCAGGATCATGTAATATCTTCTTGAATGATCACTTTTCGATTCAATTAAATATTTTTTCACATCGACTATATAACTTCTGACCAAGAAACTTTTATTGAGCCTTGAAGAAGTCACCTCGTGACGAAACAAATGTCGGCTGACTTTTCCTGTTTTCAATACATGTTTACAGACCACTACTTCAATTTGAATCAATATCTACCAAATAATCAATTTTGTGAAGGTTTAAAATTGTGTCTGTCATACTACTTACTGAGTACTTTGGTACTGTGGTCTATTAGATTCACACAGAGGTACTTTTGAACCAATGTGTTTTAGGCATCCGTGGTAGTAGGGTGCTAATGTACCATAACAGCACCAACAATACTTAGTTTGCTAATTTTTTAACAATATTTTACTTACTGCAAGAGGTGCGGTCGACAAAACCACTACTACCTACTGTGATTGTTTAGCCCTATGAACTCGGGGCTTTCACCATAATATTTAAGCATATTTTTGCGCTCCACCTCATAATGTGTGTTAGACTTGGCACCATTGGTGTGGGTCTCCCTTCCACTTTTTTTGCTATTGCCTCACCTGTTTTTGCTGGTCTAGATGCTTTGGGCACTTTGCCACTGCTGTTCAGTGTCAAAGTGCAAGTGCTCCCTTTTGTAAATTGATGTAATGGATTAGTGATTCCATGATTGGCTGATTTGATTTACTTGTCAGACCCGAGTACAGTGCACCACGTGTGCCCAGGGCCTGTAAATCGAATGCTGCTGGTGGGCTTGCAGCACTGGTTGTGCCACCCACAGAAGCAGCTTGTAAAATGTGGCTCAGGCCTGCCATTCCAGAGCCTGTGTGCAGTCTGGGACTGCCATGTCGACTTGGCAAGTGCACACACTTGCCAGGCCCTAAACCTTCCCTTTTCTACATGTTAGTCACCCCTAAGGTAGGCCCAAGGTACTCCTGTGGCAGGGTGCATTGTATGTAAAAGGTAGGACATGCCCTGATGTGTGTGGCATGTCCTGATAGTGAAATACTGCCAATTTCGTTTTTCACTATTTCAAGGCTATCTGTCCCCATAGGCCCGAATGGCCCTAGGAACAAGATAGGAAAATAAAATTTAGTATGCCTGAACTCAGAATGTTAAAGTGCATCTTTTAGTGTGGGTGATTTTTACATTCTGTGTTTGAAAATATCACTTTTAGAGAGTGGGTATTTTCTTGCCTAACCATCCAGTATGCCTCTGCTAGGTTTGTGTATTGCATGTCTGGCTTGTGAGTGACAGGAGCTGGGAGAGGGCAGTGGCTCTGGCAGTCTGATGAGTCAGGGCTGGGCTGAATGGGACCTGGGTTGAATTTAGAGTAGGGGGAGGAGATTTCCTTTCACCTGCCTGGGCCAGGTCTGCTTTCAACAATGCTGTCTCCACCTCCTGCCAGGAAGCTGCACCAGTGAGGACAGAACTGGTTTTGGGTGGGTACAGACACTCTCTGCCTTCAGAGAACAAAGAATTTGTGTGTATAAAAAGAGGGGCCCAGACCCCAGACTTTTAGATCACTTCTGGGAAATCAAGAGGAAACCTTTGCCAAGGAGAAGAGCCGGAGAAGCTGAGGAAGAATACTGCCCTTGTGCTGTTTGCTGTCTGGGGTTGGCCTGCAGTGGCTGCTTGCTGCCAAGGAAAGGAGAAGAAGGACTTTGCTGCTTTGCTTTGTCACCTGTTTGAAGAAAAGATCTCCAAGGGCTTGAAACTGAGCTTGCCTCCTGTTCTGAAGTCTCAGGAACACAAAGACTTCACCCCTTCTGTCTTCCTGCATCTAGAACTGCTGTTTTAGCTGCTACAGAAGGAAATTGCAACACCAACGCCGGCGAGCGACGCCGTAACCTGCCCGAAGCCGTGAGCGCTGCTCCAACTTGCGACGTAGGCTCACCGCCAGCTGCCGTGCCACATCGACTCCAGCGAGCGACGCCGTAACCTGCCCGAAGTCGTGAGCGCTGCTCCGACTTGCGACGTAGGCCCAACGCCTGCTGCTGTGCCGCATCGACTCCGTAACCGACTTCATCATCACGGAGCCGGTCCTCGACGTGGGTGGCCCCCGAATCCATCGACATCGCGCCATCATAAGGAACCGTGGTTTCGGCGCCATCGTGACATCACCTCCCCGACGCAGTAAGGAACCGTCGACTCGCCTCACCTGCGCTGCAGTAAGGAACAGAGGCTGCACCTCCCCTGGGGTCGTAAGGAACCGACGCCGCGCAGCGCGTACGAAGCCGCACCTCCCGACGCCGTGAACTGTCGTTGTTTTCATCCTTTCCAAGGTACTGTTCTTTGTGGGTCTGCTTGACTCTGGGCCCGACGCCGCGCACCTCGCGGTCGGCGCCGTACTTTGGGATTTCCACCGGTCACGACGTAGTTATAACTCCAAGTGGAGTTATTTGTTGCTACAAGCTTTATTTGAGTGAATAACCTATTTTTGAGGATATCTTGATAACTGTACTGTGGATGTTTGTCGTTTGGTCTTGTTTTGAGTTTAGATAAAGATTACTTATTTTTCTAAACTGGTGTGGAGTCCATTTGTAGTGTTTTCACTGTATTACTGTATGTGTTCACAAATGCTTTACACACTGGCTCTGAGATAAGCCTGTCTGCTCGTGCCAAGCTACCAAGGGGGTGAGCAGGGGTTATTTTAGGAGTGTATCCCCCTTACCCTGACTAGAAGCAAGGGTCCCTATTTGGACAAAGGTGCAAACCATTGCCAACTAGAGACCCCCATTTCTAACAATGTGTATTTAAATCTCCACAGATTATCAACTGAGCTGACCAGGATGCTAACTTCACCTCCAGATCTTCCAGTACCTTAGTGTCATCCTGATTGGAACTGTAGATAGAACAGACTGTAACCCCCACAGGCAGCTCCACAATTACCCACCTACCCCACTTATCCGTCAACTTCCGTTTAATGGGCTCCATATTATTCTTAACCAGAATAGCTATGCCCTTGATCGTAGATGTCTGAGATGTGCATACCACGAGAGAAAACCCCCTGATTGTCAACATGTCTCTCCTGCCCCATGGGATATGAGTTTCCTGCTGGCAAATAACATTGGATCCCAAAGATCTAAGTACCTCTATCACCCTCTGGCATTTAACCCGGTCATTTAGGCCCCCCCACATTCACTGAGCATATGGAGAGTTTACACATTTGGTATCCAAGGATTTACCACAGTGACCATTCCTTGCACCAGTAGTCCCCAACATTCTACTGAACTAAGCAGCCTATAATCTGCTACTCTCCAACTTGCACCCTTTTTACGTTGCTCACTCTCTAGGTTTTTTTATTTACCCTACAACCCTTGCCTGTTCTCTTGATCTACCAACTTCCACTGGTTATCAATTAATTGTGATTCATGAGCCTTCACCTGCCTGATGGTATCAGCAACATCAGACTCCAGAGCAATGGCCCTAAGTCTCCAAATCCGTTAAACGTTCAGCTATGGCATTACATGACTTAGCCACTTTTCAGACCACACCCTGCAGTTACGTATTGCGACCTGCGATCTGCACCCATCCAGATGGGTTTCCTCCCGATGAGACATTATACAGTGAAATATGTATAATGTGGGTGGGGGGTTAAACTCCTGACTTCTTAGGTGTCTTCTACGATTGTGCCCACCAGTTGCTCAGTCGGTGAGTAATCCCACTTGAGACCCCTTCTGATTACAGATTACCGCCCCGTCCGTGCTGTAGCTGCCCCATTAATTAAGTCCTCAGCGGTACAATCGATGTCACTGGATTCTGTGGCTGATTCAGAACCATCAATTGACCATTTTGCCTCATCTGATAGAGAAAAGAAGTGCTCATTTGTATCAGGCCTGATTCTGTGCCCTTTTCCTGGACTTATGTGAGCTACCAGGAGGATATAATTTTTGAAGAGGGGCCTTACTCAGGGCAGCAGCCTCAGTAACTTTAGCCTTCGTCTGGGAGTTAAAGTCCTCATCCTTACCGGGGTTATGAGTGACAGGGTTTTCCATGATTGCAATTCCTCCCGGATATATCAACAATTGGAATAGGTCTCACATCTTTTCTATTTAAAATCAGAAAGAGAACAAACCATTGCTTATTTGCTTTTGGAAATGTTTGCCTGCTCGTTCCTTAAGGGTCTGGAAACCATCAAAA
Source organism: Calotriton arnoldi (assembly GCA_963921515.1). Lineage (NCBI taxonomy): Eukaryota > Metazoa > Chordata > Amphibia > Caudata > Salamandridae > Calotriton > Calotriton arnoldi. Next base: position 4,592,648 of record CAWUFW010000288.1, read on the forward strand.
ATCATCTGGTTGGGAATCCAGTGGTTGTGGGACTTCTCTCTATCATCACCAGATGTGAATGGGTCGTTCCAGAGAAGAATGGTAATATTAGACACTGGGATCACTCTTTCAGTGGCAGGAGCATCAGAGGATGCAGACATATCGGGTACTATGTGACCCTGCAGGCCCAGGACAGTGTGAGTAGTAAACCTGTAACATGCCCTGTAGGTCTAGTACTAGAGCTACATAGACCCGACCCATGCTCTAAGGGGAGCGAAGTGGTGAAATTGCTCCACATATTGCCTCTCCATAAATTGCTGACTGTTGTAGACATGCTCATATTAGTCCCCTTAATTCGTGACATTAAGTTATTCTGGATAATGTGCCTTTTGTTCTTGTTGATGACTACGGTGCTTTCGTCATTTGTATTGTCATCGAGATCGTAGTCAACGAGGTGGAAGTAGACAACTAGGCTGACATCGACAATGTTTGTCGTTGACGAGGCATCCGTCATAGACAAGGCTGTTGAGGAGGATGCAGTCATAGATGAGGCTCCCGCAGACAAGGCCGTCGTAGACGATGCCATCGTAGACTAGGCCGTCGTAGACATGGTTATCGTAGGCAAGTTTATTGCAGACTAGGCCGTTGTCATAGACGAGGCCATCGTAGACAATGCTGTCGTAGACGACTGTTGTAGGTGATGCCATCGTAGATGAGGCCATCATAGACAAGGCCATCATAGACGAGGCCATTATAGACGAGGCCATCGTAGTGGAGGCCATCGTAGAGGAGGCCATCCGTAGAGGAGGCCATCCGTAGAGGAGGCCATCCGTAGAGGAGGCCATCCGTAGAGGAGGCCATACGTAGAGGAGGCCATTCGTAGAGAGGAGGCCATCCGTAGAGAGGAGGCCATCCGTAGAGGAGGCCATCATTGGTAAGGCTGCCGTAGACGATCGTCGTAGATGACCATTGTAGATGAGGCTGTCATCAATGACAGTCATAGACGACCGTCGTAGATGAGGCCATCGTAGATGACTGTCAGACGATGCATTTGTAGATGAGGCCATTGGTAGATGAGGCCATTTGTAGATAAGGCCATTTGTAGATGAGGCCCTCCGTAGATGAGGCCATCATAAGATGAGGCCGTCATAGATGAGGCCGTCATAGATGAGGCTGTCATAGATAAGGCCATCATAGATGAGGCTGTCGTAGACGACCGTCGTAGATAAGGGCGTCGCAGAAGAGGCCATCGTAGACCAGCGACCCTTGACCCTGTTTTCAGGCAGGTCGCTCCCCACGCCGCACAGCACCACCTGTGTGCCCGTGTCCCGCTCGCTGCTGCTGCCGTGAGTTCGAGGCCCTCCTCCACCCGCAAGCTTCCACCTGCGCCTCATCCCTGGTGGCCCAGTGGGGAGCCGTAAGTATCTGTGTGCCCCCTGTGCCCCCTTTTGCCTGTCTGCCTTCTGTTTTATTTTCTGTATTTCCGTTATTTAGTGTAATCCTTCTCTGTACCCCCTGTGCCCCCTTCTGCCTGTCTGCCTCTGTTTATTGCCTGTCTGCCTCTGTTTTTATTTTCTGTATTTCGGTTTTTTGGTGTAATTCTTTTTTGTAGCATTGTATTGTGCCTCGCATTTTCCGCCCGTTTCCGCACTCCCTTTCCCGCCGCTGTGTCCCCTGCGGCCCCGCCCCCGCGCACCCATTCGTCCCGCTCCAACCTCCCAGCTGCTCCACCCTCCCACCTCCCCTTCTTATGGCGGCCGCTGCGCGGTGAGGAGAGCGACCCTTGACCCGGTTTTCAGGCAGGTCGCTCCCCACGCCGCACAGCACCACCTGTTTGCCCGTGTCCCGCTCGCTGCTGCTGACGTGAGTTCGAGGCCCTCCTCCACCCACAGGCTTCCACCTGCGCCTCATCCCTGGTGGCCCAGTGGGGAGCCGTAAGTATCTGTGTGCCCCCTGTGCCCCCTTTTGCCTGTCTGCCTCTGTTTATTGCCGGTCTGCCTTCTGTTTTATTTTCTGTATTTCCGTTATTTAGTGTAATCCATTTCTGTACCCCCTGTGCCCCCTTCTGCCTGTCTGCCTCTGTTTATTGCCTGTCTGCCTCTGTTTTTATTTTCTGTATTTCCGTTATTTAGTGTAATCCTTTTCTGCACCCCCTGTGCCCCCTTCTGCCTGTCTGCCTCTGTTTATTGCCTGTCTGCCTCTGTTTTTTTTTTCTGTATTTCGTTTTTTTTGTGTAATTCTTTTTGTGGCATTGTATTGTGCCTCGCATTTTCCGCCTGTTTCCGCTCTCCCTTTCCCGCCGCTGCGTCCCCGCCCCCCGCGCGCCCATTCGTCCCGCTCCCACCTCCCAGCTGCTCCTCCCTCCCACCTCCCCTTCTTATGGCGGCCGCTGCGCGGTGAGGAGAGCGACCCTTGACCCTGTTTTCAGGCAGGTCGCTCCCCACGCCGCACAGCACCACCTCTGTGCCCGTGTCCCGCTCGCTGCTGCTGCCGTGAGTTCGAGGCCCTCCTCCACCCGCAGGCTTCCACCTGCGCCTCATCCCTGGTGGCCCAGTGGGGAGCCGTAAGTATCTGTGTGCCCCCTGTGCCCCCTTTTGCCTGTCTGCCTCTGTTTATTGCCTGTCTGCCTTCTGTTTTATTTTCTGTATTTCCGTTATTTAGTGTAATCCTTTTCTGTACCCCCTGTGTCCCCTTCTGCCTGTCTGCCTCTGTTTATTGCCTGTCTGCCTCTGTTTTTATTTTCTGTATTTCCGTTATTTAGTGTAATCCTTTTCTGTACCCCCTGTGCCCCCTTCTGCCTGTCTGCCTCTGTTTATTGCCTGTCTGCCTCTGTTTTTACTTTCTGTATTTCGGTTTTTTGGTGTAATTCTTTTTTGTAGCATTGTATTGTGCCTCACATTTTCCACCCGTTTCCACTCTCCCTTTCCTGCCGCTGCGTCCCCTGTGGTCCCGCCCCCCGCGCGCCCATTCGTCCCGCTCCCGCCTCCCAGCTGCTCCTCCCTCCCACCTCCCCTTCTTATGGAGGCCGCCCAGCGGACGCGTGCAGCGGGTGCGCCGAAGGTGCGCCTAAGGCAAGCCCGTCTGCGCCCGTCCGCGCCTGGACCCTGGCCCCCGCGAACACCACGACGACCGACGCCACTACGATGCCAGCACCCTCCACGCACTCAACACCGGACGATCACACGCCTGCTTCCTGGCCGCGCCGAAGCGCACCCAAGGACCCTTCTCCTGCCGGAGCTGCAGCTTCACCAGCCTCCGAGCTGCCGAACCGCCCACCGAGAAAGGACGCAACCACCTCAGATGCATACTACTCAACACCCGCTCCACACGCAAACACGCCGTCGAACTCTGGGACCTGCTCGACACATCCTCCCCGGACGTCACCTTTCTGACAGAGACCTGGATGAACGCCTCCTCGGCACCCGACATCGCCATAGCCATCCCGGATGGCTACAAGATCACCCGCAGGGACCGCACCAACGGAGTAGGAGGAGGAATCGCCATCATCCACAGGAACACCCTCAGGGTCTCGACCAGCACCGACGACACCCTCAGCACCGCCGAACACCTGCACTTCCAGATCCACACTGACCCCAACACCACCCTCAGAGGAACTCTCGTCTACAGACCCCCCGGACCACGGCCTCAGTTCAGCGACTCTATCGCCGACTTCGTCAGCACGCACGCCCTCGCCTCCACAGATTACATCCTCCTCGGAGACCTGAACTTCCACCTCGAAAACAACAATGACAGCAACTCCACCACCCTGATCGACAACCTCGGACTCAGACAGCTCGTCACAACGCCCACCCACTCCGCCGGTCACACGCTCGACCCCATCTTCTCCGCAAGCTCCCACGTCACCTTCAGCCACACCACCGAATTCCACTGGACCGACCATCGCTGCATCCACTTCACCTTCCAGAAACCGACCACACACCACCGCACTCAACGGACCCCCCGCCGCAGCTGGAGCAAAGTCACCGAAGACCAGCTAAACACCAACCTCGCCCGAAGCCCACCCTCCGACCCCATTGACACCGACACCGCCGCCCACAACCTCAGACAATGGATCAACGACTGCGCCAACACTCTCGCCCCGATCAAGAAACCCTCCAACAGATGCATCGACAGAAAAGCCAGCTGGTTCACCGCCGACCTCCAGGCCTCCAAGCAAACCTGCCGAAAGCTCGAGAAGAAATGGCACCTCGAACAGACACCGGACAGCTATGCAGCCCACAAGAACGCCATCCGCAGACACCATCACCTCATCCTTTCTGCCAAAAGGGCCTCCTTCAAGGACCGCCTCGACAACAACGCACACAACAGCAAAGAGCTCTTCAACATCGTGAAGGAACTCTCCAACCCCAGCTCCAACACCAACGACATCCCACCATCGCAAGACCTGTGCGACTCCCTAGCCGCCTTCTTCCACCGCAAGATCGCAGACATCCATGACAGCTTCAACAACCAGACCACCCTGACAGCCACAGACACCTCAGATTCTCCGCCCACCATCCACACCGATCCCCTGCTCGCCTGGATCAACGTGAACGACGACACCATCAAAACCATGAACACCATCCACTCCGGCTCTCCGTCAGACCCATGCCCGCACCACATCTTCAACAAAGCCAGCGCCACCATCGCACCCCATCTCCGCAAGATCATTAACATCTCCTTCGAGACCGCGACCTTCCCGGAGAGCTGGAAGCACGCCGAGATCAACGCCCTACTCAAAAAACCCAAGGCGGATCCGAGAGACCTCAAGAACTTCCGGCCCATCTCCCTGCTCCCGTTCCCGGCGAAGGTCATCGAGAAGATAGTCAACGGACAACTAACCCGCTACCTCGAGGAGAACAACATCCTGGACCCGTCCCAGTCCGGGTTCCGCAGCAACCACAGCACCGAAACCGCCCTCATCGCCGCCACCGATGACATCAGGGCCCGGCTGGACAACGGAGAAACCGCGGCCCTCATCCTCCTGGACCTCTCAGCCGCCTTCGACACAGTCTGCCACCACACTCTACGCACACGCCTCCACAACGCAGGGATCCGAGACAAGGCCCTGGAATGGACCACCTCCTTCCTCTCCGGCAGAACCCAGTGTGTCTGCCTCCCGCCCTTCCGATCCGAAGCCTCCGAGATCATCTGCGGCGTTCCCCAAGGATCATCCCTCAGCCCGACACTGTTCAACGTCTACATGGCACCGCTCGCCCACATAGCCCGATTGCACAACCTCAACATCATCTCCTATGCCGACGACACCCAGCTGATCCTCTCCCTTACCAAGGACCCCTTCACCGCCAAAACCAACCTCCACGAAGGAATGAAGGCCATCGCCGAGTGGATGAAGAACAGCCGACTGAAACTGAACTCAGACAAGACGGAGGTCCTCATCCTCGGCTCCACCCCCTCAGCCTGGGACGACTCCTGGTGGCCGACCACACTGGGAGCAGCACCGACACCCACCGACCATGCACGCAACCTGGGGTTCATCCTCGACTCTGCACTCTCCATCACCAAGCAAGTCAACACCGTCTCATCCTCCTGCTTCAATACCCTCCGCATGCTCCGCAAGAACTACAGATGGATCCCCACCGAAACCAGAAGAATGGTCACCCAGGCCCTCGTCAGTAGCAGGTTGGACTACGGAAACGCCCTCTACGCAGGAGCCTCGGCCAAACTCCTGAAACGACTGCAACGTATACAGAACGCCTCTGCACGCCTCATCCTCGACATCCCTCGCCACAGCCACATCACAACCTACCTGAGAGACCTGCACTGGCTCCCCGTCAACAAGAGGATCACCTTCAAGCTCCTCACCCACGCACACAAGGCACTTCACGACACCGGACCAGCATACCTCAACAGACGACTCACCTTCTACACCCCGAACCACCAGCTCCGCTCCGCCGACCTCGCCACCATCCCCCGCATCCGAAGAGCAACCTCCGGCGGCAGATCTTTCTCCCACCTCGCCGCCAAGACCTGGAACACCCTCCCCATCCACCTGCGGCAGACCCAGGACCTACTAACCTTCAGGAGGCTGCTCAAGACCTGGCTGTTCGAGCAGTAGCAGCACCCCTCCCCCCCAGCGCCTTGAGACCCTCACGGGTGAATAGTGTGCTTTACAAATGATTGATTGATTGATTGATTGAATGTTTGTAGACTAGGCTGTCGTAGACGACCGTCATAGATGAGGCCGTCGTAGACGACCGTCGTGCATGAGGCTGTCGTCGATGACCGTCATAGAGGAAGCCGTCGTAGACAAGGCTGTCGTAGATGACCGTCGTAGATGAGGCCATCATAGATGACCGTCATAGACGATGCCAACATAGATGAGGCCATCGTAGACGAGGCCATTATTGGTGAGGCAGTAATAGTCGACATGGTTGTCAACGATGATTTTGTCGTAAATGCCTCATTGTCAGGATATGAGGATTTCCTTTATGTAGTGTAAGGGCTGAAAAGGGAGTTGTAGGATCTGCCTATGCGGAAGTCTTTTCCAATTGTCTCTCTCTCTCTATCTCTCTCTCTGTGAGAAGGGTCTAATCAAGACACATCGTAAGTCTTTTTTATGACTTTTCTGTGCGCCCTCTGGAGACCCTTGGCACTACCACTCCCTTTGTCCTCTCCTATGAGGTGTAGGAATCCTCACTGTCCTCATCAGAAGTGACAGATTTAAGTTTCTGTAGTCCCAATAATAGCCTCATCTCTCTGAATGTGAGAGCTTTTGAGCAAAAGGTTAGACATATTTTATTTATTTATTTATTTATTTGAAGGTTTTATATAGCACGAACAAGACCCTTGCGGGTATCAGAGCGCTTTACATGGCAGATGTTGGAAACGGGTACAAGCATAGAAAAATAAAAATATAGGTGATTCCGATACAATGTGATCACTAAAACAGACTAGTAATTATATTACAGTAATAAGTAAGTAATTCAAGTGAATTTAGCCATGAGAATTGCCTTCACTTCTTTTTTGAAGGAGGCAGTAGAAGGGTTCAGTCTTGTTTCGGTGGGCAAAGCATTCCAGATCCTGGGAGCCATTCCAGAGAAGGCCCGGTTGTAAATTTTCTTCTTGGCAAATCGTTGTGGTTTCAGTAGAAGATTCCTGGAGCTCCTGGAGGCTCTATTACCAGAAGAGAGTACCAGTTTCTGAGCTAGATAGCTCGGAGTGTTGTGATGTAAGGCCTTGTGCGTCATACATGCGATTTTCAGATGAGATCTAGCTTCGAACGGTAGCCAGTTGAGGGCTCTAAGGTCTGGAGAGATGTGAGAGTTTCTTTTTGAACCTGTGATGAGCCTCGCAGCTGAGTTGATAGAGGCTCTTAGCGGGGCTGTCGTCGATCTGGGGAGGCGGCATAGGGCTTCAGCCCCATATTCCACTCTTGGGATTACTAGGGCTTGAACTGCTTGTTTGAAGTCGTTTGCTGGCAGGAAGGGTTTCAGTTTTCTCAGGGTGTTCATGTGGAAATGTGCTCCTTTTGTGGAGGCGCTGATATGTTTCTGCATCTTTAGGTTTCTGTCCAGTGTCACACCCAGTGATTTTGCTGATTCGACAATGAGAGGTTGCCCTTTGAGTGCTGTTAGGTGCTTCATCCAGTCGAGGATGATGGACGATTTGTTGGGGGGGGGGGGGCGATTAAGAGGAATTCCGTTTTGAGGGAGTTTAGTTTCAAATGGTTTTCGGCCAACCATGTTTGAGTTTTTTATAGCGTTGAGTTGAGAGATTTGATGTCCTCAAGTGAGTGGATCTTGATGTAGAGTTGGGTGTCGTCTGCATACATGTGAAAATGGACATTGGAGAGACTGAGAAGTTCGGCGAGTGGCTCCATGAAGAGGTTGAAAAGTGTGGGTGAAAGGGAAGAGCCTTGCGGTACACCTAACGTGACTGGAACGAGGTTGGACAAGGATCGATTGACCTTGAATCTTTGAGATCTATTTTGGAGGAAAGAGGTAAACCAGGTAAGCACAGATCCAGATAATCCCTTTCTGTGTTTCAGGAGCTCTAGCAGGTTGTCGTGTTTGACGGTGTCAAATGCCGATGAAAGGTCGAGTAAGATTAGTAAGCAGGCTTCGTTTTGGTCAAGGATTTTTAGTGCGTCATCTATTATGTGGGTCATGGCTGATTCCGTACTGTGACCTGCCCGGAAGTCTGATTGGTATTCGTTGAGCAGGTTGAATTGTTCAATGTGGTTGCTAAGCTGCGAGTGAACACATTTTTCCAAGAGCTTAGCTAGAGTGGGGATGTTGGATATCGGGCGATAGTTATTTAAGTCCGATGGGTCGGCTGTTGGTTTCTTTAGGATAGGGGATACCTGACCTGTTTTCAGGATTTCTGGGATGGTTCCTTGATGGAGGGAGGTATTTATAATCTTGGTCCAGAGAGGTAGTAACAGTGGAATGAAGTCTTTTAAGTAGTTAGCAGGAAGCGGGTCTGTGAAGTGACTGGAGGGATTCAAGACGGTTAGCGTTTTTAGTATAGTATCTTCACTGTAAGTGTTGAAGGAGGACCAGGATGCGTTGTTTTTAAGGTTGAATTTTGTGGAGCATTTGACTGGGGCATCTGTCGGGGGCAGTGAGGAGTTCTTTTGTGTGTCAGTAAGGGATAAAAGGTCATTGAGCAGGTCGGTTTTTATGGTTTCTGACTTCATAATGAAAAAGGAGGCAAATTCCTCACAGTTGGGTAGGGTGTCGGGGGTAGCCTTGGGGTGGGTGGGTACACTCTTGGTTTGGGCTTTGATTAGTTCGAATAGTTTTTTGGGACGGTTCTTGGTTTGGTCTAGTTGATTACTGAAGAAGTCGGTTTTAGATCGTCTGATCTTTCTAAAGTAGGAGTTTCTGGTGGTTCTTAGTAGCTTGAGGTGGTCAGAGGAAGGTGCAGATCTCCATCGTCGTTCAATTGATCTTAGTGATCGCCTGTCTTCATTTAGCCTATCATCATACCAGGGTTTTGAGTCTTTTGTGGTGATTCTTTTCAATTGTAAAGGAGCTATTTTGTCTAATAAGCTGTTCATGGAGTGGAAGTAGTGGTTGGTCAGATCTTGTACATCGGCTAGGTCTTCCAGGGGACGTAGGATGTTATGATTAGAGGTTGCGAGTAGGTCGGAACCAACGTTTTTTAGATTCCTCTTCCAGATCCTTGTTCTCTGGGGTTGTGTCGAAAGTCGTTTAACTGATTCCATGACGTGGAATGTATGATGTGATGGTCAGACCAATCACAAGGGAGGATTGAGTCGAGCTGAGTGGAGTCAACTTTGGAGATTACTAGGTCTAGGGTTGCGCCTTTGTCATGTGTGGGGCTGTTACAGATTTGGTTAAAATTAAGGTTTGAGAGGAAAGCTTTGAGGCTGTTGACCCCTGGGTCGTTCTGGTCATCCCAGTGTAGGTTGAAGTCACCCAGGAATATTTGCATATTTTGTTGGCCGTCATTTGTATCTAGAATATCCATGAGGTGTTCTATGAATGTGAGGTTATCTCCTGGAGGGTGGTAGAATATGTGTAGTGAACATATTTGTTTGTTATTACTAGAGATGTTTAAACAAAGGTATTCACAGGAGGATAGTGCAGGGGCATTGGAGTTGGTCACTGTTAGATTGCTCTGATGTATGCAAGCGATCCCACCACCCGGCCTAACAATTCTGTCTAGTCTGGTGATGTCATAGTTTGGGGGTACTAGTATGTCTAGGATTGGCGTAGATGATTCATTTAGCCATGTTTCAGTCAGGATTAGAATGTCTGGTTCGTTAGCGAGTAAAAGGTCAGCTATATCGGTTGCATGTCTAGATGCTGACCTGCAGTTTAGAAGTATACATTTTAGCCGCGTCTTGTTGGGTGCTGTGGTGGGTTCGAGTGTGAGAGGGATTCGCGTGAGGTTGTTTTCAACTATGCCTCTGGAATTGTGTCTCGTAGCTCTGTGGGTGTTGATAGGGATAGACTGGATTAGGGAATCTATACGTAAGTTATCTGGGTGCCCAGCGTTAGGTGGGAGGTATGATAGCTCGTAAGAGCGGAGTAGGGAGAGTAATTCTTTAGATGATAGGGGGTTTTTCATCCTGATTGGGCGGGATAAGGCGTTGGGGTAAGGCACTGTACTCCAACTTGGGGGCTCATGATTTTGGGAGCTTATTTTGTAGTCCATTACCTTGTTTTCTGCTACTCTGACATATTGGTGCCAGGGTCAGAGAAATTAAATATTAAATATAATCTTGGATGATCCAAAAAAGAAGTAATAGCTGAAGAAACTGAGCAGAGCTCAGGGAGACTCCCTTCACACAACGTGCTGTAGAAAATCTGAGGGACTCGACCTCATTTGGGAATGTTCTAGAGGGTGATGTCGCCTGATTAGTTATAGTTCAAGTTTGGTCCTTTTTTCAACAACAACAAAAAAAGGACATAGATAGGCTATCAAACTGACTTTTTCATTGCCATTATAGGCTATGATAGTGATACATCCTGCTTTATTATGGTACCGTGGGACTCCCACTTCAACAATGGGGAATGATTCAAGCATGTGAATCTATGAAAGATCCAATACTGTAGAACCACCACCTGTGTTGCTGAGCCTTTCGAAGTCTGTGCGACGTCAGGAGCAGCAGACCCGTCAGCTTCGTTGCGGTGCCTGCAGATGCACGGGAGTGACTCCTTCACTCCAAGGGAGATTACTTCGGGTGTCCTTGATGCCCACAGATCTGTTGAAGATCCTGGAAGAAGCACAGACGACGAAGAAGACTTACAGAACAGCGAGACCAGGAGCAGCAGGAGTCTACCTTGATGCAGTCTTGGTTCCAGGCGAATTCCAGGTGCCCAGACGGTCGAAGAGTGACGTGGTTACAGGCTTTTATTTTTATATATTTTTTTCATTTGCTAATGCGATACATTCAACAGAATCAGAACAATAGGTTGCATTCAGGATAGGCATAAGAAGCTCGGGTGTGGCAACCTCATTGTTATCACACAAAAGCAGGATTGTAGGTAAAACCTAATACAATACTCGTGCCCCCGAAGTGGTGACATACATATAACTTTTAGTATTTCATCCCCGCCCGTCGGCAGCATTTTGGAGGCTAACCAATTAGTCCATTTTGCACCTATCGATGGGTCGTGAAGCATCCACCAAGTATTCCAGGTCATAGTATTTCAGCTTCCCCATACCTTTCAGAATTTCCATGGGTATCCATGTAGGAAGGTAGGATCCTTCTGCATGTTTACCCCCACTTTTTGCCTAGTGTTGTTATGGTTTATGACTAGTCCGACTGGGATCCTGCTAACCAGGACCCCAGTCTCTGTGCTTTTTCCCTAAATTGGACATGGTGAGCCCTTAAGTACACTCCAGATTGGCTACTGGTGTACCCTTGTGAGTCCATAGTATATGGTACTAAGGTGCCCAGGGCATAGGTACACCAGGGGTCTCCCATGGGCTGAAGCAAGTATTATGCCACCCATGAGAGACCACTCAAATTGGGACTACAGGCCTGCCATTGAAGCATGTGTAAGTTGGTGCTAGCACTACTTATGACAGATATAAGTTACATTATATCTGAGGTCACTGAACTTAAAACCTATAAGTCACTCCTAAGGCAGGCCTTTCAATCCTGGAGGCAGGGTGCTCGGTTCTAAGTGTGAAGGTGCCCCTGCATGAGCAAGGCACCCCCACAACCTTCGAAGTCCATTCTCCTGGGTTGTAAGTGCACCAGTCATTAAGATGCATAGAGTTGCTATGCGTCATTACGCAATGGCGATCTCTAAACTGGCTGTAACGAACCCTGTTGTGTTTGATATCAAACATGTTGGAATCATGGAGGTATGATCGCATGCACTGTAAAGTTCCTCCGGGAGGCCCTCAGTGCTCCTGGTACCAGTCCTCTAGACCCGGACAGCAAACTATAGCTGGTGCCGACCAGAGACACGATTCTGCCCTCCTGCTGCTGAGCCAAACTCGAGCAGAGGAAGGTAGGACAAGAGGCATCCTGTCACAGGGAGGTGTGACCACCTCCCAAACAGAACTTAGTGTATTGGGACAGGGTGGGGGCACTTGCCAGCGCCACTCAGACTGCTTGAAGGGCACATTTGGTGCCCTCCCTGCATACTCCAATCCAAACCAGTTCAGGGAGCCGCTGGCTCCCTCTCTGGTGTGAAGCTGACAAAGGGCTTGGGAGTATCCTCCTCACTGCCCAGCCCCTTCTCTGGGAGAGACCCCTGAATCATTCCAACCCTTTCCTTAGGTGGGTCCCATGATTCGTCGTGGGACAAGATTCAGATCACATACCACTTCAACCGTTTGGGCATTCGGGACCTCGCTGGACTTTGTGTTGGGAACCGAGACTGCAACTGGGAAGACTCCTGCTGCTCCTGGTCTCGTCATCCTGCTAGTCTGCTGCAACGTCTGTGCCCGTGCTCCATACAGGTTCTTCACAGGGCCTGTGGACATCCAAGACACCCGAAGAAGTCTCCCTTGGAGTAAAGGAGTCACTCCCCTGCATCTGCAGGCACCACAACGCAGCTGACCTGTTTGCTGATCCTGGGCTCCTACGGACTCCGAAAGACTCCGCAACATAGGTGGTGGTTCTGCAACTCCCTCGAGGGCTGCACTGTCTTCTCACCAAGTCTGAGGCCAGTATCCCTCGTCGGAACCGCTAGAACAGAACCCATGTGCACCACATCGACTTGCTGTTGCCAAGGCGTGTTGACTCTCTCCTCCAGAGATCTTCGGGCTCCAAGAAGCTCCTACATCAAGCATCTCCAACAGCCAAGATCTTCACCTGCTTCGCAACCTCTGCACCGTGGGCCTTCATCTTTTGGTGAGCTGCTCGAGGTCCACCTGCGACTCCTGTGCCTTCGGCATGTGGATCCTCTAGAGGGTCTTCTTTGGCTCCAGTCGGCTCTTATGCTCGCTCGGGGCCTGCTGTGACTTGCCTGCTCGAGGTGAGTCCCCTGGACCTTGCTGTCCCAACACTGCATCTTTTTTGTCTACCTCGTTGCTTGGCCCTGCCAAGGCTTGTTGGTGCCCCTGCCAGACACTGACCCCTTGGCTCTTGACATCTGATGTGGGACAGCTCGGGCACAGCTCCTGGCCCTCCTCTGCATCGCCTGGTCCGTACAGCTGCAACTTCAAGGGCACTGTCAACCTCTCCTGCATCTCTGGCATTCGTTTTCCGTGCCTCCTGGTCACTCCTGAGTGTGATGGACTCTGCCCCCTCCGCTTACAGGTACCTCTTGCCTTGAATCCACCTTTGGGTTCCAACGGACACTTTCACCTTCTTCACCAGCGACATCTTTTCCGAGTCCTCCATTGTGGTCTACAGCGGTTTCCGACGTCACTTGATACCTATGCACCCAGCTTCCCTGATGTAGGTATCCTGGTTCCTGGGGTATCCACAGGTGGGCTGACTCGCCAACCTTCCATCTTCCACGGGGTGTCTTCGGGGTCCACTGGGAAGGTCCTTCTTCCTTAAAATTGCAACCATGACTTACCTATGACTAACATTGAGCATGCGATTGTGTTCTCACTCTGCAGACAACCTCCGTGGGGTTCCTAGATACTCACCTTGGGTGGTTCCTTGGGTCCACGGTTCTCCTACGCCTTCTGGGTCCATTCTTGACTTAGGTAGTGGCTCACATTCTACTATTTTAGTGTATGGTTTGGTCTCCCCCGGAGGACCACTGTGTATTCTATGCTATTTATGAATTCCATTTGGCAAAGTATTGTGTGTATTGTATTGTATCTCCGGGTAGGAGATAATACATTGTGTTAGTGAGTGTTAATAATAAATTTATATATTTATAACTACTCTGTGTGGTTCTTTTTCACTTAACCTATACCATAAAATTAAGTATTGGTAAAACAAGCTGCTTTACACTCCTTCTGGACTAAGCCTGAAGGCTGCTGTCCATAGCTACCACATAGAGAGCTTTCTAAGGTTGTCCAAGACCACTAAAATCACCATACGGATTGTCTGGATTAGTGCAGGGTGCTACACTTAAATAAGGGAGCACCATATACTAAGCCAGCCTCTCACAATCCCCTACTCTTATATGTGACTTTTTAGGCGGTCATGTACAGATCCATTCCACGCCTCCATTCCTGGGGTGTGGAAGCCTCCATTGTTCCCCAATACCTGGAAACGTCCCTATTAGCCACCACTAGGCCTAGTGCGCTAAAACGTAGCTGCGGTCTGGGGAAAATGTCCAGTAGGACAAATCTAGGGTCCATCGGGATGTGTACCCCCAATATTTTTCTTAATTCATCGATTATTTCCTGCCAGTAGAGCTGAATGTGAGGGCAGCGCCATAGGTATGCATGAAGTCCCCCACAGTAGACCGACAGCGAAGGCAGTCTGGGTGTTCTGCCCGCCCCATCTTATGTAGTTGTGCCCTGTCTACTATGTTCATTGTAAAATCTTGATTTGGATGAGGCGTAGGCGGGCCTTGATCGCATCCTCACTTGGGTGCATAAGGGAAGCCTCCCATTCTATATTTTCCATGGTGCTCACCTTAGTCTCCCACTGTCCCGGAGCTTGCCAAGTTTATCGGGCATATTGTTATTAAGTGACTTGTATGTGAGCTCTTCTTGTAACAGCTTTCCTTTGAGCGGCGCAAACTCCTGTAGCTCCGTCTCCACAATCCCTTCAGCCAGCCATGCTTGTCTTTAGTTGGGCGTATTTTATAAATTGGGACTTGTGGAGGCTATAGTCTGTACAGAGGGTGGACCAGGATTTCATTTCACCCTTCTCAATAATGTCCCCAAGCATGGAAATACCCAGCAGATCCCAGTGCCTAAAGCCCTATAGCTTGCCCAGTTTGCTGAGCCAATTTCCCTTCCATAACTGTTGCTTTGGCAGCTTTGCGGGCCCATCCCAGGGTTCTTGTCGCACTATCCCAAGTTTCCAGTGTGACTCGAGTAGCCGGGAGCAGCTTATGTGCCCCCTTACCTCCATATAAATATTGTAGGTGGGAGTGGGGTTCTAGTGTCTCCCTTTCTAATCTATATGTGGGGTGATTTCTGGCTGTGTGCGTCCAGTAGTATGCCTCAACAGCCTGTAGGGCTATCCCGACATTGTAAGGACTGCGTTTTAGTGTCCTTAACGCTATTCATGTATGCTTCCCTAGCATAATAGTGAGCGCAGGTCACAATCAATTTCCGTAAATATCATCCTGAGTAGCTGGTGGTATGTATTTTGGAGGGCGTAAAGGAGCCAGGGCTAGGTATTCAATTTTGAACAGCCCCCCGTCCCATTTATGTTAAAGGTAATCCCTTCCATCTTTCTGCGTCGGCATAATGCATGCTGCAGCCCATGGGAGGCCCCTGGTGTACCTATGCCCTGGGTACCTTAGTACCATATACTAGGGACTTACAAAGGTACACCAGTAGCCAATTGTGGAGGTACCAAAGTACTTACCAAATTTAGGGAGGAAGCACAGTGGCTGGGGTCCTGATTAGCAGGATCTCAGCCAGACTTTTCAAAAACATACTGACACCAGCAAAAAGTAGGGGAACCATGCTAGAAGGATCCTACCTTCCTATAATCACCCTCGATGATACAATCATATTCTCTGAAATCTCAGTTCTGATCTTTCAAGAATTTCTTTTTTACCTGACTGAGTTCTGTTTTTTTCGCTTTATTGGGGGCTTGTAAGAGTTCACTAGTAAAGGATCTCCAAACCACACACAATGAGCTTTGATAGTTGTAACTTTAATATATGTCAATTTTTATTTCAGATTAAAAGTTGGGGACACTCAAAATGAAGTGCAGAGGAAATGACAGCTGACTGACACCCAGTCATGTGCCCTTGAGGGTTTGAGGACGTCTGAATATTATAAATATAATAAGTTGAAAATTCATATAGTGCCATGGTCCACACTCCTTGAAAAAAAAGCATATTGAGTCATTTTCTATGGAAATTCAGGATCCCGGGGAGTTTAATTAATAGTGTGGTCCTCAACATTATTCATGGAAGAATTTCTATATTTTTTTGTTTCTGCTTTCCTATTACCATTTTGTCAGAGAACCACATCCTTGCCGTATGGAAAATTGTTTCCATTGTTTATTAGAAGTGGTTGCTAATCCATCGAATTCCATACTGTTTATTATTGTCAATTATTTTCATTTAGGGCATGGAGAAATTCTTTTGGGTCTATTTTCGTCTATGGGTCTATTTTTTGTATTAAAAACAGCAATGGTGTCACCGCTGATATAATGGTCAGAGGCTAAGATTTGACATGTTTTTACTTCAGAAGCTGCTCTGTCTATTTTCAGTTGATCAATTATGATTTATGTAATTGTGATTTTTTTGTCCTTTTATTTGTATAGGTTGTTTCATCTCATAAAAAGGTACCTCAATGCTAGGTTTCTGAGTGCTTGGTTCACCCCTGAGAGAATCACCGGACCAACCACTGTGTAGATAGTTTAGTTACATCCTTTGGTCCTGACGAATCACCACGTGATCCCTGACACACAAGGCGAGAAACATGTTGCCCACTAACTTGTAGCCACCTCTGACCATTATATCAGCAGTGACACCATTGCTGTTTTTACTTGGGACCAGTGGGCTCGCAGATTAAATTTATTTTGGAGCACCATTGCGCTCCATTTTATCCCTTCACACACCATTCCTTCATGTACCCTATCCACATCTACACCACGAGGCCCCACACCCGCACCAAACCTAACGGCTTGGGAAAAAGATCCCCTCATAGGGTGCCCGTCAGGCATTGCAGCGCCGGCCTGACGAGGAGCATGCCCTATGATGAAGCATAAAAACCCAACCGGGTGTGTGAGGGCCGCTTTTCCCAAATTGGGAGTCACCCCGTCTCCACCTTAGGGTAAGGGTGTTTTACCGACCTAGCCTCTGCCTCCCTCCTTCCACCCATAGGAACTGCATACCTCTTCCTCTAAACAGGATTCTCTGGGGGCTCGTATGCTGGACCTACAAGTAACCCATATCCCTCTTTTGTTGTAATACTTACGCCTGGTGCACAACCGTGGGATTCCTCTAACCTAGGAGTAGTCACTCCACTCTCCTTCTCCTCAGGGCACAACTGCCCTTGAGTATTTCTTTCCTTCCTAACTTGTTCCCCCCTCACCCACTGGGACCCTACCAGGCCTTCCTCTACCACTATGGAAGACAACCAAGAACTGAGCTTCGAAGATGATATGGTGGCGGAGATCCTGAGGTCTCCCTCACTACTAGAAGCCGATAGCGGTACCTCATCAGGCACTCAAGCAGGTGATTGGCTATCACTAGCTACCATGAAGAAAGAGTGGGTGAAGAAAACCCTCCACGGAGCAATCATGACCGAATACTTAAGGGCAAACATTGCACCGAACTGTCTGATAGTAAGCAATTTTCCCAGGTTGTTTCTGGAAGATGCCACATTCAAGAAAGAGTGGTCCCTGGTAGCATGGAAATGCACCAGGGATTGGCTGATTTTAATAATTAACACCGCTAAATGCCTGGCAGATGCCTCGTTGATCAAGATCCATATTACTGAGGGAGCCCTAGAAACAGGAATTCTGATTACAGCCCATAAAACCAAACTGACCAAAATCAACAACGACATCTCTGAGCACAAAAAGTATCTGATGAAGCAAAAAATTACCTAACTGCAAAAGGACATAAAGAAATTCGACAAGGAGGAGGTTTACCTTATCTTAAGGATGACTATACACCTGCAGGGGGTGACACATCTTCAGATGAAAGCCAAACATCTCGGAGGAGAAATTCCTCCGACTCCAGCAATGATAGTTGGGGCAGCGGCAGCAGCAGACGTGGCCCACGTCCTCCGTTCTTTGGCTATGAGGGACCCCCATTCCAGGGTCCCCCATTCTGGCAGTACCCCATGTTCCCACATGGACCTCAATAACTCTATCCCCATCCCTCAACACCTCCTTTTTTAGACAGAGGTTGGGGCAGAGGAAGAGGTTGGGGCAGAGGAAACAAACAGGTGCAGTGGCAAGCCCCACCACAACAATCAGTGCGGACCCGGAGTCAGACGGGCAAGAAAAACTGATAGTGAATTTGTCCCAGAGGACTCTGACCACCACAGAGACACAAGTCCTCAAAAAGGGCCTAGGATTTGTCCCCACTCCAAAGCAGGACTATTTTCAGGAGACCTGCGAATTACACAACTTCCTCAGGAAAATACATCTCAAAGCATTTTTCCAAGGCAAACCAGAACAGCCACAAGATAACTCAGGTTTACACAACCCATCGAGATTCACCCCCAATGCCGGCCAAGTTCCAAACGAAATCCTCACGTTTGAACAGGTTGTCCTCAAGGAGGTAGCCAGGGGCAACAGTAAACGGGTTTTTCACAACCTATCTTCCCACGAGACAACAGCTATCACCACCCTAGCTAATGGCCCCTCTATAACCATCAAACCAGCGGACAAGGGGGGAGCGATCGTGATTATGTCTACAAATGATTATGACAATGAATGTCACCGACATCTGGCGAATCGCCATTACTACACCCCCATTGACCAGGACCCCACGGGTGTCTTGACGACCAGCATCACTTCTATGGTGCTCACTGCAGAGACAGAGGGGTGGATCAGTCAAAAGGAGGCAGATTTTTTGGTCAAGAAGGGACCTAAAACCCCATACTTCTATATCCTTCCCAAAGTTCATAAGAACCAAACTCCTCCACCAGGACGTCCAATTGTCTCCGGGATAGACTCTCTCCTAGAACCTCTATCACATTTCTGTGATCACTTCCTCCAACCAGTTGTCCAGAAGATATCCTCGTTCCTACAGGATACCAGGGATGTACTTCGCCTTATTAACACCCTCAATACTACCCCTGAAATAGACCTACCAGTGACGCTGGATGTGGAGGCCCTCTACACCAACATCCCACAAACAGCCACTTTAGAGGTAGTAGAGGCCGCACTCCTAGCAGAGGACTGGGTTTCTCCTACACCTATCCACTTCATTATGGAATGCGCAACCATGACCTTGACTGAAATTTTTTTTTCAGTTCTGGAAACAACTTTACCATCAGACCCAGAGCACTTCTATGGGGAGCACCTTTGCCCAGAGCCTGGCATGCCTATATATGGCGGCATTTCAAGCCAGATGCATCTTTGACACCTCCAACCCATACTCTAGGAACATACTCCTGTGGCGTAGGTACATTGATGACATCCTGGTGTTTTGAAAAGGAGACATAGCGTCATGTGAGGAAATCTGTGGGTGAGTGAACACTCTCAACCCCTACCTACGCTTCACTAACACCATATCCGACACATGCATTCCCTTTCTAGACTTAAAGATCAGTTTGAAAGAGGACAAACTCGAAACCACTGTTTATAAAAAACCTACAGACAGCAACAGCTTGCTACTTTACGGCAGTCACCACCCCAAAGCCCTAAGAGACAACCTACCCTTAAGGCAGTTCCTATGATTTAGGCGGAACTGCAGCACTGTTCAGGACTATTACAAGATGGCGGAACAACTGGCACACAACCTGAAACGATGTGACTACTCCTCACACAACATCAGCATAGCCAAGAAATGGGCCCGCAATAACAATATGGAAACCCTACTGGAACAGAACCCCAAGAATAACGATGACATCCTGACATGTGTGACCACATTCACCCCCAATTCCAATAACATCAAAAAGATCATTAAAAAACACTGGGGCACCCTACAGACAGGGGAACTCACATTGCCACCTCCTAGATTTGCATTCAAACGCACTAGCAATCTCAAAGACCTCCACGTACACACCAGGCCATTACCTAACACTCAGACCAACCAACCTCCCCTGTGGGGCCTTCCTCCAGTTACAGGCCACTTCCCCTGTGGGTCATGCTCAGTGTGCCCCCTCACTGTAACCACGAAGGAAATCCAAATGGGTACAAAAGAGGCACACCAACTGTAACACGAGTAATTGCATTTACACCATCACGTGTCCTTGCAACTTACGTTACGTTGGCATGACCACGAGATTGGCTAAAACTAGAATTATGGAACACCGTAGCAACATTCGTTGCCACAAACCTCAGACTAAACTCTGCCAGCATTTTGCTGAGAAAGGCCACTCCCCAGATAGCCTTAGATGGACTATCATAGAGGCACACCCACACTTGAACAGGCAGGCACTCTTTAGAAAAGAACAGCGTTGAATTTTCCACTTGTCCTGCGACAGGAATGGGCTTAACGAACAATGTTACTTACCTTCAGTAACGATGTATCTGTAAGACACATATGTAGTTATAGATTCCTTACCTTTAGAATTACCCCCAGGCGTCAGACTGGATCCGGAGATTTTTTCTTTAGCAGTACCCCTGCACGTCGGTAGGTGCCGTCGGTCGACTCCGCGTCCGTCATTGGCGCCGTGGTCGCCGGAATGACGTCGCAGTGTCTACTTAGATGCCGCCCCTGCGCGCTGACGTCAGTTCTGACACAACTTTCCATGCCAGAAGCACAGAGCCATGCAAGACACTGACCACTAGTGCACATAACTAGGGCCCTGGAAGGGAGTCACTATCCCTAGAAGTCAGTTCACAGAACGAGGAGGAAGGGTGGGGCGGTAAGGAATCTATAACTACATATATCTCTTACAGATACATCGTTACTGAAGGTAAGTAACTTGTTCATCTGAAAGAGACTGTAGTTATAGAGTCCTTACCTTTAGACTAGATACCCCAGCAATGCAAGCCCCGGAGGTGGGTATGCGAACCGAGTTCACACCAGAAAGTCAAGGAGAACAGAACAGTCAAAGTAGCCGTCTCTCCAGACTTGGCTGTCAAGGCAATAATGTTTGGTGAACGTGTGCAGAGATGCCCGCGTGGCCACCTGACAGAAGTCAAGGAGTGGAACTCCATGACCCAAGGCAGTAGTAGCTGCCGTCGCCCTGGTGGAGTGGACACGCAGTCCCACTGGGGCTTCCTTCTTTGCCAAGGAGTAGCAGATTTTAAAGCATAGGACAACACATCGAGAGATGGTGCATTTTTGCACAGCCTGACTTTTCTTGGCCCCCACATATCCAACAAAAAGTTGATCGTCCACCCGGAAATCTTTTGTGCGGTCGAGATAGAAAGACAGCGCACGTTTTGGGTCCAGACGGTGGAGTCTCTCCTCCTCCTTGGAAGATTGCGGAGTTGGGAAAAAGGTGGGCAAAGTGATGGTCAGTCCTATATGAAAAGAGGTAACCACTTTGGGAAGAAAAGAGGGTCTTGTGCGAAGGGCTACTTTGTCCGGATAAACAGCAAGAAAAGGAGGATTGGAAGACAAAGCCTGAAGCTCACTCACTCTGCGAGCAGAGGTGATGGCAACAAGGAAAGCTGTCTTCAGAGTGAGGAGCCTGAGAGGACAGTTGTGAAGAGGCTCGAAGGGAGCGCACATAAGATAGGTTAAAACCAGGTTCAAGTCCCACTGGGGCATTATGAACGGAGAAGGAGGAAAGAGGTGAGTAATGCCCTTTAGAAATCTATTTACAATAGAGGACTAGAAAAGAGAAGGTTGATCAGGAAGGTGAAGAAAGGCAGATATGGCTGAAAGGTAGCCTTTAAGAGTGCCCAGGGCAGAGCCCTGCTGGGCCAAAGAAAGTATATACAAGAGAACCTCCGAAAGAGGGGCCGAAAGGGGATCCACAGCTTTTGCTGTGCACCATGCCACAAACTTGTTCCATCTGCAGGCGTATACCATCTTAGTGGAGGGACGCCGGGCTGCCAAGATGCCATTTACAGCCTTCCGGAGGAAGGTCAAAAGCTGTCAACTGTCGCCGCTCAATCTTCACGCAAGGAGGTGGAGGCTGGACAGGTTCAGGTGGAGGACCCTCCCCTGCTGCTGCGACAGAAGATCCTCCCGAAGAGGCAGTCTGATCAGAGAATCGATGGCCATGCTCAAGAGCTCTGGGTACCAGACTCTTCGTGCCCAGTCCGGAGCCACAAGAATGACTTGGGCCCGGTCGCGCTTGATCTTCTTCAGCACTCTGGGCAGAAATGGTACAGGCGGAAAGGCATACAGGAGGCCGCAGTTCCACTTGTGAGAAAAAGCGTCGCTGAGTGAGTGCCGCCTTGGAAATTCCAATGCGCAGAATTGCTGACATTGAGTGTTCTCTTCAGTGGCAAACAGATCTAACCAAGGCTCTTCTCACCGCTGAAAGAGATCTTGCACCACCTCCGAGTGAAGACGCCATTCGTGATCCACCAGGCAGCGGTGGCTGAGTTTGTCCGCCCTGGCGTTCAGAGAACATGCCAGGTGTTGCACCACCCGGGACATGCCCTGAAGTTCCAGCCATGTCCAGAGACGAAGAGCCTCTTGATATAGGGTCCACGACCCCCCCAGCCCTGCGGGTTGCAGTACCACATGGCGGTGGTGTTGTCTGTGAACACCTGCCCCACCTTCCCTTTGAGAGAGGGAAGGAATGCCTTTAGTGCCAGACAAATCGCCCAAAGCTCCAGCATGTTGATATGGAGCCCGGACTCCGCCGGAGGCCAGACGCCTCTGATCTCGCCTCTCCCAGATGGCGGCCCCATCCCAGGAGTGACACATCCGTCACCACTGTGAGGTCTGGTTGGGGAAGGGACAGGGATCTGCCTCTGACCCAAGCTTGGTTCGTTAGCCACCACTGCAGTTGACGCGCAGTCCCCTCCGAGACCTGGACATAGTCGGAAAGATCCCCCTGATGCTGCGCCCACTGGAACTTCAGGTCCCACTGCAGAGCCCGCATATGCTATCTGGCATGATTCACCAGCAGGATGCGGGAGGCCATGAGGCCCAGCAGCCTGAGGGTCATTCTCACCGAAATCCGGGATAGAGGCTGAAACATCGGTATCATAGCCCGAATATACCGGACTCGCTGCTCGGGAGGATAGGCCCGAAACTGCACTGTGTCCAGAACAGCTCCGATGAAAAGGAGCGACTGAGAGGGAGTCAGGTGTGACTTCGGCACATTGATAGTGAACCCCAGCGAATGCAGGAGGTCCACCGTAGTCTGGAGGTGGGAGACGACCGCCTGGGGCGAGCCCGCCTTCAACAGCCATTCGTCGAGATAGGGGAAGACTGGAACCCCTGATCTGCGCAGATGAGCTGCGACCACCGCCATCACTTTCGTGAACACCCGAGGGGCGCTGGTAAGGCCAAAGTGCCCAGAAGGACGTCGGTGAGGGCTTCATTAAAAAGCAGAAGGGGCTCCGTAGTGGCCGCTGCCGGTTGAAGCACCTCTGTCAGGAGGTTAGTCCTGACTGCCACCGTAGGAAGCTCCCGGCCGAAGGCCTCAGCCGCCCTACGCAACACCACTGCATATGAAGCTCCCTCCTACGTAGCCACGGTAGGGGGAAGAGCATGCCAATGTCTGGGGAGGTATCCAAACCACTGGAATCACCCAGTTCCTCTCGCCAGTCCGGCTCTTCAAGCTCCACAGACCCCTCCCAGTCCTCCTCACCCTCCTCTGGTTGCCACTCAGGCCTGAAAGGAACATCAGGAATGAACAGAGGCATAAACTTACCTTCCGGCGCTGGTACTGACGTCGATCGATGTCGGTCCGGTGCCTTGTCCAAGTCGGGGGTGAGGCTGGGGTTCGCGCCGGTCGGGGGCACAACCGTCGCCGGGGCGTTGTCACTGGAATCGGCGCCGGGGAAGGTACCGTGAGCTCGACTGGAGTTGATCTGGATCCAGGCCTGGATCCTCAGGGGCCCTCTGGCACTGGAGCCGCGGGCATCGAAGGCCCAGGGCCCCCAGCCGAGTCCACGGGGCCCAAAGGAGCGCTGGTGGAGTCAGGCTACCCAAAGATGCTGTGAAGCGCTTCGTAAAAAGCTCGAAGCTGGGCAGGGGACGCTCCGGCTCCGGGAAAAGGAGGAAAGCATAGAGCCGTCTGTCAGGAGGTTAGTCCTGGCTGCCACTGTAGGAAGCTCCAGGCCGAAGGCCTCAGTCGCCCTATGCAACACCACTGCGTATGAAGCTCCCTCCTCCGTAGCCACGGTAGGGGGGAGAGCATGCCAAGGTCTGGGGAGGTATCCAAACCACTGGCATCACCCAGTTCCTCTCGCCAGTCCAGCTCTTCAAGCTGGTCAGCCAAAGGGTCCACAGACCCCTCCCAGTCCTCCTCACCCTCCTCTGGTTGCCACTCAGGCCTGAAAGGAACACCAGGAATAAACAGAGGCATAAACTTACCTTCCGGCGCCGGTACTGACGTCGATCGATGTCGGTCCGGTGCCATGTCCAAGTCGGGGATGAGGCTGGGGTCGGCGCCGGTCGGGGGCACAACCGTCGCCGGGGGCGTCGTCACTGGAATCGGCGCTGGAGAAGGTACTGTGAGCTCGACTGGAGTCGATCCGGATCCAGGCCTGGATCCTCAGGGGCCCTCTGGCGCCGGAGCCGCCGGCATCGAAGGCCCAGGGCCCCCAGCCGAGTCCGCGGGCCTGAAGGAGCGCTGGCAGAGTCGGGCTCCCCAAAGATTCAGTGAAGAGCTTCGTAGAAAGCTCGAAGCTGGGCAGGGGACGCTCTGGCTCCGGGAAAATGAGGAAAGCACGGAGCCGTCCCAGGAGCATGCTCCGAAGACGGAGCTGGAGAGCAACAACACTCCGGGTCCTGCGTCGCGTCGGCCGACGGACGGGGCGAAGAGCGATGGTGCTTCTTCGCCTTCTTCTTGTGCTTCGACTTACCCGAGGAGTGCGAAGACTTGGATGACGAATGGTGAGCCGACTGCCGGGCCTCCAAGAGCTTTCGCGACTGCTCCCGCAAAGACTTCGGATTCATGCACCGGCAGTCGGAGCACGACTTCGGGTCGTGGTCTCGCTCCAGTCATCAAAGGCACACGAGGTGGGGGTCTGTAACCGACATGAGGCAGCTACAGGCCTTGCACGGTTTAAACCCGGTCCGACGATGGGACATGCTTCGTACACCAGGAGTCGACAGACTCAAACAAGAAGTCGACAAAATTTAGTCAAAAAGCGACTAAGGGGTAGCTCTCTCCGGATCTGCGCTAGGCTGGCGTGGAAAAAGAAAGAACTGATGTCAGCGCGCAGGGGGCGGCGTCTAAGAAGACACTGCAACGTCATTCCGGCGACCACAAAGCCAACGTCGGACATGGAGTCGACCGATGCCACCTACCGACGCGCAGGGATACTGCTATAGAAAAAATCTCCGGATCCAGTCTGACGCCTGGGGGTAACTCTAAAGGTAAGGAAGCTATAACTACAGTCTCTTTTAGATGAGGATATTCCATGGAGTGAGGTCAATAGATAAGCCCTCCACACAGCTCACTTACTAAGGCTGTGCCCACCATCCTGTGATATATAGGGTCCTTGCAGTCTAACTGCCCCACTCCACCTTGGCCTCTGGTCATGGCCCACCTGTTTGTCTCACCCCCTACTGAGCGCTTCAACTGATTTTCATGCGTTCAGGGTGGTCCGTGCCCCTCTTGGGTGTTATGTTTTACCCTCCTCTAGCTAACAGACAACTAACTGACATGTCCCACCTGCCCTGAGCTAACAGACATCCCTCCCTGTGTCCACATCTGCTACAAGCGTTTTCCAGCTGGGCGATCACTGTTCCTATATTTCCGGAGCCACGTCTCTACATCTCTTTACCTTCCCCTAATGTTACCGACCACCAACATATCTTAGTACATTGGTGTTATCAATAAAATATTTTGTAGTGCAATTTTGTATTGTATACCGATACAACTGGCACTACCACTGAGTCCCCGTTGGTATCTTGCGACCCACACTCCACACTCACAGAGGAATCGCTATGGTCTTTACGACCACGATCTTTCACCCAATATGGCCCCCGCCTTCACCTTCCTAGCCGAGCGCCCTCGAGCAATACTTGCGAAGCCCAGCACGTCTCTCCACACGTGACCGGGCCACTTCTGGGACCTGCGCAGGATCCATCATCTCGGGGAGGTACTTATGCCGGTCCTACACACACCCCCCCTCACTCTTCCGAGCGGGCGGAGTGAGGGGTAGGTTCACAACAATGAATTTCGGCTCAACTGTAAGTACTACTCTGTCCTTGTGGACGCCGCTTGCGTGACGACAGCGTTTGCGTGTCGTCCTCTGAAGCTAGTCTCTCTTGCTGTTCCCAACTATTGGCAAACGCTTCTTTTACTTTCCAACCATTAGGACATTAACAAATGTAACGTACACTCTCTGCCTGTACTCAACGGAGTCTTATTCCCACCCACATCGGGAGACTCTTATGCTGCATTAACTTGACGGTGGTTGGTTTTCCACCACCTTCACCTCAGTACCTTGTTGTGTTTCACATTTTGCTTCGCTGTTTTTACCCGGCTAAACACTGCTTTAGTTGCACTAACCACCCTTGCATGAGATTTAGCATGTTTTTACTTCAGAAGCTGCTCTGTCTATTTTCAGTTGATCAATTATGATTTATGTTATTGTGATTTTTTTTTCCTTTTATTTGTATAGGTCGGTCCATCTCATAAAAAGGTACATCAATGCTAGGTTTCTGAGTGCTTGGTTCACCCCTGAGAGAGTCATCGGACCAACCACTGTGTAGATAGTGTAGTTACATCCTTTGGTCCTGACGAATCGCCACGTGATCCCTGACACACAAGGCGAGAAGCATGTTGACCACTAACTTGTAGCTACCTCTGACCATTATATCAGCGGTGACACCACTGCTGTTTTTACTTGGGACCAGTGGGCTTGCAGATTAAATTGATTTTGGAGCACCGTTGCACCCCATTTTATCCCTTCCCACACCATTCCTTCACGTACCCTATCCACATCTACACCACAAGGCCCCACACCCGCACCACACCTAACGGCTTGGGAAAAAGATCTCTGACAAAGAGCCCCTCATAGGGTGCCCGTCAGGCATTGCAGCGCCGGCCTGATGAGGATCATGCCCAATGATGAAGAATGACACCCAACCAGGTGTGTGAGGACCCTCTTCCCAAATTGGGAGACACCCCTTCACCACCTTAGGGTAAGGGTGTTTTACCGACCTAGCCTCTGCCTCCCTCCTTCCATCCATAGGAACTGCATACCTCTTCCTCTAAACCGGATTCTCTGGTGCTCGTATGCTGGACCTATAAGCGCCCCATATCCTTATTTTGTTGTAATAATAATAATCTATTTTTTGTATGCCAGTGGGTATATCAGTAAAATAGTTATTTCCCAAAGTCTGCTTCCAGGTCCGACAGGTTTAATCACACAGCTTAACTGCGCTGTTTTACATGGTCTGACCAAAGTTTATCTTTCAAGATTGACATTTGTGGGTTTAGAAATGAATGTTCATGATTTATCCACCTTTATCACGTAGGATTGGAATGCTTTCCAGTGGGTTGGAATTATCTTTAAAGTTGTTGGAAAAGTCCAAGTTACCTTTGTCGGTTCTCACAACAGACCCAATGTGTTTTCCAAAAATTGTACTGAAGATATATGTTGTGAGGTAAAATGGGAGAGGTTTGGTTGTACTTTCAATAGCCGAATCACATTAGTCTTGGTTCAAAATATCATATTAACCAGTAGAATCTTATAGTGTTCGTAAATATTAATACATTGTTGGCTTCCAAGCAGGTAATTTTTGGGCTAGCATTTCAAATGAACGTCTGTTTATGAGAAACGTCAAGGGCTTTGTCAATTGGGACATATGAAACTTTTGCCTGCTGTCCCTTACTCTGAAATTTCCTACACTTGTTCCACCATCCGAATTCCTCCCAACTCAACTTCATCTTTGTTGGACCTCTGGCAGCATAGGTGTGAGATGCTCTCTACTTTTAATAACAAAGTCCTTCCTTAGTGCCATTTAAGTTCCATTTACCAACATTAAAACTGTCTGGGTTTTACACACTTTCCATTTCCATGAGAGGGGCATTTTGACACCACACCTGAGTTCAGTTTGATCAGTGGTGGCTGATTACTCATCAATTTCTGTGCAACAATCGCAACAAAATGTCTGTCTGGATAGACTACTCTTGAATTGATCATAATAAGCAACTTCTTATAATTTATCATATTTTTAAGGTACATAGATACGTTTACTGTGTTAGAACTACTAGTTTGAGCATCAATGTAGCCAAGAATACTTGTATGGTTGTGAGAAGTATTTGACTTAATTACTGGTACTATCCCTCCTACCAAGTTTCTCATCCCCTTTTTCTTTTTCCATAGGTTTCCACATTTTTCATATTTTTTAAGAAATAACTGGTTTAAATGAAGAGGTTTATCCGCTGTTCCCAACCACTGATTTAGAAGCTGCAAAATCATGGTTGGGGGTGCAAATATTTCTTCCTGTAATGCCTCTCCCTTTAGTCCCGAGTCAGGTTATTTGTTGATTGCAGTGCTTAATTTGAGCCAGTGGTTGCCGGGGCAGGGAGTGGGTGGGGCGGGGGAGGGACCATCACTTAATTCCCTGCATCAGATATTTAAAGATTGCAGGAGAGGGAAAAACACACAGATCAGAAAGACGAAGAAAGAGAAAGACAGCAAAACCGCTGCAAAGGGAGAGAGCAGGAACGAGAAAAAGGGGCAGAGACTGTCTGGTAGTGGATTAACGAGTACCTGCCTTGGTATTCACCACACTGACGTTTAATTGCTCTGGCCTCCGGTTTATGAGCAGAGCTTTAAGCACCTGCACTCTTTCTTTCACGAATGAAGCACTGGTTTATTGTGCAGTGAAATGCAATTGCTCTCAGATGAGTCAAAGTGGGGTCACACGGGAGACACCATACAATCAATCCTGCCACACAGCATCAATTGATTGATAAATCATGTGCAGTTCCCAGTCACAACACACTTTCAATTGTCTCCTTTACTGCCTCGGTCATCATTTCCATTCTATTGTCAAATTAATAATGCAGATCACCACTTTTTGTGGGATGTAAATTTGAGTGTCCAACTTTGCCTATTGTCACCTATATGCCCCTACCCTTCTGTCCAAGGTTCTTCGCATTACGTATATCAGAGAAAAGAGTGGTTGTGTGGTGCAAGTCTCTATATCATCAATGGTGTTCTTGGTGTCTTAAACCTCCTTCACAGGAGGAGAAAGGAAACATGCTTCAAATAACTCTAGATGATTTTCTGGGGTTTAAGAATATTAAGATTAGCAGGATTTTGGGAGGGTGGCATTTCATCCAGATGTGAGGTACCCAGAGAATCACCTTTCTGATATTTCCCTGTCTTTTCTTTCTTAGACCCACATTCCCACTCCCACCACTTTAAGTGTATTTCTGTGGGCTTAGCTGATGGGTAGTTAATTATGCAGCATTCTGTGCATGTCTACTTGAAAACTAATAGGGCTTTTCATGATTGAACTGTCGAGGGTAAAAATAGTATTTTGGTTTGAAAAGCTGCCTACTAATTACATCAATGTTTTCTGGGCATGGAGAGCATTCTCTTCTATCTCCCCGGAGTCTGAGGCATGCATATTCTCAGAACTATGCTTAAATTCTTTGCTAGAGTGATCTATAATCTTTGGATTGCACCCTTTCAAAGGTCTCTTTCCTTATGCTTCTGATGTTCACAGAGTGTGCCTCCCATCTGGGCTCCTTTGGTTCCCATAGCTTCTCCCCTGCATTTGCATTTAAAAGAGGTGATACTCATTTTGGCATTAAAGTCTAAAGAACTGGGGTGTGGCCAAGATGGCGACCGGAGCAGTCGCATCTTAAGGAGCTCCATGTCCCGCCCGTCAAGTAATCCTCAAATAATGTCCTCCCAGCCCAGCCGATCATCCTAGAGTGGTTACCCTGACCCCGCAACTCATGAGTAACCTGTAGGGAATCGACGACACCGAGGAACGGCTGGTCGATCCTTTGTGACCGAATTGATTGCTCCATCAGGTGCGGCCTACCATCAAGGCAGCGGCCTGCATCGGGGCCCTTTGCAGCGGTCCGGAGGGCGCTCCCCAGTGCATCGGGGCCGCTGGCCGGAGTTGAGACGGCCGTGCCCTGTGGCAGTACTGCCCCCCCCTGATGAGACGGAGGGCCTGTGAGGCGAGCGGAGTGGCTGTGCGGGCCGGCCCTAATGATCTACAGGGAGTTCAGCCCTGTCGCAGCGTGCAGCTGGACGCCCTGATTGAGTGGGGGATCAGCAAAAGAGGCAAGCGCTGACCGCTCAAACGTATTGGAGGCTTCACCTGCAGGAGTCGCCGGTGATTGGTGTTCGCCTCACTGCTGCCTGCCTCGGCTACGCGGGAGCGGCCGGGAGGCTGTGCGCGAGACCGGGAGACGAGGTCTGCACGGACACCCCAGAACAGGCCGCAGAGTGCAAGCTGTGTGCCTGGGACTACAGACGAGCCCTGAATGCTGGAACCAACCCCGACATATAGTCCGTACTAAAGGTTGGTGGAATCGGCCTGCGGCAGGGGGGGGCTGCCGGCAAACGTGGGGACCCCCTGGGGCCTGCAGTAGAAGTAGACTGACAAATGGTGTGGCCCCTCCTCCACTCCTTAACAGACATGTGGTAGTGCGAGGGCCAGAGCAGGAACGCAACGCAGACAGGGTGCTGTCCACGCCTGCCTTGAGAGGCGGCCCGCGCGGCTAGTCCTGGGAGGCGGCTGCACGTGCAGGAATGCCTGTGACTATCTCACTGCCCACCGCGTTGGTGAACGGGAAGATTACATCCGGGGCTGCTGGGGGCCTGATTGCATTGTTGCTGTCACCCACGGCCCTGAAACACGGAGACAGGGCCGCTGGGGTTACGGAGGCCCGCAATCAATCAATCATTTGTAGAGCGCACTACTCACCCGTGAGGGTCTCAAGGCGCTGAGGGGGGGGGGGGGTGATGCTGCTACTGCTCGAACAGCCAGGTCTTGAGAAGTCTCCTGAAGGTCAGCAGGTCTGTCGCAGGTGGATGGGGAGGGTGTTCCAGGTCTTGGCGGTGAGGTGGGAGAAGGATCTGCTGCCGGTGGTCGTTCGGTGGATGCGTGGAACGGCGGCGAGGGCAAGGTCAGGGGAGCGAAGCTGGCGGTTCAGGGTGTAGAAGGTGAGTCGTTTGTTGAGGTATGTTGGTCCGGTGTTGTGGAGTGCTTTGTGAGCGTGGGTGAGGAGCTTGAAGGTGATCCTCTTGTTGACGGGGAGCCAGTGCAGGTCTCTCAGGTGGGCGGTGATGTGGCTGTGGCGGGGGATGTCGAGGATGAGGCGTGCGGAGGCGTTCTGTATTCGTTGAAGTCTTTTCTGTAGTTTGGCTGTGGTTCCTGCGTAGAGGGCGTTGCCGTAGTCCAGCCTGCTGCTGACGAGGGCCTGGGTGACCGTCCTTCTGGTTCCGGTGGAGATCCATCTGTAGATCTTGCGAAGCACGCGGAGGGTGTTGAAGCAGCAGGAGGAGACGGCGTTGACTTGCTGGGTCATTGATAGTGATGAGTCCAGGATGAACCCCAGGTTGCGTGCGTGGTCGGTGGGAGTCGGTGCAGCTCCCAGCGTGGCCGGCCACCAGTAGTCGTCCCAGGCGGAGGGGGTGGAGCCAAGGATGAGGACCGCCGTCTTGTCAGAGTTCAGTTTCAGGCGACTGTTCTTCACCAATTCGGCGACGGCCTTCATTCCATCGTGGAGGTTGGTTTTGGCGGTGGCGGGGTCCTTGGCGAGGGAGAGGATCAGCTGGGTGTCGTCGGCGTATGAGATGATGTTGAGGTCGTGCGATCGGACTATGTTGGCGTGCGGTGCCATGTAGACGTTGAAAAGGGTCGGGCTGAGGGATGATCCTTGGGGTACGCTGCAGGTGATCTTGGTGGCTTCGGATCGGAATGGAGGGAGGCGGACTCTCTGGGTTCTGCCGCTGAGGAAGGAGGTGATCCAGTCCAGGCCATGTCGCGGATTCCTGCGTCATGGAGGCGTGTGCGTAGGGTGTGGTGGCAGACGGTGTCGAAGGCGGGCGAGAGGTCCAGGAGGATGAGGGCTGCGGTTTCGCCGTTGTCCAGCAGGGCCCTGATGTCGTCGGTGGCGGCGATGAGGGCAGTTTCGGTGCTGTGGTTGCTGCGGAATCCGGATTGGGACGAGTCCAGGGTGTTGTTCTCCTCGAGGAAGCGGGTCAGTTGCCTGTTGACAATCTTCTCAATGACTTTCGCCGGGAACGGGAGCAGGGAGATGGGCCGGATGTTCTTGAGGTCCTTTGGGTCCGCCTTGGGTTTCTTGAGTAGGGCGTTGATCTCGGCGTGTTTCCAGCTCTCCGGGAAGGTGGCGGTGTCGAAGGAGCTGTTGACGATCTTCCGGAGTTGGGGTGCGATGATGGAGCTCGCTTTGTTGAAGACGTGGTGAGGGCAGGGGTCGGACGGTGAGCCGGAGTGGATGGTCTTCATGATTTTGATGGTGTTGTCGTCGTTGACGTGGTCCCAGGAGAGCAGGAGGCCGGTGTGGCTGGAGGGCGGTGAGTGTGGGGTGTCAGCGGCTGTCGGGGGGGGTCTGGGTGTTGAAGCTGTCGTGGATGTCTGTGATCTTGTGGTGGAAGAAGGTGGCTAGGGAGTCGCAGAGGTCTTGTGACGGCGGGATGTCGTTGGAGCTGGAGCTGGGGTTGGCGAGTTCCTTCACGATGTTGAAGAGCTCTTTGCTGTTGTGCGCGTTGTTGTTGATGCGTTCCTTGAAGGAGGTCCTTTTGGCGGTTCGAATGAGTTGGTGGTGCTTGCGGCTGGCATTCTAGGAGGACAGTGTGGTTGTCCGGTGTCTGCTCGTGGCGCCATTTCTTCTCGAGTCTGCGGCAGGTCTGCTTGGATGCCTGGAGGTCGGTGGTGAACCAGATTGCCCTCCTGTCGGTGCGTCTGTTAGAGGGTTTCTTGATCGGGGCGAGAGTGTTGGCGCAGTCGTCGATCCAGTGTCTGAAGTTGCGGGCGGCTGTGTCGGTGTCGGTGGGGTCGGTTGGTGGGTCTCGGGCAAGGGTGGTGATTAGCTGGTCTTCTGTGACCTTGTTCCAGCTGCGGTGTGGGATTCGTCGCGTGTGGTTGTGCGTGGTGCGTTTCTCGAAGGAGAAGTGGAAGCAGCGGTGGTCGGTCCAGTGGAGTTCGGTGGTGTGGCTGAAGGTGACGTGATTGCTTGCAGAAAAGATGGGGTCGAGCGTGTGTCCGGCGGAGTGGGTGGGTGTGGTGACGAGCTGTTTGAGTCCGAGGTTGTTGAGCAGGGTGGTGGAGTTGCTGTCCTTGGCGTTCTCGACTTGGAAGTTCAGGTCCCCGAGGAGGATGCAGTCTGTGGATGCAAGGGCGTGCGTGCTGACTACGTCGGTGATGGCGTTGCTGAATAGTGGCCAGGGTCCGGGGGGTCTGTAGACAAGGGTTCCTCTGCGGGTGGTGTTGGGATCGGTGTGGATCTGGAAGTGCAGGTGTTCGGCGGCGCTGAGGGTGTCTTCGGTGCTGGTCGAAATTCTGACGGTATTCCTGTGGACGATGGCGATTCCTCCTCCTGGTCTGAGGGTGCAGTCCCTGCGGGTGATCTTGTAGCCCTCCGGGATGGCTATGGCAATGTCGGGCGCCGAGGAGGGGTTCATCCAGGTCTCCGTCAGGAAGGCGACGTCCGGGGAGGATGAGTCGAGTAGGTTCCAGAGTTCGATGGCATGCTTGTGTACGGAGCGTGTGTTGAGTGGTATGCATCTGAAATGGTTGCGGCCTGCCTTGGTGGGGGGGGGCAGGGCGTGCAGGTGTTCGCTGGCTGGTGAAGCTGCAGCTTCGGCAGGAGCAGGGTCCATGGGTGATCTTTGGGGTGGCCTGGAAGCAGGTGGATGATCGGCGGGTTTTGAGTTCGTGGAGGATGTTGGCGTCGTAGCGGCATTGGGCGTCGTGGTGCTCTTGGAGGCCAGGGGGTCTGGCGCTGGGCGCGATCCAGGCGCGAACGGGCGCAGACGGGCTTGCCTTAGGCACGCCAAAGGCGCGCCCGCTGCGCGCGTCCGCTGCGCGACCACAAAGTCGACAATATGCCACAAACACTGGAGCGGGGGATTGGAGCGACTGCAGCTATGTAGGAGCTGCCATATTAGTAGCGACTGGGCGAGATCCACACCGCGGTAGAGCCCAACTGGACTCCCCGGGGAGGGGGGCTGCGGAGAGCACCGGAGAGATCATGGGGGGGCTGGCACCCATGCATACTGGATCCCGAGACGCCCACAAACTATAGGCCCAATCAAAGGCTGTCGCGTTCGCCGGATAAGGGCCTGTGGTTCAAGCATCAATGACCTGAGGATATCAGGATTATTGTTGACACTAGGAGGTGGCGAATACGGTGAGTGACGCATCGCCCTTCAACAGTTCAAGCATCGTTCAGAGGCCCCTCCTAATATGAGCTAGGGCCATAAAATACTCAGCTTAACTGCTCCCTGCAACTAGGGACCAGAGACCCTCTGAATTCACTGTAAGCACGAATACCAGGAGTAAGTCCCCAGGCCCAGTAGAGAGAGGGACCTAGCTCAACGTCGCATAGTGCCTCTCATACACCCGATTAAGATACCACGCAACATCAAAATATGGGCAAGGATCGGCCACAAAGAGGGGGGCAGCAGACGAAAATGGACCAATACACTTCGCAAGGGGCAGGGTCCAAACCGGACAACCAGCGTAAGACCCCTGTGTCAGACTCAGCGACGTTGCAGTCAGGGCCTTCAGGGGCTCAAATCTTTGCAGCCATAGAAGCCTCGAGCACGGCAGTCCAGGCCAAAATCAACGCAATGTTGCTGGATATCGGGTTGCTGAGAGTCGACCTCCGTACAGTGGCCAAGAGATCCCTAGCCACAGAACATAATGTATCTCAACTAGAACAAGAAGTCTCCACACTAAAAACAACCCTTGCTGAGTTAGCTTCAAAAACTGCCACGCTGGAGCGCAGAGTAGAAGATGGGGAGGGGAGGTCACGAAGAGGTATCCTCCGGTTTGTGCGGTTCCCGGAGGGCGCTGAGGGTAGGACTCCGCAGCGCTTCTTAGAGCAATGGGTTAGAGCAATGGCTCAGCTGTCAGCCTTTTTCGTGGTCAAGCGGGCGCATCGGGCACTCATGCCAAGGCCTCCTGCAGGCACACCACCCAGGACACTCATTGCCAAAGTGCTTAACTATAGGGACAGAGACTGCATACTAAGAGCATCCGTATCTTCCCGGATTATACGAGATCAACACAACAACAAAGGGCATCCTTCAGTGGGGTAAAGCAAAAACTCAGGGTGATGGGCCTACAATATGCGTTACTCTATCCAGCTAAATTAAAGGTGATGCACAATGATCGAGCACATTTCTTCACCACACCTAAGGCCCATTGGGACTGGCTGGAAGTGTGAGGAGAGGCCAGACCGATCTACAGAGCGAAGGACCGATCGAACGTACCAGGCTCGAGGACAACGAGAAGAACTACTGGCAGAAGGGGAAGATCTAGAAAATCATCGAAGTCCTCTCAGAGAGTGGTGGTCCGTCAGGATGGCTCCCTGGTACTGGAGTCTGCAGACGCTGACAGTTGAAGCCTAAGGCCTCCCTGTGTAGATCCACTCGAGCAGCAGGCGGACCGATATGCAGCGGGGGCACTGGTGGAGGTGGTCACAGCGTCCAGTTCTGATGCCAGCACGGGCGACATGGTGGAAGACACGCCACAACCCAACGAACATTGAACTGGCCACAATCCGAACAATATAAGTATAATCCTGAATGGAAACTCTGAACACACTGAGGGTCAGAATGTATGTTAAGTGACAGAGAATGAGGAGATGGCTGAGCGAACTCGTAAGGCCGTTGAAAGGACTGATATGGGAGATAGCTGTGCTGGCCACTTATAAACAACGGACGCGGATGCGCCCTTCTACCTACTTTTCATCTTACCTATTCTGTTTCACTATTTCTCTTTCCTCTACAGTGTTATATCTCCCCTAGTCTCACATCTATTTCCTCCCCTGCTATTAATGAGGTGACTTGGGTGGTTGCGGTATAAGTGTGTGGAATAATGCGAATGGCGGTTGAGTGAGGAGTGTCTGGCAGTATGCATGGAGGCCAAGAGATGAGGTGACTTGCTGTGTGATCCACGGCTGTGGTCTGACACACTTAACCCACTCTGGCTGAAATCTTGACATTGGACGAATGAAAGCATTGTGTATGTGTGATAGTTGGGAGTACTGATTAGCGCTGCAGTTGCTAATAGCGCACAATCAGATCATAAAGGGCATATATGGTACAGATGTTGATGTGGATTTAATGTTATTGTACACTGATTGGGGCCGGGGAAGGGGGTGGGGGGGGATCTCGGGGGTTACAGTAATTGGGAATGCACGATTTGTTGGGACAGTGTCTACCCGGGGGAGGGGAAAGTTCAAATGTTACAGAGGGGGAATATTACGTTTTTAGCAGCAGTGACGGTGGGTGGGCCAAAGAGGGGAAAAGACGGGGCCCGGGACTGATAGCCAGTTACATCGGACAATTTAAGATAATAACATGGAATGTGAGGGGGCTTAACTTGTACACAAAGCGATACCGGGTTCAGACTTACCTGCGCAGACAAGGGGCACAAATAGCAATGTTGCAAGAGACCCATTTATTAGATCCCGAAATCCAGAAACTGCATAAAAAATGGAAAGGGCAACTCTACGCTTCCACATATTCCACATATGCAAGGGGGTATCAGTATGGGTCACACCTCAAGTTCCCTTCCAGATGCACAATTACACGGCGGACATCGAGGGCAGATATATAATAATACATGGCACACTAGATGGAATGGAGGTATGCCTTGTCAACATATATGTACCCAACATAGACGATGGCGGCTTCTTCCTGGAGCTAGAAAAACTCCTCATTACGTACGCAGGAATGCCCATAATCTGGGCAGGAGACTTTAACTGCATAACTGACAGCAGTATGGACAGGCACCCCCCAAAAATGCACACTAAGCCTAACATGACAGCTACATTACGAGACGTGATGCGTCGTCTACAGTGTGTAGATGTCTGGTGAGAGACACACCCGGAGGTGCAAGGTTACACCTGCTATACACTGCAAGAGAGGTCCACAGTAGACTAGATAGATTCCTCTTCTCCAGCGATGCTGTGCCGGCCACCACACAGACCTGCATCCTTACACGATTCCTCTCAGACCACGCCCCAGTTCTGCTTGAATTGGGCCCAATCCGTGCCAGACCGAAACTGCCCATTTGGCGGCTAAGCCCTGACATGCTTCGGGACCCTATGGTTCGTACAGAACTTAAAGAGTCGATTGTTGGATTCTTTAACTTGAACTGGTCCACCGCTAGCTCTAGAGGAATAGAATGGGACACACTCAAAGTGGTGATCGGTGGGGAGTGTCTCTCCAAGATTGGAGGGACATGACGCAAGTTAGAAGGTGAACTAAAAGAAGCGGAAGATGAGCTTTCCCAGTTACAACGTGGACTGCAACCAACTGTGTCATACAATGACTCCCTGCTGCAGACCGACCACCGGGTGAGTGAAATATGGGACAGACTCGACTGTCTCATCAGGAGGGAATATCGCCAGCTGTTGCACAAAGAGGGTGACAAATCGGGAAGGCTCTTAGCATGGTTACTAAAGAGGGAACGCCCACCCCCGCTGATCCTTACGTTAACACCCAGACGGGAGTATCATAAATACACAAGCAGGAATTAATAACCAGATGAACAAACACTTGGCCGCAGTATACCTTGAGCCTTTGGAAACTACGGAGCCCACTGATCTCGAGTTCCTCAGGAGCATACCACTTCCCCGCATTACGGGAGAACAGGCACAGACCTTAGGGGCCGCGATTCAGTTAGGTGAACTACGCGAGGCTGTGAGGACAATGGCCAGGTGCAAAGCCCCAGACCCCGATGGCCTACCAATAGAACTCTACCAGACGTACAGCGATTTACTACTCCCCAGATTGCTGGAGGCCCTGCAAGAGGCTAAGGTAGAGGGAATCCTCCCACAATATATGAGAGATGCCCGCATAGTCATACTTCCGAAACCAGGTAGGGACGTGCGAGTCCCGGGATCGTATAGGCCCCGGTCAATGCTGGGAGTAGATGTAAATATACTGGCTAAGCTTCTAGCCACTCACCTCAGCCGTGTGGTATCACATCTGGTCCAAGAGGACCAGTGTGGATTTATACCAGGAAGGGGAACTCACATGAACATACGCTGCCTCTCACACGTGCTACACTCGCTGTCAGGCGGAGCAGATAGGGCAGCAGTGGTCGCACTCGACTTTGAGAAGGCGTTTAACACTCCGCGGTGGAAATACTTGTGGGAGGTTCTCAGAATAATGGGACTCAGCGACGAGTTCATTACCTGGGTGCAAATATTATACTGAGGGCCACGGGCCCATTTGCGCACAGTAGATCACATTTCGGAGTGTATCACTATTGAAAGAGGCACCCAACAAGGATGCCGTCTCTCTCCGTTGCTCTTCGCCCTGGCAATGGAGCCATTGGCGATCCAGTTGATGAGAGATATGGTCGAATGGTACAGTTGATGGCCACACTCATGCTGTGTCCCTATATGCGGACGACGCATTACTCTATATCAGGCAGCCAGAGGAGGCAGTGCCGGCTCTATTGGGCGTATTACACTCCTTTGGGCAGGCATCGGGCCTCCGTATAAATCATCGTAAGGCGGTAATCTTCCCGTTAGCCACTCTAACACAAGTGGCTATACAAGATCTCCCGCACGGTGGAGTTCAGTTGGGAAATTGATCATTTTAGGTATCTGGGCATACAGGTGATACATAGGCCTGAGGATCAGTATGTCCTAAATATGGGGACGGTAATCATGAATTTGACGGAGTCAATCCGGTTCTGAAAAAGCTCCCTCTCCCTGTTATGGGTCGTGTTGCATTGGCTAGAATGGTCATGTTACCTAGGTGCCTGTATGCCCTAAAGAAATACACTCTGCCATATTCTTGACACTACGTTTGTTACTCTGAACAAATTGTTGGTCTCGCTGGTGTGGGCTGGTGGTCGAAGTAGGGTGAAATTAGACACACTCAAACTGGATACTGACCTGGGTGGACTGGGCCTCCCGGACTTTAGATTATATTATTTTGCTGGACTACTTCAATATGCAGCACAGTGGTGCATGGAGGGGCACAATATGGAGAAATCATTACTAACAAGCCTTAATAGCGGTTCTGATCTGCCCAAATACTTGATGATGGGCACTCTAGTCCCCAGCTCGTGCCCATTTATAATTCGACAGGTAGCGACGATCTGGGAACAGGCAGTCACCTGGGTTTTCCATAAGGCGCCCTACACAACCTCACTCCCCTTGCATTGGTTGCAGGGGTTCTGTCAAATTCAGGCAGTTATGGACATCTCTAAATGGCACGAAGGAGGGTGCTTGACAGTCGGGATCTCTTTGCTAATGGGACCTTCCTAACGTACGAGGAAGCGATGGAATGGTACCAAATACCTGAAGGACACTTCCTACAATATACCAAGATCGCTCTTACTGTCAGGGCAATGTGGCCCTCCTTTCCTGATGAACCCGACAGAGTCACACACGCTGGCCCTGCTGCTAAACCCGGGTTCAACTAGAGACCTAATCTCCTGCATATATAAGGCCCTTAAAGAAGACCGCGTCATTGAGACGTCACAGATAAAAGACAGGTGGACTGCCGACCTGACGGTCCACCTTACAGAAAAGGAATGGAAAAGGGCATTTGCTCAGGTCCGGGAGGTAGCTAGTAACGCTAGGTTTAAACTTACCCAGTTCCACTACTTACATCGTACATATTTGACCCCTCGGAGACTAGCTCGCTTTAACCCAGTGCGCCCTTCCCACTGCCCCAGGTGCGGCTCAGACCCTGCCACTTCCCTACACATGACTTGGGCATGCATCAGGTTACAAAGATACTGGCATCAACTTATTCAGACACTCCGGACCACCACAGCAGTCTGGATAGAACAGACGGTTAAGCACTGCTTTCTGGGGGTACTCCCGACACCAAAAAAGGGAACATGCGCCAGACACAAATTTGCCCACCTAGGCCTACTATTGGCAAAACGGTGCATTGCGATACACTGGACTCAAACACTCCCTCCAAAATTTGCTACTTGGCTGTCAGATATGTGGGAGTGGGGGGTGGCGGAAGAAAGTCGCCTGAAAATTATACGCATGGATGAACATGCTGAATGGGATTTGGAGTACTGGGGGCACATGTTGGAAGGCTTGCGAATGCCGGACTCGCAACTGGAGTCGGAATTGGATACTACTCAAAGAATACAACCAAACACCCCTTTGCGACATACAGAGACAAGGGAGAGCCCGGACAACCAAGCGCAGGGGAGTCAGATATTGCTATGTAGCGAGGCCCCCTCCTACACCGGTCACATAACCCCTGAATGACGAGCGGTCGCCCGGTCCCGCGAAATGGATAATTAACAGTCTGGTATCCTCAGTGCTTAGAGCGAATTCCGTCACCAGTCACTGCTGTGCAATGTTATGGTTTTTTTTTTCCTTACTCATGCTGTACGATCCTTATTATTGTGATTACTCCACATGGACTGTAAGTATAAATGAAGGGTGGGTGAGTAACCCTGGTGCATCACGCACATTGTAAAGTAATCCTTGTCGTTGGTCCATGGGAAGTAAATATAGAATGTAATAATTTTTGTGATTAACAATGCAGTATTATAATAAAAATAAGTATAAAAAAAGTCTTAAGAACTGTTTTTTTTCAACATTGTCCCTGTGTTGAAGAGATGGAGGGCGGAAGGTGCTACCTGCGTGTTGTAAAATTAGCATGTTCTAAAACATTTTTGACAACAGTCAGCGACTAGTAGGTACATGTCTCATGATTAAAGTGCGCCATGAAAAAGTGCCTCTGTCATCCCTCAAATGACTAGGTGGCAAACGAAGAACTAAAGCGCATACTTCCCAACTGCACTGTAATCCACGGATTACAACTGCTCTCAGTGCTCTGCCAAAGCACGTTGAAGGATAAATTAACAGCTCAAACCATTCACAGATGATTCACACCTCCAGCATTCACCGTAGTTGGCAATTATTATATGGCAACAACTATAAGGCTGTGTGATCTGAAGTTACTAAATGCATTGCCAGCCCTAACATAACACCAGCTGCAGCAATGCTCACCTCTCTCGACACCTCTGGCTCCATGACTACTCATTCGATGCAAACAGCGGGTTTTGACTGTGTCGCTGAAGGACTACAACACAGGTTACTAAAGTTTGTGCAGAACACATTACTATAGAAACCCCTGTCTGAGTGCCCTTGACACAAGTGCTTGGCCTTCATTTTCATGCAAATAAATAATACTGGACTCCTGGTCAAGTTCAACCGCTCAGTTGAGTAATGTATAAACAATAATGCTTCGTTTAATACAGTTGCATCGAAAAGGCAAAAATAGGCCTAGAGATGACAGTGATGTAATCTGCCAGAAACAAGAAATCTGGTGGATGGAAAGAGAATGATAACCTGGCATACTCCAACTACTAAAGAGACACTCAAGGCACCTATTAAGGTTGGCAAGTGATACAAGAGGCGAGACGCGCTCTCACTGAGAAGCAAGCACTGCACTTTAGCCCTGAACTTTTAAACTGCTTTTAATGTTTTATCTTTCGTCGTGAATGCACCTTGAACCATTTTTAAAACTAGAGTAAAGCTTCTGACCTGCACCGCTTTCACTATCCTGTTGTCTCCGCTTCCCCGGTCCGACGCGGCACTTGCCGATTGATTGGAGGGAAGCGGACACGCCCTCCTGCCTCTACTACCTCATTTCCGGTCGGGAACTCCGATCACGGCCTTTTCCCGCGCCCGGCCAGCTATTTAATTATATGCTGGGCCGGACGCGCAGCGATACAAGAGGTGAGACGCGCTCTCACTGAGAAGCGAGCACTGCACTTTAGCCCTGAACTTTTAAACTGCTTTTAATGTTTTATCTTTCGTCGTGAATGCACCTTGAACCATTTTTAAAACTAGAGTAAAGCTTCTTACCTGCACCGCTTTCACTATCCTGTTGTCTCCGCTTCCCCGGTCCGACACGGCACTTGCCGATTGATTGGAGGGAAGCGGACACGCCCTCCTTCCTCTACTACCTCATTGCCGGTCGGGATCTCCGACGCCCGGCGCCCGGCCAGCTATTTAATTACATGCTGGGCCGGACGCGCGCAGCGGGTGCGCCGCTGGCGCGCCTTCGCCGTCCGCGCCAAGGCCGTGACAAGGACAGAAAACTCTACCCAAATTGGTCCTGAACTGGTATACTCATCCGCAGCACTGAAAACTTTAAACACAGGGGGATCAGGCAAATGCCTGATAGCACCGGAGAAGCTAAAGGGGGCTTGCTCATGTTACCACTGCAAATCAGAAATCCCTATGGTAATTAACAACCACAAATTAGTTGCACCCACTAACATTGCCCAACTAAAAGGGGGACTAATCAATGCACGCTCTATGTGTAAACACAGCCAAGATATCAGAGACTTAATAATGGAACAACACCTAGACTTCCTATTTATTACCGAGACCTGGCTAAAAGATTGGTGCAACCCGGACATCGCGATAGCTTTGCCACCACTGTACACGATCTGTAGAAATGACAGAGAAGACACCAGAGGAGGGGGTCTGGCCATTATCCTCAGAGATACACTTCACTGCACCAATTTTGAAATAGACACACTCAAGGGAGCTGAAAGCCTTGGCTTCTGCATCTCACTAAATGCCTCGATGTCCTTTTCAGGAGGCCTGATATACCAGCCTCCTGGTCACAGCCCCACTTTCACTGACTCGCTAGGAGATACCCTAAGTCACCTACTACTTAGATATGCTAACTTCACATTATTAGGTGATTTTAATCTACACCTAGAAGACAAAAAAGAGCCAGGCGTAGATAACTTCCTTCAAATAACAGAAATGTTAGGGCTAATCCAGATGGTAGACGCTTCTACACATCGAGCTGGCCACAAACTGGATGGGGTCTGCTCTAACTTCACCCTCCTCTCTGCCGACCCACCCATCCCTCAAATATGGTCAGACCACAATTTTGTGCCCCTCACGTTGAAGATCCCTTTGACAAATCATCGGGACAAACAACCAATTAGCCTGCAGCCCAAGCGTAATTGGACACAACTAGCACACAATGCCAAGCTGGCTACGACCGCACAGGCTCTGGTGCCTACCCTGATAGGAAACACTGCAGCAGACTCACGTCTCTTCCATAATTGGATGACTACTGTCAGTGATGAGCTCATCCCACAAGCTAAAACGAATAAAAAATTTTTTTAAAAAAATGATGAAAAGAAAACGTCCCAGCAAACCCCCTGGTTTACGCCCACTCTTAAACAAGCACATATCCAATGTAAACAACAAGAGCGTAAATGGAGAAGATGTTATGACACAGCAGAAAAACAAGCGTACAAAATAAGCAGAAAACTTTACCATACACAGATCAAATTAGCTAAAAAAACAATACTACTCAAACAAAATTCTAGAAGCGAATTTAGACCAAAAAACTATTTTTTCGGTCGTACAGTCCTATACCAATCTCAAAGCGCCTCAAAAAGAAATACCCCCGTCCCAGAGGCTATGCGAACAAATATCAATCTTTTTTGAAGAAAAGATTATGAATATTCAAAAGGACTTCACTACGGACCCTGTCCCGACCAAATACACTGTCCCCGAGCATGAACCTGAAGCCACCAAATACTCCATGTGCTCATTTAAACCTGTGTCACTGGACCAAACCCGAGAAGCAATCTTAGCATGCAAATCAGGTTCTCCCCTGGATGCCTGTCCCCCCGTTATTCTCCACCGAATCGTAGACATAATTAACCCAGTCATAAATCAGATAGTCAACTCATCCTTAAGCTCAGGGATCGTGCCTGATGACTGGAAGCTAGCGATAGTGAAACCCCTAAAAAAGAAGCCAAATATTGATTCAGCTGTACTTTCTAACCTTCGCCCTATATCATTACTTCCTTCATTAGGCAAAATTGCGGAAAAATTTGTTCATAAAGAATTATCCAACTTTATAGAGACGGCCAACATCCTCCACCCCCAACAATCTGGCTTCCGTCCCAAACACTCTACTGAGTCTGCACTTCTGGAAATCACCGACATTTTAAAAATGATAGCAGACAGAGGTAGGAAGGCTGTGTTGATCCTACTCGACCTATCGGCCGCGTTTGATACCATATCACACAGCATCCTCCTATCAAGACTCAAATCCAGCGGTATCTCGAATACCGTCTTGGAATGGATAAAATCCTTCCTTTCCAAACGCAGACAAGTCGTGTCCCTGGGAACTTTCTTGTCTGTCGAACGCACCATTTCAACCGGGGTGCCTCAAGGGTCCACGCTAAGCCCACTGTTATTCAACATTTACATGGCTCCACTCATCTCACTCATCGCATCATGCGGGATCGAAGTTACTTCCTACGCAGACGATACCCAAATGATACTATCGCTAGATCAAAACTCCAAGGACGCAGAACTCAACTTCAAAAGATGTTTGACCAAGGTCCTTCAGTGGATGAAGGATAACTACCTTAGGTGCAACACCAACAAGACTGAGATCCTACCTATAGGAAAAGAAGTCTCATTTCTAACAAGCGATTGGTGGCCAGAGGGT
This sequence comes from Calotriton arnoldi, assembly GCA_963921515.1. Lineage (NCBI taxonomy): Eukaryota > Metazoa > Chordata > Amphibia > Caudata > Salamandridae > Calotriton > Calotriton arnoldi. Next base: position 4,637,076 of record CAWUFW010000288.1, read on the forward strand.
AAATCACCCCCGCCTGAGACTGTGAAGGTAGCAAGAAATCTAGGAGTGCAGTTTGACTCCACCCTCACTTTCCAACCACACGCAGTGAAGGTAGCAGGGACCTGTTTCAGCCTCATAAGATCCTTGAGGAAATTCTTCGACCTTCTCCCACTCGCAGCAAGGAAATCAGTAGCAGTCGCCTTAATCCTTTCGCGACTTGACTACTGCAACAGCCTCCTGGCAGGAGCCAGCAAAAAAATATTAAAAAGACTCCAAGTAGTCCAACATGCAGCATCACGGCTTGTTCTAAAACTTCCTCGAAGGTCTTCCGCAACTGCAGCCCTCAAAACTCTTCATTGGCTCCCATTACACAAGAGAATGCTGTTTAAAATCCTTCTAATCACCTTCAGAGCGTCACTCAAGATAGGACCAAAATACCTCTCATCTAGATTCACCCCCTACGTTACAAACAAACTCTCAGGTCCTCGTCTGCCAACCTGCTCAGACCTCCCAATTTTAGATGCAAAACAAAAGGAGGTAAAACAATGGCAGTATTAGGTTCCAGAGCTTGGAACCTACTGCCTTTACAACTGAGAATGCTAAAAACTGAAACTCAATACAGAAAGGCTTTAAAAACTTTGATCTTCGGAGCATCAGACGAACTTTGCCTCTCTCTCATTTAAGACCCTCAGAGCTACATCTCACCTCAGTATCAGCGCCGGATACTCCCTTCGGAGTGACAGCGCTTTACAAATATCGTTTTTCATTTCATTTCAAGCATATTACAAACCTTTGGAAATACGAGCAGCATTCTGATAGGTACGCACAAAACTGAACTGACTGCAAAGAGTGCCAAAGAGAAGAAAGGCTCCTCCCCGTACACAAATATTGTTGCCCTTTCCTAGCACGTTCCAATAATAGTCTACGGATGAAAAACATCTACTATCCGTGAGAGGGCCACATTTGAAAAATCATTGTCACTACACATTGATGTCAGATGCTGTGCTCCTGCCTGCTCACTAATTAGAAGGACCCCAACACAAATAGCTAAATGTGTGCCCTGATATAAAATATTATTCTACAAATATGTCTGCGTGAACTATAAAACAGACTACGGCCCCGAGAGTGCCACTCTCTAGTAAGATCTGCAAAACGTCAGATGTCCCTACTGAGAAAGTTGCTTAATTGTTTGTATCAATCTAGCAACTACTCAAGTACTTGGTTTCTGCACTTATAATGAAGTCCAAGAGCTTAATGCTCACCGTGTTGTGTCACAGAAATCCCATTAGAGATTAATATTATCGCATGCTTAGCCACCTATAGCGACTCACAGTTGCATGTTTCATATTACAATGCAATATTTTGGACCAGCTTCAATCTGGCTTTAGCTTTATACAGTTGCCAAGTCAATTTTGGTGGACTATCCAAACCAACTAGGGTGCTCTTTAGTCTGGTTATTGCAAAGTGCTTTACTTGTATTCCTCAGCCTTTTGCCAGTTTTCGCCCTCCTGGGGCGATACATATCAAGGTAAGTCCCCATCATGGTGACTGAAATAACCCAAACACTAGTTCCAACTTTCAACTGTCTACATCACCTGTTGGACTTCGGCAGGGTTTGTATTAGGAATAGTCTAGTTTAACTTTCATATCTGCCTTGCAGGGGATCTGCTAATAACTCCAGGGGCTGTATTCCACTCTTGTGCAAATATTATGCTGTGCATATTTAATACTTTCCGAAAACAAGACCAGAAATAAAACCTTTGAGACACTATCTGACCTATCTGACCTATTTATCATGCGGACTACAAGAATATTATATTTATCAAGAAATAGTTTCCTAATGACAATGGCCTTCTTAGAAGGATCTTGCTAAATCTTTAATAAATGGACTACAGGTGCTGCAGATTGTCGATTTTGGTTTGCCCCTAATTTTGGTTTGCCCCAGGAACGAAGACTGTTGAGTACATTAGTCATATATTGAAAATATTATTATGTTAATTGTTGCTGACAGAGTGGCTTTTTTTTGTGATCACAGAAGTCCACATGAGCCTGTTCACAAAGTTACACACTTTTTATTTATTTATTTATAAAGGTTTATAAGGTGTTGTACGGTTGTATGACAGAAGCCCGCAAGACTAAACCACACGTGCTTCTACCATGCAACCCCAACAACTAATGCGTCTTAACAACGCATTCCTTTCCCACGCATGCCTTTACCACGCAATTTCGTGGTAAAGTCATGATTGGTAAAGGGATATGCGTGGTAAAGATCACACCGCAGCCCCCGTCCGGACCCCCAGCCCCACGTACGATAAACTACCCCGAACCCAGACCCGCCCTTGAGCCCTAAAACTGCCCCAGCCCTGAAAACTGTTCTTCCACCCCACCCTGAGCCCTTAAACTTGCCCCCATCTCTTAAAAACTTCCACAACCCAGCCCCCCCACCCTGAACCCTAAAACTGCCCCAGCCCTGAAAACTGTCCCTTCCCTAAGCCCCGCCCGAAGCCCTAAAAACTGGCCCCCCCCACATCCTAAAAACTACCCCGACCCCAGCCCCCGCTCTAAACACTTACCCCCACCCATGAAAACTACCCAGATCCTCCCCTGCCCTGAACCCTAAAACCCGGCACCCTGCTCTATAGACAATTCCAACCCCGAGCTCTAAAAAACACCCCCCACTACCCCAAAACCCAGCCCCAGCCCTACTTACCAGATCGCGTCGCCTCCCGATCCTTCCTCTTCCTGTGCCCACACATCCGTGCATCTAGACCGTGCAGTGCATTAACCAAGCATATGTGTGGTTAAGGCATATGCGTGGTTAAGGCAAGCGTGGTTCTGCTTGCTGGGAAACGGCACACGTGGTTCAGCCCACGTTGTAAAGGACATTTCCGGTGTTGCACACCTCCCTTACAGTTAGCTCAGATGGTTGCACAGTTCAAATTCCAAGTACATGAATGTGGTCTAACTGGAGTCTATCTATCTATCTATGGGTGAATAACTCGCCCCAATCTTCCTACCTCACTAGAACCACATTGATTGAGTAGTCAAAAGCCACACTAGGTAACTCCTACAGGACTCATATCTGGGTTCTGCCATCAGGATTTGGTTCAGTACCTTCCACAGTTCTGGCCTTAAGATACTATGGATCTGCTTTCGTGGTACCATCTCTTCAAGGTTTGTTGGATAATCCAATGTGCTGCTGCTGACCATAAATTCATGGCTGGGGTGTAACCGAGGACCAGACTTTGTATGTACATCAGGCTTTTCTTCAAGTAAACTTTATGTACAACGCAGAGAACTTCTAAGATTGATTCTGTTTTGAACTGACAAACAATGAAGTATTTCCAGACCTGGTTTTGTATGGCCATGCTTGAGGATATCCAGGCACAATCTGGCTGTCTTATCAGGTGGTGGCTCTATTTGTATGGTCAAATTTCTAGGAAGACTACAATAGGCTCTCTTAAAGTAGTCTAAGGGCCTCATTAAGAGGGCAGTTGGACTTACGTCCAACCGCCATCCATTCGGAAACAGGACCACCCAACTACAAGTCGGCGGTCCCGCCAGCCGAATTAGGATGCGACTGCCACCAGGGCGGTCGCAATGTCTATATTTCGTATTGCAGCGGGTGCTGCAGTCTGCAGCACACGCCGTAGTACAAATAATGGACATTACACATATCCCTGCACTATGTGGCAGGCACCAACCCAAAACTGAGGGGCAGGGGGTAAGGGGGTCCCGCTACGGGCCCCCAATGTCCCTTTCTGCCAGCCTTTTCATGGCGGGTAAACCGCCATGAAACGGCCGGCGGTGAGGGACATCATAATCCCTACGGCGGTGCCTGGCAGGCACCGCCACCATTGTAGGGATTGAAGTTCCCTCCGATGGTCCGACAGGCTCCTTGAGTCCGTCGAATCTGTGGCAGCCGGTCTCTCCGACCGCCACCCATCCACCCGTCATCCTAATATGGCGGGCGGGAATCTTCATTACGATGGCGGTGGAACCACCACCGACGGGCTGTCAGTGGCGGTCCCACCGGCATCGTAATCAGGCCCAAAGTATGCAATTACCAAAGACCTTGCCAGTTTACAACAATAATAGAGTATTATGAACTATCATCACTGTATACATTGACCTAGAATTTAAGGCGTGATTCACAAACCTTTTTTAAATGAGTATTTTTGTCCTACTACAGGACATTCAAAAGTAAGTCACATAAAAGCCAGGAGTAAGGCGCATCTATTCACAGAGAAACCATTGTGAATTGAACCATTAATAATCATACCATGCCTTAAATCTATCTGTCCAAATAATGGGATGTGGTAGAAAGCACACCTTGCATTTTCATCTAATCCACAACATGACTATCAGCCATGCAGATGCAATTATTTGAATGGCCATTTTCCAACCTCCCATGAACTCTCCATCAGTTTAGAATTCAACTAAGAAAAAGACACATCTTGACTTTGGTTAGCTTCTGCCCTATAATATAAATCTGTTTTGAATAACATTAGCAATCTGACTCCTGCTGAGGGCCACATATACATTCACTGAAAAAAACAAAGGTTAAAGTAACGTTATAGTTAGGTGTGATAAAAAGTTCTGTTTTTGTTAAATAAAAGCCTTAGAAATCCACTGAAAAAACCCAAAGGTTAAAGTAACGTTATAGTTAGGTGAATATTTCAGTGACAGAATTAATGTTTTGAACTAAACAAACCATAGAAATTCACCAGCTAACTATAACTTGCGCTCCCCAGCATGGGCTGCTTATGATTTCATATATTACATCACTCATGACATGTTCTATAACATAATTTATGACATCGTTGATGACATCACTGATGACATCATCCAAAGAGTGTGTTATTTTGTTTTAGAATTTACATAGTGGGGGTAACTACTTCTGTACCTAATGTTTTACAGCCTGTGTCCAGCTAATGGGTGTAAGTGTTTACAAAACGCACGTGCTCCTGGTGCATCATAGGTATGTTGAGGTATTGAAGTCTTTATAAATCTTTGTACTGAAGAGTAACTATATTTGCAAGTGACAGTTGACTTGTGTGTAGTATGTTGCACAAAAGTTTTTTGGTTCTGCAGAAATAGGTTCCAACAGGGCAAAGATTCTACGTACCAAATAGTAAGTATTGTAAGCCGCCTTGAGTTATTAGACAGAATCGTCTCAGCATAACAATTTCTACATAGCATAGAAGACTGTGTGCACCAGGTACTAACCTATATCCGTGTTTGTTTTGCTTCAGAAGATGGGCTATCTGTAAAGTTTTCACCATAGTATGAAGGCCCCAGGTAGTATAATCTTTAGCATCTTTATTTTAGGTGAATAGTGTCTCTTTGGACAAGTTTTGCATAGAGTGTACACTGTTCTTAGTAGATAATTTTTAATACTCTGTGGTGTATTTCTCCTTAGACTGTCACTGTCTACAAATAGTGTGGTACAGAGTAAACTCTCTCCTTAGAGTAAACACTGTTTACAGTACCCACTTTTCTACTCATATCATCTTCATTTCTCAATGTAGGTACGGTGACTGTGAGGGGTTTGATACAGAAGTCTGTCCCTAGAAGGGCATTAGCTATGTAACAGAAGTTGCATATCTGAAGGAACTTAGTTTTCTCTAAACATCTGTATACAAATTGAACACCCTGTGGAGTATGGGTCTAACTGTGGTTGATAGTCAACATGAACTCGGCTACCCATGAAGTGTATGGTTTAGGGTTAATGTTACACATAACACAAGCTTGGTTCACCTAGGGGGGTTGTATATAGGATGGTATTAATGATGCTTCATATTCAAGGGCATAGCTTGCTCAGAAAGATTGGGGGGGTATGAGGTTCAGATTTTTCAACAATTATCCTGCATATAATGTTAAAATGCATTATATGACAAGCAGGGCGCAAGAGAGGGGCCTAAGGGGCAGTGGAAAGGGAGAGGAATGTGGATTGGTAGGAGTGCTAAGTGAGAGAAAACACAATATTTTGTAAAATAATCAACATTTTTGAGGACTTTCAAAACTGAGAGAGGGAGAGAGTGTGTGTGCGTTTTTGTCTGTGTGCATCTGTATTCAACTATTCATCAGAAAATATATTTATTTGGGGGGTTGTAACGCCCCAAACAACCCCCCTGAAGCTATGCCCCTGTACATATTATCATAATTTAATTTGCACTTATTTTCAGACTTCTAATGCCATACTCCTTTATAGAGCAATGTGGGCAAAAGACAGTGATGTCATCAATGATGTAATTTGAGATGCCATTAGTGATGTCATAAATTATGTCATAAAACATGTCACAAGTGATGTAATATGTGTGGTCATAAGCAATGCATGGCTGGGGCGCAAGTTATAGTTTCCTCCAGGGCCGGACTGGGAACCAAAACCGGCCCTGGCAAAGTGCTCGGCCGGCCCCGCCAGGGGGTTGGGGGTGCGGCCGAGCTGTTTGCCAGGGCCGGTTTCGGCCGATTTTGTTACAGGGGCCGATATTGCAGCTATGCTGCAAAAACGGCCCTGTAACAAAAACGACCCCCAGGGGCCCAAAACCGGCCCCCATCCTGGCAGCCCACCGGGGAAATGCCCGGTGCCCGCTACGGCCAGTCCAGCCCTGGTTTCCTCTGCTAACTATAACTGGTAAATTTCTATGTTTTTATTTAGTTCAAAACATTGCTGTTGTTATTGAGATATTCACCTAACTATAACGTTATTTTAACCTTTTGTTTTTTCAGTGAATTTCCAAGGTTTTTTTTTATAACAAATACAGATCTTTTTAGCACAACTAAGATAAGATTACTTTAACCTTTGTGTTTTTCAGTGAATTTCTAGCCTAAGGTAACATTTTATTACCATACGTGAAGCCAACCCCCTGCCGCACAGGAGGCCAAACCATGCTGCGCGCACACTTTGGCCGTGCACAGCAGGGGATTGGCCAGGCCCTATTGCCAACCCATCTGTAGGCAGCCAACCCACCCCCACAGGTACCCAATTCCACACCGAGTACAGTCTTTGGTCGTAAGTGGCGTGAGGTTAGCTGCAGGGCACAGCTTTCAGCCAGGCCCTGCAACCAACTCCCCGCAGGCAGCCAACTCCACACAAGGCTGTGCACAGTGGGAGGTTGGCCTTACTTCCTGACCTGCCGCCAGGCCCTGTGGCCAAACCACTAGCAGGCTGCCAACCCCACGGCATGCACAGCATTTGGCATGCAGTGTAGGGTTGGCCTTCAGGCCCTGGGGACTACATCGTCTAGGAACAAAACATAGATATTAAGGGGCGAGGGGCATACAGCCCCCTCCCTGAGGCTTAATTGGCCCTGTTGACCCAATCCCCTGGGGCCAGTTCCAATAAAAAAGGGAGAGGAAGCCACATGGATCCCTTCCACAAGTGTTAAAAGGGTCCGGGGGCCCCATCACCTGGGAACAAACACAATTAAACCGAGGTGTGGCCCCCCTCCCCGAGCCTTCTTGGGCTCCAGGGACTTCATCCACCACACAAAATGCACTTAAAAAGGGGAAATGGGCCGCCCGGCCCCACTCCCCGAGACTCATCAGGCCCTGGGGACCCGATCCCCTAAGGCCGTATGCACTTTAAAAGGGAGTGGGGGGGTGCAGCCTTTCTTCCCAGCCCTTTTCGTGCCCAGTGACCCCATCCCCTGGGGCCCAATGCACAAAAAAGGGAAGTGGGCAGCTCAGCCCACTCTCCAAGTCTCCTCAGGCCCTAGGGACCCCATGCTCTGGGGGCCATAGATGGGTGCCCCAATGCCCACCCGGGGCACCCACATACCATATGTTGGGGGCCGTGGGAGAGAGCTCCAGGGCCCCCGCGGCCCCAGCTGGCTCTCCGCACTGTGCGGTAGCCAGCATTGCTCCCGCCCACAGGGAGCAGATATCTTTGCATGCTCCCTCCGGGTGGGACCAATACATGTTCTGTTTCCTCGCCCACATCAGTGCAGGCAGGGAAACAGAACACAAGTCTGCCTCCAGCCTGCTGGAGAATTTTTAAATCTCCCGCCAGCTGGCAGTTGACTTACATGTTTGCTCCCGTTTGATGGAAGATTTAAAAATGCTCCCACCAGGTGGGAGCCAACACGTTTCCCTGCCCGCACTAGCGAGGGCAGGGAAACTACTGTGTCTAGAGAGTGGCGTCGCCAGGACACAGTAAGTGAGTAGGCCCCAGGGAATGGGGTCCCCGGGGCCTTTAAAGGTTCAGGGAGGGGAGCCATGCAATCCCCCTAACTTTTTATTTGAATCACGGCCCTGGGGGATGGGGCATGGGGAGGGGGCCCACCCTTTGTTTTTTACAAATTAGACTCTGGGGGATGGGACCACCATTGGCTCAGTCTTGTCACCTCACTCACCACAGTACATTAACTATAACTCATGCTTTTTCCATGCACTGCTTATACCCTTGCATACTACATTACCTATAGCATATGAAATCATAGCATTCATAACAACACTTATAATTTCTCAAATTACATTATTTGTCACAACACAGTGCATGGTAGAGTGGTGAGTTATAGTTAGTGTCGTCTGATTAGCGAGCTGAAAAGGGTGTGTAACAAGGTCTGATACATAATTTGAAGGTGGTGAATAAATTGTAAATGAAAGTTAAAACTATAACTTTAGAAAAGTTTGTGTACTTTAAACTTGGTTTGTATAGGGAAAATATGTTTTCCTAACTATAACTAAGCTTTACCCCTTTGGTTTTTTCATTGAATTTCCATGCTTTTTTAAATGATTTTATAAAAATGTGTTTCAAATTGAAGAGTCCAGAGTCGCAAGTGGAGAGTTGTTATGTGGAGTGCCATACAGTGCAGTGGAGGAAAGTGTTGTAAAGTCTGTTGTCAGAGTAGAGTATTGTAGACTGGAAAAGAGTAGAGTAGAGTGTAGTAGCGTTTCGTACAGTGTAGTAAAGTGTTATACAGCGTACTGGCATGGTATCTCATAGTGGAGTCAAGTATCGTAGATTGGAACAGCGAGTTGGACAGTGGAATGGAAAGTCAAACAGTGGAGTAAGGTGTCGTAGACTGTCGGAGTGGAGCGGAGTGTTTTTGAATGTACTAGGTTGAAGTAGAGTATCATACAGTGGAGTATCGTCAAGTGGAATGTCATACAGTACAGTAGAATGGAGTGCTGTGTCATATAGTGGAGTGGCATATCGTAGAGAGAAGATGAGTGGTTTGTCGTCTAGTGTCATACAGTGTAGTACAGTGGTGTAGAGTGGATGGGCCTAGAGTGGATAAGAATGGCATAGAGTGTACGACAATGTTGTAGAGTGGAGTTGCATACAGTGGAGTAGAGTGTCGGACAGTGGAGTGGTTCAGAGCGGAGTACAGAACAGTACAGTGGATAAAGTGTAGTAGAGTGGAGTATAGTGTAATGGAGTACACTGGAGTGAGGTAGTGCCGACTGGAGTAAAGTGTCAGAGTGGAGTGGAGTGGAGTGGTGTAGCATACTGTCGAGTAAAGTGTTATAAATTGGAGTACTGTGTTGTGCAGCAGAGTGTACTGAGGTGTCGTACAGTATTGGAAAGTGATGTAGACTACAGTAGAGTAGAGTGGCATACAGTCTAGTTGATTTTTGTAGAGTGGAGTGGTGTACAGTACAGTGTTGTAAAGTGTGGTAGAATAGATTGGCATACAGTGTTATAGAGTACAATGGAATAGAGTGGCGTAGAGTGGAGTGGAATGGTGTACAGTGGCATAGTGGAGTAGAGTGGAGTACTGTGTCAGAGTAGAGTGGAGTAAAGTAGGGTGCAGTGGCATAAAAAAAAGTTGCATACAGTGTTGTATAGTGGACTAGAGTATCACAGAGTAGAAAGGAGTAGAGAGTTGTACAGTGGCATACTGTATAGTACAGTGTTGTACAGCAGAGTAATGGGATATAGGCAGGAGTAAAGTGTCGAAGAGCGGCATACAATGTAGTAGAGTGTTGTAGTGTGGAGTTGCATAGAGTACAGTAGTGTGTGAAAGAGCAGACCTGTGTAGAGTGGATTGTTGTGTAGTAGCAAAGAGTGAGGTAAAGTCTCATACAGTGGAGTAGACTTGAGTGGAGTGAAGTAACACAGTGTGGAGTAAAATTAAATAGAGTGTATTGGTGTGTCCTGGAGTGTACTGGTGTAGCGTACTTAGTAAACTGTTATAAATTGGAGTGGGGTCTTGTACAGTAAAGTGCAGTGCTGTGTCATATAGAAAAGTGTTGTAAAGTGGAATAGACTGTTGTACATTGGAGTGTATGGGCATAGAGTGGAGCTTAGAGTTGGACAGTGGAGTGTACGGAGATAGAGTGGAGCAGAATGTAATGTCAAAGAGTGATATATATATATATATATATATATATACATTATTTTTATTTTTTAGCTTGGAGGAGAGTGTCAAACAATGGAGTGGCATAGAGTGGATTACCGTAAAGTGAAATAACATACAGTGGAATAGCGTACAGTGAAATACTGTACAGTGGAATGTAGAAGAGTAGAGTGGCTTAGAGTGGAATAGAGTAGTGTGGAGTGGAGTACGGTACAGTGGATTAGCATAGAGTGGGGTGGAATACATTGAAGTGGCGTAGTGTAGAATTGAGGAAACAAATTGGAGTGCTGTCTCATACAGTAGAGTGGAGTGATGTGTCATACAGTGTTGGAAACCTCGTAGAGTGGAGTAGATTATTGCAGAATAGAGAGTACGGGCATACAGTTGAGTTCAAATTTGGACACTGGAGTGTACGGGGATAGAGTGGAGTAGAGTCTAGAAGAGTGGCATAGAGTATAGTTGAGTTTTGAGGATTGGAGTTATATATATAGTGGAGGAGAGTACACTGGAGTGGCGTAGGGTCGAGTAGCGTACAGTGGAGTGGCATAAAGTGGAATGGCATAGAGTGGAGTAGCTCAGACTGGTGTGGCATACAGTGGAGTGGCGTAGGGTGTAATAGAGTATAGTGTAGCAGCGTATAGTGGAGTGGTGTAAAGTGTAATAGCGTATAGTGTAGTAGCATACAGTGAAGTGGCGTACAGTGAAGTGGTGTAGACTACCGTGGTGTATTGTGGGGTGGGGTAGAGTGTAAAAGCATACAGTGGAATAGCGTAGAGTGGAGTACAGTGGAGTGGTGTAGACTAGAATAGCATAGAGTGGAATAGTGTAGAGTAGAATAGCATAGAGTGAAGTGGCGTACAGTGGAGTGGTGTAGACTGGAGTGGTGTACAGTGGAGTGGGGTAGAGTGAAATAGCATATAGTGGAGTGGCATCTAATGGATTAGCCTAGAATGGAGTGGCGTAGAGTTAAGTGGTGTACACTGGAGTGGCATAGAGTGGAGTAGCGTATAGTAGAGCGGCATACAGTGGAATAGGGTAGAGTTGAGTGGCGTACAGCAGAGTGGCATAGACTGGAATAGCGTATAGTGGAGTAGCGTACAGGGCAATGGCGTACAGTGAAGTAGTGTAGACTGGAGTGGAGTACACTGGAATGGGATATAGTGTAATAGCATACAGTGGAGTGGCATCCAATGGAATAGCATAGAATAGAGTGGGGAAGAGTGGGGTGGAATACACTGGAGTGGCGGAGAATGGAGTAGCATACAGTGGAGTAGCATACACAGGAGTAGCACACAGTGGAATAGCATAGAGTGGAGTGTCTTACAGTGGAATGGCATAGAGTGGAATAGCATTTACTGGAGAAGCGTATAGCGGAGTGGCATACAGTGCAGTGGCGTACACGGAAGAAGCATAGTTGCATGCAGTGTAATAGCAAAGAGTGAACTGGCGTAGAGTGGAGCTATGTACAGTGTAATAGCATAGAGTGGAGTGGCATAGAGCGGAGTGTTGTACAGTTGAGTGGCGTAGAGTGTGATAGTGTATAGCGGAGTAGCGTACAGTGAAGTGGTTTATAATGGAGTGTAGACTGGAGTGGCATACAGTGGCGTGAGGTAGATTGTAACAGCATACAGTGGAGTGGAGTACATTGGAGTGGGGTCCAATCGAATAGCGTAGAAGAAATGCGTTATTTACCTGTAACTGCAGTTATCCAGTATTGTTATCTTTCATAGATTCACATGCCTGAATCATTCCCCGTCGTCGAGATGGGAGTCCCCGGTACATTAGAAAAGTAATGTCCTATTAGACATACAAAACAATAGGCCTAAGGCCTCTCATAAGTAACATATCCAGGTCCTTTTGTGAAAAGGACCAAACTCTAAAACCACAGCCAATCAGCTGTTACCACCCTTTGGAACCTTCCTGGCAGGAGCTCTGGTCCCTCAGATTTTCGTAAGCGGAGTGCCATATAACAGTACCACTGAGAGAACCAAGAGAGCCTTTCCAAGGGAGGTGGGTGGGTTGCATGTGAATCTATGAAAGATACCAATACTGGATAACTGCAGTTACAGGTAAGTAATGCATTTCTTATCCAGTATTAGGGTATCTTTCATAGATTCACATGCCTGAATCAGAGTAGCAAGCAATAGTGAGCACATTTCTTTTCCCCATAAAGGGTATACATACATTGGTTGAGAAAAAACCACATTTGTACATTTCAGTATATCAAAGATATAGTGCATAATAATAAGCAGACATGAAGGTAATCATAGAAATGTGCGGTAATATAAAGGTTGGTGAGAAGGAAGAAAGGCTCACCTCTATTGAAATAGATGACGTAGTACTGCCTGTCCAACTGCAGCGTCCTTCGTCAGTTCTGAATCCAAGCAGTAATGCCTGGTAAATGTGTGCGGCGTCTTCCATGTTGCCGCTCTGCAAATGTCCACAATAGGGACGCCCGCTAACAATGCCATGGACATAGAGACTGCCCTGGTGGAATGGGCACGAATCGTAGTTTGTAAGGGCTGACCAGCCTGCTGGTGGCATAGAGTGATAGCGCTAGAGATCCACCTAGAGATACTTTGCTTCGAAAGGGGGAAACCTTTCCTAGGTACACTGTAGGCCACGAAAAGTTGGTTGGACTTTCGGAATGGGCTTGTCCTGTGAAGGTAGAATTTAAGGCATCGCTTTAGATCCAAGGAATGAAGAGCCTTTTCCGCTGGTGTCTGAGGATTTGGGAAGAAGGTCTTCAAAACAATGGGTTCGTTAAGATGGAAGTGCGATGGCACTTTAGGGATAAACTTCGGGTTAGTTCGAAGAATTACCCTATCGTCCTTAAATTGCATAAATGGATGCTGTATTGTAAAAGCGTGAAGCTCACCGACTCGTCTCGCTGAAGCAAGGGCTAGCAGAAGTGCAGTTTTCCAGGAGAGGAACTTGAGGTCCACCTTGTGTATTGGCTCAAAAGGGTGCCTCATAAGCTGGGCTAGAACCGTAATAAGCTGCCATGTTGGAGGAGGAAGCTTTACTGGAGGGAAAGTCCGGAAAAGACCCTTGAGGAATTGTTTGATGAGTCTATTGGACCAAAGAGAAGGGCCTGTGGAGGATCTTCTGAAACGGGATATCGCTGAGATGAACTCTGATGGAAGCGTGAGCGAGGCCCGAATTTGCGAGATGAAGGAGGTATGGTAAAATCTCCTCAGGCGAGGACTTGAAGGGATGCACTTCAGCAGATGCACACCATATACAGAACCTTTTCCATTTGAGAGAATATGTTCTGCTTGTACTGTCCGCTACTGCTCGAGACAGAATCGCCCTACAGTCCGGAGGGATATTCATAGCTTGGAACTCATTGTATTCAGGAGCCAGGCCGATAATCTGAGTGAGGCCGGGTCCGGATGCTGTATTTGCCCCTGATCCATTGTGAGAAGAGACGGAAATGGCTTCAATGGAATTGGAGGCTTCTGGGATACGAGATGTAGTTCTGTAAACCAATGTTGGCGAGGCCATGCTGGTGCTATTAAAAACTGTGTGCAGGGCTCTGCCTTCATCTTCTTCAGGACTCTGGAGAGCAGTGGAATCGGCGGAAAGGCGTAAGCAAAGACGCCGAACCAGGCCATTGAAAATGCATTCCCCAGAGATCCCTGTTGGGGAGTCCAGCTTGCGAAGCGTCGGCATTTGGCGTTGAGTCGTGAAGCAAACAGGTCGAGATTTGGTTCGCCCCATTGACCGAAAATGCGGTCGAGAATACCCTGGTGTAATTCCCACTCGTGGCAGGAGGTTTGTAGTCTGCTCAGCGAATCTGCCAATGTAGTTTCCTTTCCCGGAACATATTCGGCCTTCAGAGAGATTTTGTGCTGAAGCGCCCAGTTCCAAATTTTCTGTGATTCTTGAGATAACGAGAGAGAACGAGTCCCTCCCTGCTTGTTCACGTAGTGCATTGTTGTGGTGTTGTCCGTTTTGACAAGCACTAGAGAACCTGCTATTCTGGGAAGAAAAACCCAAAGGGCTAGATAAACAGCTCTGAGCTCTAGGAGGTTTATGTGCAAAGTCCTTTCCATTATTGACCACTTTCCGCTGATTTGAAGCTCCTGGAGAAAGGCTCCCCAACCTTCCAGGGATGCGTTCGTAGTTATGACCTGAGGAGACACCTGAGGTAGGAAAAACAGGCCTTGTGACAGATTCTGTGGACGAGTCCACCATTGTAACGCTGTGATTACTTGAGGAGTGACTTGTATGATGTCGTTGAAAGACCCTTCCACCTGAATCCACTGAGTGGCAGGAGCCTCCTGGAGAGGACGCATATGGAGGCGACAATGTGGAATGAGTAGGATGCAAGAGGACATCATGCCCAGGAGGGACTTGAATAGCCGAACAGAAAGAGACTTTCTTTGTTTTATCCGGTTTGCCAATTGTGAGAGCTTGCGCTGTCGTTCCTGTGTTGGGTAAGCATGCTTGTGGACAGTATCCAAAACGGCTCCCAAAAAAAATGTGATCCTTTGAGAAGGTTGAAGCATTGACTTTTCTGCATTGAGGGTGAGACCTAATTGCTCGAAAAGTTTTAGACAAGCGCTGGAAGATTGCATCGCGCCTTGAAGAGATGGTGCATTGACGAGCCAGGCGTCGAGATATGGAAACACTTGATGATGCTGCTGTCTGAGGTACGCAGCGACTGGTGACAGACATTTTGTGAATATGCGTGGAGCTGATCTGAGCCCAAATGGCACAACTCGAAATTGGTAATGCCTGCCAGCGACGGCAAATCTCAGAAATTGTTTGTGTTTTCTGTGGATTGGGACATGGAAATAGGCATCCTGGAGGTCTAAAGATACCATGTAGTCGTTTGGATTGAGAAGTTGTAGGACTTCCTGGATAGTAATCATGCGAAAAGATTGCTTCCTTAGGAATTTGTTCAAATTTCTTAGATCTAGTACCGGCATCCACTTGTCGTCTCTCTTGCGCACCAAAAAGAATCGGGAATAAAAGCCTTTTCCACGTTGATGAACAGGAACTCGCTCTATGGCTCCTTTGCGAATCATGGATGATATTTAGTTCTGCAAGAGGTTCAAATATTTGTGAACCATAGGTTGAGGTGGAGTTGGTGGAGGGGTTTGAAGAAATTCCAAGGAATGTCCGAACTTCACTATTTGTAGGACCCACCGATCTGTAGTTATTTGTTCCCAATTGTGCAAATAGTGGGATATTTTTCCTCCTATTCTGGATGGTGAGTGGGGGGTCACAGTCGGTGGCAGGGAAAAGTCATTGACGCCGGGCAGATTCTTTTTGCCGACCAGCTTTTCCTCGAAAAGAAGATTTGTGGTAGGCAGTTTGTTGTTGTTGCTGCCTCTGCTGAAATTGCGGCCTGTATTGCTGGCCCGCGGAGGAGTAACCAGAATATCTATTTTGTTGATAGCCTCCTCTATAGGACGATTGACCTCTACCTCGTGAGCCACGAAAGGAGGAAGTTCTATATTGGAGGGTTCCCAAAGATTTGGCGGTGTCCGTATCTTTTTTAATCCCCTGCAGGGCCTCATCGATATGAGATCCAAATAGGCACTGCCCGTCATAGGGCATATCCAGGATCTTTGTCTGGAACTCAGGTCGGAAAGTCGTCGCTTTAAGCCAGCCTTGGCGTCTTAGGACTGCCGCCCCCGCCAACTGACGGAAGCCAGTAGATGCGATGTCCATCGCACAATCTATAATTTCAGAAGCTGACCTCTCGCCCTCTTGCAGCAGCTTCTTTGCTTCCTCTTTAGTGTCCTGTGGTAAGCTGTTCAAATAAGGTGCAACATCAGACCACATCTGTCTATTGTATCTTCCCAATAAGGCCAATGAGTTAGCAGCCCTCACCGTTAGTGCAGACATGGAAGAGAAACGCTTTCCGATGTTGTCCAAATGCCTACCCTCTTTATCCGGTGGTGCTGAAAGTGGAGTAGAAGGGTTTTTTGAGCGGCGTTGAGCTGCTTGTGTAACAACAGAATCTGGCTTGGGATGGCCAGTAAGACAAGCCGGGGCATCATCCGGTGCCCTATACTTTTTATCCAGCCGTGGCAGGACTGGAGGAATTGAGGAAGGATTTTTCATTATTTTGACCCCATATTCCCAGATATAATCTATTATAGGCATGGATCGCACTGACTTTTTGAAAGGCTCTTTAAAGTCATACAAGAAACAATCTTGTTGTTGGGAAGGCATTGGCAACTGAAAGCGCTTCGCTGCTCTTTCTAGGAGATTATGAAAGCCTCCTATGTCCTCCGGAGGCGAGTCTACTGGAGGAGGGGATGGAGACGCTGGAAGTGGTATAACGTAGTCGTCCCATTCATCGTGATGGGATTCATCATCCGGGATTTCTCCCTCTTCCTGAGGAGCCTCCTCCTCATCATCAGTAGAGTGGGGAGATGGTCTAAGCATTGCCGAGGAGGCGGGCTGAGACAGAAGTTGCACCACTGGAGGTGGAGAATGTTCTGGAGCTGAAGATGGAGCAGCAGAAGGGAACCTCTTTTTATAATCTGTGATCAAGAATTGCAGATCCGATACCAAAGCCACCGGAAGGCACACCATCTGAGATTGCTGAGGAGGTATTTGGTCTTCTTGATAATATGTCTGATCATCAATGTCCTGATCATCATAATCTGAAACCTCCTGATACTTGACATTGAGTTCCGAAGGACTTGTTGCCGCCCTAAAAGCACTCTCGTCGTCCGAATCATCATCCACATCCAATAGGTGAGAGTGTAATAAGGGCTGGACCCTACTGGGTGAAGTTAAAGAAGGTGATAACCTGTGTTTGCTGAGTTTTTGGTGGCAAATAGTCATTTTAGCCTTCATTTTTGGTGTAGACATCAGGGTCGTCGACGGAACACTCGTCGTCGACGACGGAGCGTCGACGGGTAAAGCCTTCAACTTTGGTGAAATTTTCATCGACGGCGTAGTCGACGGTAAGGGCGCCGTCGACGGCAACATCACCGTCGATGGAACGGTCGTCGGCGGTGAAATGATCGTGGACGGAGGCGCCGTCGATGTGGCTGTGACCGTCGACGGGAGGCTCGTCGTCGGGGTCGTCGTCGACTGATCCGTCGACGGAATCTTCGACGACGACTTCTTGATTTTTATCGTCGACGACAAGACCACTTGTGCCTTCGACGAAGATGTTGTGGTATTCGACGATGAACGAGATGCAGACGAGACAGACATAGTAGAGACTGTCGTCGTCGACGTTGTAACTCTGGCAGTGACAGGAGACGTCGTCGTTGAGATCGTCGACGAGCCTGAGGAGGGCTTTTTGAATGAATGCTGGACTCTAATTGAAGGAGTCGCAGGGTCTGAAGATGGCAATTTTTTACTTGTGGAAACCTCTGAAGACTTTTTGTGCGTCTTCTTTGCAGGTTGCTGCGATGAAGGGCTTGGAGAAACATCTCTAGACCTTTTTTGAGGAGTTTTTGAGGAGGCCCTTGACGAAGTCTCACTCTCCTCAGAGGACAAGGGGTCTTGTTTGTCCTTTAGCCTCTGCAGCCAAATTAAAAGCCGTCCCTCCCGGTCTTTTAGGGTTTTTGAAGAAAAGGTACGACATACCTTGCAGTCTTTAGATGAATGGTCCGGGTAAAGACAATACAGGCAGTCCTTGTGGGGATCGTCCACATGCAGCCTCTTCTTCCTGCAGGTTGCACAGGGCCTAAAAAGGCCTTTTTTCTGGGTGTCTGACATGAAGACAACTGGGACTTCACTCAGACAGATGAAAGGATGAAGAAATACCTTATTTGAAAGTAGGAAACCTGAGCAGAGCTCAGTTGGAGACTCCCTTAGCACGACGTGCGGTAGAAAATCTGAGGGACCAGAGCTCCTGCCAGGAAGGTTCCAAAGGGTGGTAACAGCTGATTGGCTGTGGTTTTAGAGTTTGGTCCTTTTCACAAAAGGACCTGGATATGTTACTTATGAGAGGCCTTAGGCCTATTGTTTTGTATGTCTAATAGGACATTACTTTTCTAATGTACCGGGGACTCACATCTCGACGACGGGGAATGATTCAGGCATGTGAATCTATGAAAGATACCCGAATACTGGATAATGAAGTGGTGTAGAGTGGTGTGCCAAACACTGGAGTGGCGTAGAGTGGAGTGGTATACAGTAAAATAGAGTACAGTGGAAGGATGTAGAGTGGAGTGGCATACACTGGAATAGAGAAGAGTGGAGTGGCGTACAGTATAATGGCGTAGAGTGGAATAGCGTATAGTGTAGTGTCCACTGGAGTGGCATAGAGTGGAGTGACGTAGACTGGAGTGGCGTAGTGTGGAGAAGCGTACAGTGTAAGAGCACAAAATGTAGCAGCGTTCAGTGGCGTTGCGTACAGTGTAATAGCGTAGAGTGTAGTGGCATAGAGTGGGATAGCGTATAGTGGAGTGGCTACAGTGGCGTGGCATACGGATGCATGTGAAATTTAGCAGCAATGTAGATTATGGTGTGCAGAGTAACACAAAACAGCGAATTGCGCTGCCTCACGTTTCTCCAGATTTATCAATCACGCATGGTGGCCTTGTGTTGCTTTGTAAATCGGTCTTAAGTATTGCGTTGCCCATGCAACAACATGCATGACGCAAGGGTACTGCAATCCAATAATACAGCTATTCCTTAATTATATTGTGGGACATGGTATACCATGACAACTTTGCAGTATACCGTGGTAAATGGTGATGACAAGCCAGTATATAATTGAGTAATGGTTGTTTTTAAGGAATTAAAAGGTAGCCATATTGCTTTTACTACACTTTGGCTGTGTTAGGGTCTTAGATATAGCCAGTAGTACGCCCCTACCTATAACCATTGTATTAAAGTGGTAATAGGTAGGGAAATATATTTATATATTTTTTTTATATATTTTAAATAAGTTTACGGCCATGTACTACTGCAGTTTCCAAAACTTTTGTGAAATTCTGCAAAAGTACTGCAGTGACAGATATCACTAAATTTAAATGCCTTATAACTTCAAAAATACTTACCCTACTTAACTGCAGTATCCAAGAAGCATTATCCCTGCACCATAATGTATAATCCTGCCAAATTTCATGTAAACCCATTCATCTATTTTCATGCTACGTCAAATACAATAGTCTATGGAAAATGCATTGGTGGAAAAACGTGTTTTGGGACCCCCTTTTATATTTGCACCCCCTTAACAATTCACCACAAAAATTTACATAATCTCAAAATGTAAAAAAATGCTATAGGTCTGGAAACGTTTGTGGTGATTTGTCAAACAGGTGGAAAGTTATTAGGGAGGTAATATCCAAGGAATTCTTATCTTTGTAAATGCTAACTAAAACTACAGAGTGGCAATCAGATTTAATGTGATTTTCTTTTTTTTATCTATTGTATTTGTTATGTATTTGTTTATTAGTTTACATAATCATGTGACCATAATGTGTCTTTTAGATGTTCATGTAGTAATTCTGAAACTTTACATATGCAGTCTAGTTTACTCTTTGGGCTTCCTTGATACTTTCAATAGGAGGGTGCTACATATGAAGGCAAAAGTGAATGAAAGGCAATCATTGTTATTGTTATAAAAATTAAGATTATATTTTTTCCAAATGGCCAATATCAAACCCTCCATATAGTAGTTTGTGTAGCTCGCTGCTAGGTCACTTCCATTTTGTTGCACAGGTGTACATAAGGAAGATGTTTTTTGTTTGGCTTGTTGGGCACAATTTTATTTTGTGAGCCAGAGAGCATGCAAAGAAAACTCAACCCTGCCAAGTGTCACTCATTGCAGATCAGACTAACCTGAATGCATTACCTTCCCCACATTACTGGACTGAAAACATTTGTCATGCAATTAAGAGCTCTACAGATGACCTCTGCAGCTATGTGAACTGCAGCTTTAAAAAATCTTTATGAGTGCTGACAGTGACAGTGCTGCCCTCAACCGATACTGCCCTCTATCATTCCAGGAATCAAAGAGGTCACGTGTTTGTCAGGTAATGCAGTGGGTGTACTCGTCTCCTTCTTTCTGCCTCTTTGGAAGTCATGATGATTGTCATGACGCAGTATGTGAGGGACATAAGTCTAACGCACCATTATTTCACTTTACGTACTTGGGGCGACAAAATAAGTATACAAAACACTGTTGGATGGAATGCTTGAATTAATCTCAGCCACTGGCAATCACTTTGGGCTGCATCCCAATCCATCGTTATTTTACACACCATGCCACCTCTGTTTGGATCCAGCTATGTGCAAATCAGTCTTCGTCACTGAGGTATCTATGTAGGCAGAATGCTGCACAGGTAAAAGCATGGATGAGCCACCCTGATGCAAAGAGCAGTGCTTATGGATACAGAGAGCTGTCAGAAGCAGCTGGGACCTCACACTCATCTGTCCCTTTATTAATGTGTACAACATTAAACATTTTGAAATGGAAGTCGGTCTGTGTCATTGTATAAAAACTTAAAAAGCTTTATGACAATTTTTTTTTTTTAAATTAAAACTTTTTATTAGCAAAAAATAAACTCGTTGGTCATTGCACACAGGGATTCATAATTAGTACAGTGTTGCATTCACAGATTCTTATACCAATATACCTCGTCCGATGTTATAGCACACAAGATGGCAACAATACATAAATCATTACGGCGTTAATGGTTCGTCAAGGGAGGGGACCAAGGGAGGTTCACACAGATGTCCGCGGTACTCATTCCATTTTGTCCAAATTGCTACCCATTTCCGGGGACAACCCCGGGCCACATAGACTGTCTTCTCTTGCAGCATACACCATTCCATGTCCTTCTTCCATGCACTTAGTGTTGGAGGTGCGCCTGCTCCCCATAGGCGTGCTATATTTCGTTTTGCAATTATCTGTCCAAGCGTCGCCCATATTTTGCCTTTTGCGGACAAGTCTGTGGGCTCCCAGATGTTTAAGATGCACCTTTTTATTTCGGGTCGCAATTCTACCCCCCAGACATTGCGCATACAGTTGTGCACCCGTTTCCAGTAGGCTTGTATTAGAGGGCACTCCCAAATTATGTGGAGGAACGTCC
Organism: Calotriton arnoldi; assembly: GCA_963921515.1. Classification (NCBI taxonomy): domain Eukaryota; kingdom Metazoa; phylum Chordata; class Amphibia; order Caudata; family Salamandridae; genus Calotriton; species Calotriton arnoldi. The sequence goes on from CAWUFW010000288.1 coordinate 4,658,389, forward strand.
CCACCGCCCCACACTGTCTCCTACAAAGCCCGTCCTCACTCCTACCCATCAATACTAGTCGTGTACCAGAGATGTAAACTCAGTGTAATATTTTTAGTTGTATCAGTCTCAGTTTTGCCAAAATCGCCACCTCCCTGGGGGAGTAAAGTGCCTCTCTCCATTCTTCGTCATCGATCTCAAGACCAGCAGTCTCCCACTTTCTCCTAAGTGCAAGCAAGGGATCAGGGGTATGATGTATAAGTTTTTTATATGTGAGGGAGATAGCCTTTTCCGGTAGATGGCCGTCAAGCAGTCTGTCCTCTAGGGGGGAGGACTCCGGGAGCGTCGTACCGGGTGGGATGTTAGACTGGAGTGAGTGTCTGATCTGTATGTACAGAAAGTATTCCGTTTGCGCTAAGTCGTACGTTTGCTGTAGTGAGGCAAATGTCACCATACCATTGGGCCCCCATCGGTCTTTTATATGGGAGATCCCTATCAGGTCCCAGTTGCGAAACCCTTTTGTGCGACCCAGTGTGCCCAACCTTTCGGAGACCCAAAGCGGGGTAGCCAAAGTGAGCTTGTCAGCCCATCCTAGTTTGCGACTCACAATATGCCAGAGTTGGACAGAGTGCCTTGTAGGTCCCGTGAGTGGACATTTGTTAGGTCTAGAGTAGAGCGCAGCCTCAAAGTTCCCCCCCGGGAGGAGCCATCTGTCCATCCCATAGCCGGGATCATCCCCACCACTATATGTGCCCTGGTTTATGGCCGAAAGGTGTGCCGCCCAGTAGTATTTCCGAATGTCTGGAAGTGCTATACCCCCATCGTACCACCCCAGTGTCAGCTTCTGGAGCGATATGCGCAGCGTTCCGGCCCACAACAGGTCCCTTTGAGTGGCCTCAATATCTACAAAATACTTTTGTGGGACTAAATCTGGGTAGTTTTGGAGGGCATATAAAAAACGCGGAAGCGCCATCATCTTGAAAAGAGCTGCCCGGACCCAGTAGGGACAACGGGAGCCTCTTCCAAATGGCGGTATCCCTTTTGAACCTTTGCAGAGGTGGCAAAAGATTCCTCTCATATCGCGTCGTCACGTCCATGGAGATAAAGATTCCAAGGTACTTGAACCCCTCTGTGGCCACCTTGATCGGGCAATCGAGCGGAATTGAAGGAGGGGCGCCATCTAGGACGGAAATCACTGATTTCCCCCAGTTGATACTGTAACCTGAGTTTCTCCCAAAACTGGTGAAAATGTCTAGGGCAACTCTAAGGGATTTTAAGGGGGAGGCAAGGTACAGAAGGATGTCATCCGCATAAAGCGAAATCCGGTCCTCCCACCCATCTGCCCATCTGAGCCCCCGTAGTGAGAGGTCTTGTCGTATCCAGGACGCGAGAGGCTCCAGGGAGAGGGCGAAAAGCAGGGGTGAGAGGGGGCAGCCCTGGCGCGTCCCTCTTTCCAGTGTGAAAACCTCTGAGATCTTATTATTTACCACCACCTGGGCTAATGGTTCGGTGTAGAGGAGGCGCACCCACCCAATGAAATTAGGACCGAAGCCCATCTTTTTGAGGACCGCCATCATATAAGGCCATTCGAGCGTGTCGAATACCATAGCGGCATCCAACGAGACCACGACCGCGTCTTCCTGGATCGTGTGGCAGTGTCCCAACACTCCGTGGTGTCGTCGCAAGTTGAGCGCAGTGTTGCGGTGCGGCATGAAGCCCGATTGGTCTGGGTGGACCAATTTGGTGATTATCGGCTTGATCCTGTTTGCGAGCAGCTTCGCGAGGATTTTGGGTTCAGCATTTAACAATGATATTGGCCTGTAAGAGGTGCAGAGTTCTCTGGGTTTCCCTTCTTTAGGGATGGCCACCAACGTGGCGATGCGCTGGTCTCTCGGTAGTTTCCCCCGAACTCTACTGTCCTCGAACATGTTTTTAAGGTGTTGACTCAGACAGTCGGGTTTGAGCTTGTACAGCTCAATAGGGAGACCATTTGGTCCTAGGGCTTTCCCAGGCTGGAGTTCCTTAATTGCCTTGGCCAGTTCTTCTACGGTGAGCACACCCTCCAAAGTCTCTCGGTCGTCCTCAGAAAGGGTGGGCATCTTAATGTCGGCCAAAAGCGCGGAGGAATCCTCCTCCGGCCTCTCCGACCCCCTGCTGTATACTCTTTTGAAATGTGCTGCAAACTCGTTTATTATCTCCTGAGGTTCAGTGAGGAGGGCGCCCAATTCGGTCTGAAGCTCAGGCACCATCCTCTGCGCTCTCTGTTTTTTGTCTAACCAGGCTATTAATTTGCCCGCTTTGTCCCCTTGGTCATACAATCGGCCGTCCCTGTCTCTCGCTAGGTTTTTAGCGGCGTCGGTGGCTAGCTCTTTATATTCGGCCGCTTTGAGCTGCATCTGGTGCAGAGCCCCCGGATTCCCGTCAACTTGTGCTGCCCCCTCTAAAGCGAGAAGGTCATGCTCAATGGTAAGCATTTGTGTCTCCTTTACTTTGCGCTGTCCGGTAATTATGGAGAGGGCTTCACCCCTCAGTACGGTTTTAAATGCTTCCCAGAGGACAGCAGGGGATTCCACCGTCCCAACGTTTTCTTGGAAGTATTGGTCTATCGAGCGGGTGATCTTCGTCTTGGTCTCCGGATTGTGTAGGAACCAGGGGTTGATGGGCGCAACACAGCCTACCCTCTGTTCCCCGATAGTAAGGTGTGCCCATATAAGGGAGTGGTCAGATATACCCCGTGCCAGATGTCTGATCTCTCGAATGGCAGTGTCATGCTGCAGAGGTGCGAGGATGTAGTCTATTCTAGAAAACGTGTGGTGTGGTCCCGAGAAGAATGTGTACTGCTGTAGGTTTGGATGGTGCATACGCCAGAGGTCAACTAATCCGAATGCCTCCAGGAGATTGGAGAGCCACATATGCCCAGTCGCAATATCTCGGGGTGGGTGCCTATCCAGTCTTCCCGATACCACTGCATTGAAGTCTCCCCCAATTAGAAGCTGCCCCTCAGGAAGGGAAAGGAGAAGTCTACCCAAATCCTGAAAGGACTGGGTTTGAAGACCCGGTGGGATATAAACCGTAACCAAGTTGAGTATGCGTCCCTCCCACCTCCCCGAGAGCATCGCATAGCGCCCCAGCGGGTCGGTCTCCGAGTGTTCAATGACAAATGGAAAGTTACGGCGCAACAGCATGCCTACCCCGCGGGACCCCGAAGTGAAGTCGGCATGTGCCGCCAGTGTGTAGCCCCATCTGTTGAGTGCGTGGCATGTGTTACCAATAAGGTGCGTTTCTTGCAAGAGGACAACATCTGGGAGATGGCGTTTAACAAATTGAAGTACTATATTCCTCTTGAGCTTGTCCCCCAACCCATTGACGTTCCAACTAAGGATTTTAAGACTTTTATCCCACCTTGTAGCCATCGCTGGAAGCTATCCAAGTACGCAATCTGTAGCTCCTGCAACACCGCACCCGCCCACCAGTACATTCCCAACAAGACCAACTCAAGCCCTCACCCCCTCCCCCTCAGGCATTACCAAACATTAGTACATAACAATGAAACTGCTGTCCCCCCCGCCTCCCCCCACCCTGCTACCCTGCCACGTAGGTTAATAACGACCCAGATCCCCAACTAGCAGAGCGCCTTTCGCCCCCAAAAAAGGGAAAGAGAGAGAGAACCCCCCCCTCCCCCGGAAAAACTATTAGGTGGGGAAATGCGCTGGCACCAACTCCGGCCGATGAACGCCTATCCCCATACATGTAGTAGCTCAGCAGGCCAATGCCCACACCTTGCTAATAAATCCAGATGGCACCATCAGGCCCATCCCGCCCCCCACCAAATGCATCTATCAATGTCCCATGGCCGGCCTGGCAGTCTGCCCGTGAAGTGCAGAGAATGAAAGTCAGGAAGCGTCTCCAGCCCCCTCCGTCCAGATCCAGCCCGTTTCGGGCACGGAGAGCACATCGCTCCCCCGGCTGGCACCGCCCCCGGAAGCCCACACCCCCAATAACATAGGAAAGATTTATACATTACAGTACAGCTTGCCGAGGTCCAAAAATGTAGTCTCTCCAGTCAATGTGAGTCCACTAGCGTCCCTGATTGCCGCCCATGTCAGAGCTGCGAGACCTCGATCGCCATGAGCGCTGACCGTTCTGTCGGTGTCCGATCGTCCGTCCAGTGAGCCCGGTGACCTGGCCCGGGTGTCTCTCCACTCGTCACTTGTAGCAGTTGCCGATGTCTGCGATGCGCCTCTGTCCAGCCAGTCCTGCACCTCCGAAGGCGTAGTGAAGAAGAGGGACTTGCCGCCAGCAATAATTTCGAGCTTTGCAGGGAAGAACATCATGTATTTAATACCTTTGCCCCGAAGCGCCGCTTTCACCCCATCAAATGAGCGCCGGTCCCGTTGCACTTTGAGCGTAAAATCAGGGAAGAACCTGACCGTTGCGTTCTCATATTGTAGGTCTCCCATCTGTCTGGCTGCCTGCAAGATGGCGTCATGGTCTCTATAGTTGAGGATTTTTGCAATGATGGTCCTCGGTGGAGCCCCCGGTTTGGGCCTGGGGATCGGCGCACGGTGCGCCCTCTCGATGGAAAACATAGTTGAGAGCCGTTTCGGTTTCAAACAGTTGAGGATCAAATCTTCAAGGAAGAGGTCCATACTTGGCCCTTCTGAACCTTCTGGAACGCCCACCACGCGAATGTTGTTCCGTCGGGCCCTCCCTTCCTGGTCCTCGAGCTTCAAGGCAACCTGGCGGTGCTGGTGTACAAGTTCGTTGACCCTCTGCTCGAGCTTCTTGGAGGGTGCCTGGAGCTCCCGGATATCTGTCTCATTGGTCCTGGCCTTGTCCGACGTCTTGTTGAGATCGGCGCGTATAAGGTTCATCTCAATGGACATCTTGTCGATTTTCGTCTCGAGGGTGGTCCCTAGAGTTTGAATGGCCGCCATTATGGAAGCCAGGGAGGGCTCCGCCTGCGCCGGTTGGCCCCCGGCCGCTCCCTTGGTCTGAGGGGCCGACATCGGAACTGCATATTTGTCTAGCTTGTTCGTCTGGGCAGCCGCCGCACCCTTAGGTTTCATTTTGCTGTCTCCTTTGTCCAGGCCGCCTCCAGCTGGGCTCCACCGAGGTCCTGCGATATCTCCCCGTGGACGCTCAGCAGGCTGGTACAGATAGGAATCTTCCGGTCGTCCCGTCGTCCCTAGGTATGACTGCGCCGCACTTTTTCACGATCTCCACTGCCACCCAGCCGGGGCCTCGTCCGTTTTAACTGGCGGGCTCGCGGGCCTTTACTCCCCAGTCACGAGCGCGCGTCCCGCTCCAGCCAGGCCTTCTTTTCCCGCCACCGGCCCCCAGTCCACACTCAGGGCAGCCAGGAGGGGATAATGGGTGTGGTCTCCTTTGGCCTCCTTTGGCCCCTGTCCGCCACTAGGGCTGTGCGCCCAGATCACTATGCAGCCTTCAGTATTCACTTCTGGGCAGGGCCGAGCTCTCTCGCCGCTTCATAGGCCACCCCACACTTCCCGCCTCCGCACCTGAATCCTCCGGCGTACCTGCCACCGGGGGGCTACCTCTGGCCGTTTCCCACGCTGCCCTGGTCACTCAGGGGCTCTCCCCCGCTCGGGAAGGCCCGTCCGGCAGTAGGTCGCCGGGGCACAGGGAGGGGTTCCCACGCAGGCGGGGTCCTTCTCAAATCACTTGATCCTTTGGTGCAATTTAGCGGATCTCACCCGCAGTCTCCAATGCGGCCCCCAGTCAGCGGTAGTCCTCAGGCCTCGCAGGGCCTTGCCGCAGGCTGGTAATTCCTCCCTCCTCCACACTTATGGTCGCGGCCCACTACGCGTCCTTCCTGCGATCCTGTAGCAGGGTTGATGAGGGCGCCGAGGTCCAGCCCTCCCCCGGAGTGCAGGTGCCCCCACTAGACTCACAGTCGGGCCATTCCTCAGGCGGAGGAGATGAGCGTCCCCCTGCCGTCTCACGGGCCCTCAAGGCCGCCGCCGCGAGTGCCGGGTCTATCGCAATCCTGGAGGCTTTTCAGAGCCTCCGAGCCTCCACTTCAGGTGCCATCCAGGAATTTCAAACAGGGGCCGCGGCTTCCCAGCGTTTGTAGTGCAGTCGGTGGGGGCGCCGGGGCCCGGCCGCACCCTCGATGACAGGCGCTGCCGCAGGCCCCAACACCGGGATGTTGCGTAGGCGGCCGACAGGCGCGCCCGCCACCCGTCTCCCAGGCTTTCCCAGCCGCTGCCACAAGCACCCGGTATGCCGCGGTAACCGAGGCGTCCCAGAGCCTCCGGAGTTCAGAGTCAGGTGCCGCTTATGTTCTTGAGGGCATTCCCGCTCCTCCGATGTGCAGCCTGCAGGATGTCAGACGGATTTTAGGGGAATTAGGGCTGCGCTCCGGCGGAGCTCCCTTGTTAGGCGGCCATCGTCGCTGGCGCCAAGCCACGCCCCCTTTATGACAATTTTACGTCTTATTCTAGACCACGAATTTGGAAAAAAATAGATACAAGTCTGAAAATGATCTCATTGCATGTCCAGAAATGCCTTGTTCTACATGTAATGAAAGTGTCACACAATTATTCAAATGTCACACATGAACACACTGAACATTTAGGAATGTCGCACATAAGCATTCAGAAAACTTGGCAGCTATGAAAAACTATGTAGATTAAGATGTATTCTATTCATTGTGTATTATTTGGTCTTTCAGTTGTTCATGTAGTAAATCTGAATCTTTACATATGTAGTCTAGTTTATTGTTTGGACTTCCTTGCTACTTTTAGTAGTATTGTGCAACAAGATATCACTTAGTTGTTGGTCCGTATAACTTCATAACCACTTTATTACATCACTTGAAATAGTAAACAAAATCATCTAGATTGTCTAATGAACATTGCTATGAAATTTCATTATAATCCGTTCAGCTGTTTTGGCGGTACATGAAATACAAAAGTCTATGGAAAACGCATTGGATTCCAAGCGTATTTTGGGACCCCCTTTTTTTTGCCACTCTTTGACCAAATACTGCAAAACTTTCAATCCTCCAGCAAATTAACAGTTGCTGCAAAGTTTCAGCCAGATTCAAAATGAAAGGTCTCAGTGTACTGTGCATCTAATCCTCGGAGTAGATGATTTCTTCCACCACCCGTAGAGTTTCCATCTGTGGGATGTTGGTGTACAGGGACTCCACGTCCAGGCCCACCAAAAATTCCTTATCAGGGTCGAAGGGTAAATCCTTCAATAGGACCAGAACTTCCGTGGTGTCTTTAAGATAGGCCCGTCTGGACTGTACAATGGGTTTGAAAAAGAAATCACAAAATTGTGATAGAGGTTCCAATAACGATCCCATGCCTGACACTATGGGTCTCCCCGGTGGTGGTCGTGTAGGTTTGTGCACTTTGGGGAGTGTGTAAAAATAGGGGGTCACGGGGTCAGATTGACAAAGGAAAACCCCTTCCTTCTCGGTGATCCACTCATTTTGTACTGCTTCCTCCACGGTAGACGTGATTTCTCTCCTGATCTCCTCGGTAGGGTCCTCTCTAAGGATGGTGTAGTTCCTTCTGTCGGCCAGGAGTCTTAAACATTCTGTCTCGTAGGCAGTCTTGTTAAGTACCACGATTGCTCCCCCCTTGTCCGCTGGTTTGATCACCAACTCCTGGTTGTTCCTCACTTCCTCCAGGGCCTTCATTTCAATGTTGGAAAGGTTCTTGTAAGGTGAGCGATGTTGGACTACCCACGTTTCCACCTCCTTGACTACTGCCTGCTCAAACGCCTCCACCTCCACTGGGAGGCTGCCCAGTGCAGGGGTAAACTTAGATTTTGGTCGGAAGTCAGTATCCCCTTCGGACGTAGGACGTTCCTCCTGATGTCCAAAGAAGACCCTAAGTCTGATATTTCGGAAGAAAGATGCCAGTTCCTGGCGAATCTTAAAAATGTCTGGTAAATAGGTGGGGACAAACCCTCTTGCACCTGGACAGTGTACCCATTATTAAAGGTATAGCAGGGACACACTGTTACCAGTTTTATCAATTCATTCTGCCACTATTTTTTCACTTTTTTGATCCCACACCATTTCTTCATTTCTTTTATGTTGTTTGTCTTCCCCCTCCCTATTGCTCCACCTCCAGCGTTGGCTAGCGCGGAGGTGTGTTGTGCAGGCCCTATGATGAAGCATGACACAGCTTGCTGTGTGTGAGGGCAGTTTTACATACACAGTGTGTGCCCTGTCTTACACCTCTCCTCTCATTACCCACTCCGTTAGTTTTTTAATACAGTCCCTTTTCTTTGTTGTGTGAATTAATGCTTTGTAGGAGGGCGATTTGGGACTTCTTCCTCTTACCTCTTTTTCTGTGGTTTTATAAAATGTGGAGAGCCTTAAAGCAGGAACAGACCAAGTGGTGGGAAGCCACAACCCTGCAGAAGTATATAGATGTAAGCCGTGTCTCACGAGGACTGAGGATCTTTATAACTCCTACGTTTAACAACCCCGACTCGGAACTTGTAAACGAATGGGCTGCCAATAACCACAATTGCTCCACCATCATGCTTGGATTGCTGGTTAAAAATGCCCGCAAAGACTGTGAGAGACTCACTGATGAAATTGATAGTCTAACGAATAAATTAAAGACTGTGTGCACAAAAGATGAATTTCAAGCTGACATGGAGAAAATGGAGAACAGACTTGAAAAAAAAGAGGAAGAAATCAAGGCAAAAAAACAGAGAAAGTTCCACCGCGATCAGGTGGACTATGAGAAAGGTCAGATCCTGACTTTCGCGAAAAGATACGGTCATTTGCGAAGTATCAATCAAGATAAAGACACAGTACAGAAGAAGACAAAGACTATAACAGGGGGTGGAAATGAGAGCGGGCCCGCGCCCAGTAATCCGCGGAGTGATTCTGGTGATAACGATCTTAGTGAAAGTGATGTCTCAACCATCTCTGAGCACACTGGAGTAAAAAAACAAATTTTAACAGAATTCACCCTGATGGCTCAAGGAAGGCTTACAGCCCAGAACAAGCAAAGAACAACAGGCTACAGAGGTCGCGGACGAGGAGGGAGAGGCGGCGCAAGAGGAAATGTGAAATCAGAAGACGATTCGGAAAGCCCTGTGGGAAGCAGAACAAGGGGGCAGAAGAAAACGAAATGATGGATCCAATGACAGTGATCAACCTATCAGGTCAGAACCTGAATTTGGCTGAAATCGAAGTGCTGTCCTTAGGGTTGTCGTTTTGTCCTACAACCTATTTTAATTATACTCAAAGTTGAATTGATCTCTTCCACTTCACTAGAAAATTAAGACTTAAGAAATGGTATGCCACGCAAGTGTCTGAGAGACCTGAAAATATAAGGGAGGTATCTAGTAACATCAACATTGGTGATATTGAACTGTTACTTTTAATGAATGAACTGGAGGGTGGCCCAGGGTTTATCAATGATCCATATATCAATTTGATCAATGAGAACATTAGGTTAGACTTGAGTTATGAAAGTGGTTTCAGACCTAAGTCCATTTTCTTGCCACTAATGACGCAATTGATGTGTTTGAAAAAGGTATGACGCAATAACTAAAGCACAAGTTACTAACTTGTGTAACGATATATCTGTAAGAGACAGTAGTTAGTGACAGATTCCTTACCTTAGAATATCCCCAGGCGTCAGGCTGGATCCGGAAAGTTTTTGCGTAGCAGTACCCTTGCGCGTCGGTAGGCCGCGTCGTGCGGCTCCACGTCCGTCGTCGGCGTCGTGATCGCCGGGATGACGTCGCGGGCAGTACTTGAGACGCCGCCCTGCGCGCTGACGTCAGTTCTGTACACGACTTTCCGCGCCAGGAACGCAGAGCCATGCAAGAAGCTGACATAGGTGTCTGAAAAATACTAGGGCCCTGAAAGGGATGTCCTTAACCCTAGAAATCCAGTTCGCAGAACGGGGAGGATGGGTGGGCGGTGAGGAATCTGTCACTAACTACTGTCTCTTACAGATATATCGTTACACAAGTTAGTAACTTGTGCATCTGAAAGAGACACGTTAGTGACAGATTCCTTACCTTAGAATAGATACCCCAGCAATACCAACCCCGGTGGTGGGTCTGCGAACAAAGATCAGACAAGGAAGTCCCCGGAGGACAGAACGGCCAAAGAAGCCGCCCTCCGGACCTGACTGTCAAGGCAGTAATGCTTTGTAAACGTGTGCAGCGAGGCCCACGTAGCTGCCTGACAGATATCCTGCAGCGGAACACCGTGGCCCAAAGCCGTGGTAGCAGCCGTTGCCCTGGTGGAATGGGCACGCAGCCCAACAGGAGGCTCCTTCTTAGCCAAAGAATAGCAGGCTTTGATACACAAGGTTACCCAGCGGGAGATGGTTCTCTTGTGCACCGCCCGACCTTTTTTGGCGCCCACGTAGCCAACAAAGAGCTGGTCATCCACCCGGAAGTGTTGTGTGCGGTTGATGTAAAAGGAAAGCGCACATTTTGGGTCCAGACGGTGGATCCTCTCTTCCTCTCTGGAAGGATGCGGAGGCGGAAAGAAGGTGGGCAAAGTGATGGTCTGCCCAATGTGGAAGGCAGTAACCACCTTTGGCAAGAAGGACGGACGCGTCCTAAGAACAACCTTGTCTGGATGGACAGACAGAAAGGGAGGTTTACATGTTAGAGCCTGGAGCTCACTCACCCGCCGAGCGGAGGTGATGGCCACCAGAAAGGCTGTCTTCAGAGTCAGAAGACGAAGAGGACAGTTATGTAGAGGCTCAAAGGGAGCGCACATAAGAAAGGTAAGAACCAAGTTCAAGTACCACTGAGGCATCACAAACGGAACAGGAGGGAAGAGATGTGTAATGCCTTTTAGAAACCTGTTAACAACAGGGGACTTGAAAAGGGAGGGCTGATCAGGAATCCTGAGGAAGGCCGAGATGGCACAAAGATAGCCCTTGATGGTACCCAGGGCAGAACCCTGTTGGGCCAGGGAAAGAAGGAACAGAAGAACCTCAGAAAGAGGGGCAGAAAGGGGATTCACAGCCTTTGCTGTGCACCATGCCACAAACTTGTTTCACCTGCAGGCGTATACCACCTTAGTGGAGGGACGCCTGGCTGCCAGAATCACATCACAAACTTCGGGAGGCAAGTCGAAAGGAATCAACTGCCGCCGCTCAATCTCCACGCAAGCAGGTGGAGGCTGGACTGGTTCGGGTGGAGGACCGTCCCCTGCTGCTGCGACAGAAGATCCTCCCGAAGAGGCAGACGGATCGGGGGATCTACGCTCATACTGAGTAGCTTGGGATACCAAACTCTTCGAGCCCAGTCCGGAGCCACAAGAATGACTTGGGCCCGGTCGTGCCGAATCTTCTTCAACACTCTGGGTAGAGGTGGTATAGGCGGAAAGGCGTACAACAGACCGCAACTCCACTCGCGACGAAAAGCGTCGCCGAGCGAGTGCCGCCTTGGAAATTCCAACGCGCAGAACTGATGACATTGCGCGTTCTCTTCGGTGGCGAATAGATCTAACCAAGGCTCTCCCCACTGTAGAAAGAGTCCTTGCGCCACTTCCGAGTGAAGACGCCATTCGTGATCCATCATGCACCTGCGGCTGAGTTCGTCCGCCCTGGCGTTCAGGGAACCTGCCAGGTGTTGAACCATCAGGAACATGCCCTGATGTTCCAGCCATGTCCAGAGGCGCAGAGCCTCCTGACAAAGGGTCCACGACCCCACCCCGCCTTGTTTGTTGCAATACCACATGGCGGTGGTGTTGTCTGTGAACACCTGCACTACCTTCCATTTGACAGAGGGAAGGAATGCCTTGAGTGCAAGTCGGATCGCCCGGAGCTCCAGAAGGTTGATATGGAGCCGGGACTCCGCCGGAGACCAGAGGCCTCTGATCTCCGCCTCTCCCATGTGACCGCCCCATCCCAGAAGGGACGCGTCCGTGACAACTGTGTGCTCTGGCTGGGGAAGGGAGAGGGTTCTGCCCATGACCCATTGCCGGTTCGAGAGCCACCACTGCAACTGTTTTGCAGTCCCCTCCGAGATCTGGACGTGATCGGACAGGTTGCCCTGGTGCTGCGCCCACTGGAACTTCAGGTCCCACTGCAGAGCCCGCATATGCCATCTGGCATGATTGACCAGCAGGATGCAGGAGGCCATGAGGCCCAGCAGCCTCAGGGTCATCCGTACTAAAACCCAGGTTAAAGGCTGAAAGATCGGAATCATAGCCTGAATATCCCGGACTCGCCGTTCGGGAGGATAGGCCCGAAACTGCGTCGTGTCCAAAACTGCTCCGATGAAAAGGAGCTGTGGAGAAGGAATCAGATGCGACTTCAGCACATTGATGGAGAACCCCAGCGAGTGCAGGAGTTCGGCCGTAGTCTGGAGGTGGGAGACGACTGCCTGGGACGAGTCCGCCTTCAGCAGCCAGTCGTCGAGGTAGGGGAAGACTGGAACCCCTGCCCGGCGCAGATGAGCTGCGACCACCGCCATCACTTTGGTGAACACCCGAGGGGCACTTGTAAGGCCAAAGGGGAGCACGGTGAACTGAAAATGCTCGAGGCCTACCGTGAACCGCAGGTAACGCCGGTGGGCCGGCAGGACGGGGATGTGAAAATAAGCGTCCTGCAAGTCCAACGCTACCAACCAGTCTCCAGGGTCGAGGGCAGTCAAGACCTGAGCTAGGGTGAGCATCTTGAACTTCTCCTTCCGGAGGAAGCGATTGACGTTCCGGAGGTCCAAGATAGGACGCATGTCCTCCTTGTCCTTTTTGGGCACCAGGAAGTAGTGGGAGTAGCAACCACGTCCTACTTCTGGGGTCGGAACATGCTCGATGGCCCTCTTGGCCAAGAGGGCCGTGACTTCCTTCTGCAGAAGTACCAAGTGATTACCTGACATGCGGTGGAATTGAGGTGGCATGGCTGGGGGGGTGGTCTCGAAGGGGAGGAGTAGCCCCTTCGGACAATGTCCAAGACCCACCTGTCCGAGGTGATGGGACGCCAGTGGTGAAGGTGATGGCGGACCCTGCCCCCTACTGGCGTGCTGTGCACCGGAAAGGAGGGACTAGGAGGGCTTGGAGGCCGCGGACGGGTTGGAGGTGGTGGCCTGACCCACACGCTGGTTGCCCGAACCGCCACGGCGGTATCCACGTCCTCGGCCACGCGAAGACGCTTGCTGCACGGGCCGGTGGCTGGGCAGCTGGCGTGACTGGGCGCCCCTTCCGTGGCCACGAAAGGGGCGAAAAGCAGAGGTGAGCGGAGGGCGTACAACAGAAAGGCCCAGGGACTTGGCAGTAGCCCGTGAGTCCTTAAACCGCTCCAGCGCATGGTCTGCCTTTGAACCAAAAAGACCGACTCCATCAAAGGGCATGTCCATGAGTGTATTCTGGACATCACCCGAGAAACCAGTTGTTCTCAGCCAGGCGTGGCGACATAGCGCCACCGTCGTCACAAGCGATCTGCCCAGCAAGTCGGCGGTATCAAGGCCACAACGGATGGTGTATTTAGCCGCATCTCGCCCTTCCGCAATGGCGCGGGTAAGCAGTGTCTGGACCTCCTCAGAACACTGCGGTAAAACAGCCGCCACCGAATCCCACAGGGAGTGGGTATATCGGCCCAAAAGGCAAGCGGTGTTGAAGGACTGCAAGCCAGCACTGGAGGAAGAAAAAGCCTTCTTCCCAAATTGGTCCAGGCTTTTGGATTCCCTATCCGGAGGGGCGGTAGGGAAGGCGGTTTGGGAGGCAGAGGCTTGGACAACCAAGCTCTCGGGGGTGGGATGTTGGGAGAGAAACAAGGGGTTGCCCGGAGCAGGGCGATGGCGTCGGGCCACGTTCCTATCCACAGGAGCCCCTGTGGTGGGTTTGGACCAGGCACCCAAAAGAACGTCAGTGAGTGCATCATTAAACGGCAGCACAGTCTCCGAGGAGGAAGCCGCCGGCTGAAGCACTTCTGTCGGGAGGTTAGTCCTGACGGCCACAGTAGGCAACTGGAGATGTAAGGCTCCAGCTGCTCTACGCAACACCGTTGCAAAATTAGCTCCCTCCTCCGTAGCCACGGGAGGAGACAGCATGCCAGTTTCAGGGGAGGTGTCTAGACCACTGGCATCCCCAAGTTCCTCAGCCCAGTCCGGATCATACTCACACTGTTGTGTGAGAGGGTCCTCAGACCCTCCCAGCTCTCTTGGTCCTCCTCTTGTTCAAAATATGGAGGAGGAGGGACATTTGGGACCCAAGGTCTCATCGGCGCCGGAGCCGGCGTCGAGCGACGTCGGTCCGGCTCCATGTCCGGAGCCGGAGAGAACCGGGTAACGACGCCATCCGGAGCCCCGGACGGCGTCAGGAACGGCACCGGGGACATCGGCGTCGGCGGAGGCGTGGTTAGGTCAACCGGCGTCGATGGGGGTTGCGGCACCACCGGAGCCGGGATCGAGGCCGGGGCCGGGATGAAGGCTGGTGGGACAGGTGGCGCCGGGACCGGAGTCGACGGCGGCGCCGGGGCAACCCCATCAGGGCCCGCGGGGCCCGAAGGCGCACCGGAGGGGCCTGAAGGCCCGAAGAGGCGGGCCATGGCCGACAGGAATTCCTGTATTTCGGCCGGAGTCGCCCCCGAAACCCGGAAAGGACGGGTAATGCGGGGGCGGCTCTACAGGCATGTCCGGGGCCGCGGGGACGGTGCCGACTGGGGCCTCAGCCGAGTCGCGAGACCGGCGAGGCGAAGTCTTAGAGCGATGACGCTTCTTAGACTTCTTGTGCTTCGACTTACCCAAGGAGCGCGAAGACTTGGACTCCGACGACCGGCGGGGACTCCGCGACCGGCCCCTCGACCTCTCCCGGGACCGGGGCTTGGTGCAGCGCGGAGCCGACTGCCGGACCTCGAGTAGCTTTCGAGACCGCTCTCGCAAAGCCTTCGGATGAAGTTTCCGGCAGTCAGGGCACGACTTCGTGTCGTGGTCTCGGCCGAGACAGAAGAGACACTCGAGATGCGGGTCCGTGATCGACATCATGCGACCACAGGCTCCGCATGGCTTGAAGCCGGGCATCCCTACAACACCTAGGAGTCGTGAAGACTCGATGAAGAAACAGTGAAAAAATTCACAAAAAAGTTTAGTCAAAAATTGACTAGGGCACTGCTCTTCCCGGATCTGCGCTTACTGGCGCGGAAAAAGAAGAACCGACGTCAGCGCGCAGGGGCGGCGTCTAAGTACTGCCCGCGACGTCATCCCGCCGATCACGACGACGACGACGGACGCGGAGCCGCACGACGCCGCCTACCGACGCGCAAGGGTACTGCTACGCAAAAACTTTCCGGATCCAGCCTGACGCCTGGGGATATTCTAAGGTAAGGAACTGTCACTAACGTGTCTCTTTCAGATGAGCTTGTCAAAGAAGAAATGGTTTAGTAGGAAAAATATCAGTAAAGAACAGACAGATGCCATTGAGAATTTAAGAAATGACAATTCTATAGTGGTTAAAAAAATCAGACAAACGTGGGAATGTTGTGGTCCTTTCTAGGGAATGTATCTCAGTGAAGGCAACAGACAGTTAAATGATGTTGCAAGATATGAATTGAGCACTAAAGTGAAGTACGAAATGTCCATTAAGGCGTACCCGGATCAACTAAGGGAGTGGAGAGAGAGAGAGGTCTCCTTGAATGGGAGGAATGCACAAGTTACTAACTTGTGTAACGATATATCTGTAAGAGACAGTAGTTAGTGACAGATTCCTTACCTTAGAATATCCCCAGGCGTCAGGCTGGATCCGGAAAGTTTTTGCGTAGCAGTACCCTTGCGCGTCGGTAGGCGGCGTCGTGCGGCTCCGCGTCCGTCGTCGGCGTCGTGATCGCCGGGATGACGTCGCGGGCAGTACTTAGGCGCCGCCCCTGCGCGCTGACGTCAGTTCTGTACACGACTTTCCGCGCCAGGAACGCAGAGCCATGCAAGAAGCTGACACAGGTGTCTGAAAAATACTAGGGCCCTGAAAGGGATGTCCTTAACCCTAGAAATCAGTTCGCAGAACGGGGAGGATGGGTGGGGCGGTAGGAATCTGTCACTAACTACTGTCTCTTACAGATATATCGTTACACAAGTTAGTAACTTGTGCATCTGAAAGAGACACGTTAGTGACAGATTCCTTACCTTAGAATAGATACCCCAGCAATACCAACCCCGGTGGTGGGTCTGCGAACAAAGATCAGACAAGGAAGTCCTGGAGGACAGAACGGCCAAAGAAGCCGTCCCTCCGGACCTGACTGTCAAGGCAGTAATGCTTCGTAAACGTGTGCAGCGAGGCCCACGTAGCTGCCTGACAGATAACCGGCAGCGGAACACCGCGGCCCAAGGCCGTGGTAGCAGCCGTTGCCCTGGTGGAATGGGCACGCAGCCCAACAGGAGGCTCCTTTTTAGCCAAAGAATAGCAGGTCTTGATGCACAAGGTAACCCAGCGGGAGATGGTCCTCTTGTGCACCGCCCGACCTTTTTGGCGCCCACGTAGCCAACAAAGAGCTGGTCATCCACCCGGAAGTGTTTTGTGCGGTCAATATAGAAGGAGAGCGCACGTTTTGGGTCCAGACGGTGGAGCCTCTCTTCCTCTCTGGAAGGATGCGGAGGCGGAAAGAAGGTGGGCAAAGTGATGGTCTGCCCAATGTGGAAAGCAGTAACCACCTTTGGCAAGAAGGACGGACGCGTCCGAAGAACAACCTTGTCTGGATGAACAGACAGAAAGGGAGGTTTGCAAGATAGAGCCTGGAGCTCACACACCCGCCGAGCGGAGGTGATGGCCACCAGAAAGGCTGTCTTCAGAGTCAGAAGACGAAGAGGACAGTTATGTAGAGGCTCAAAGGGAGCGCACATTAAAAAGGTAAGAACCAAGTTCAAGTCCCACTGAGGCATCACAAACGGAACAGGAGGGAAGAGGTGAGTAATGCCTTTCAAGAACCTGTTAACAACAGGGGACTTGAAAAGGGAGGGCTGATCAGGGAGCCTGAGGAAGGCCGAGATAGCACAAAGATAACCCTTGATGGTACCCAGGGCAGAACCCTGTTGGGCCAGAGAGAGAAGGAACAGAAGGACCTCAGAAAGAGGGGCAGAAAGGGGATTCACAGCCTTTGCTGTGCACCATGCCACAAATTTGTTCCACCTGCAGGAGTATACCACCTTAGTGGAGGGACGCCTGGCTGCCAGAATCACATCACAAACTTCGGGAGGCAAGTTGAAAGGAATCAACTGCCGCCGCTCAATCTCCACGCAAGCAGGTGTAGACTGGACAGGTTCGGGTGGAGGACCGTCCCCTGCTGCTGCGACAGAAGATCCTCCCGAAGAGGCAGACGGATCGGGGGATCTACGCTCATATTGAGTAGCTCGGGATACCAAACTCTTCGAGCCCAGTCCGGAGCCACAAGAATGACTTGGGCCCGGTCGTGCAGAATCTTCTTCAACACTCTGGATAGAAGTGGTATAGGCGGAAAGGCGTACAACAGACCGCAACTCCACTCGTGACGAAAGCGTCGCCGAGCGAGTGCCGCCTTGGAAATTCCAACGCGCAGAACTGATGACATTGCGCGTTCTCTTCGGTGGCGAATAGATCTAACCAAGGCTCTCCCCACTGTAGAAAGAGTCCTTGCGCCACTTCCGAGTGAAGACGCCATTCGTGATCCATCATGCACCTGCGGCTGAGTTCGTCCGCCCTGGCGTTCAGCGAACCTGCCAGGTGTTGAACCATCAGGAACATGCCCTGATGTTCCAGCCATGTCCAGAGGCGCAGAGCCTCCTGACAAAGGGTCCACGACCCCACCCCGCCTTGTTTGTTGCAGTACCACATGGCGGTGGTGTTGTCTGTGAACACCTGCACTACCTTCCCTTTGACAGAGGGAAGGAATGCCTTGAGTGCAAGTCGGATCGCCCGGAGCTCAGAAGGTTGATATGGAGCCGGGACTCCGCCGGAGACCAGAGGCCTCTGATCTCCGCCTCTCCCATGTGACCGCCCCATCCCAGAAGGGACGCGTCCGTGACAACTGTGTGCTCTGGCTGGGGAAGGGAGAGGGTTCTGCCCATGACCCATTGCCGGTTCGAGAGCCACCACTGCAACTGTTTTGCAGTCCCCTCCGAGATCTGGACGTGATCGGACAGGTTGCCCTGGTGCTGCGCCCACTGGAACTTCAGGTCCCACTGCAGAGCCCGCATATGCCATCTGGCATGATTGACCAGCAGGATGCAGGAGGCCATGAGGCCCAGCAGCCTCAGGGTCATCCGTACCAAAACCCAGGTTAAAGGCTGAAAGATCGGAATCATAGCCTGAATATCCCGGACTCGCCGTTCGGGAGGATAGGCCCGAAACTGCGTCGTGTCCAAAACTGCTCCGATGAAAAGGAGCTGTGGAGAAGGAATCAGATGCGACTTCAGCACATTGATGGAGAACCCCAGCGAGTGCAGGAGTTCGGCCGTAGTCTGGAGGTGGGAGACGACTGCCTGGGACGAGTCCGCCTTCAGCAGCCAGTCGTCGAGGTAGGGGAAGACTGGAACCCCTGCCCGGCGCAGATGAGCTGCGACCACCGCCATCACTTTGGTGAACACCCGAGGGGCACTTGTAAGGCCAAAGGGGAGCACGGTGAACTGAAAATGCTCGAGGCCTACCGTGAACCGCAGGTAACGCCGGTGGGCCGGCAGGACGGGGATGTGAAAATAAGCGTCCTGCAAGTCCAACGCTACCAACCAGTCTCCAGGGTCGAGGGCAGTCAAGACCTGAGCTAGGGTGAGCATCTTGAACTTCTCCTTCCGGAGGAAGCGATTGACGTTCCGGAGGTCCAAGATAGGACGCATGTCCTCCTTGTCCTTTTTGGGCACCAGGAAGTAGTGGGAGTAGCAACCACGTCCTACTTCTGGGGTCGGAACATGCTCGATGGCCCTCTTGGCCAAGAGGGCCGTGACTTCCTTCTGCAGAAGTACCAAGTGATTCCCTGACATGCGGTGGAATTGAGGTGGCATGGCTGGGGGGTGGTCTCGAAGGGGAGGGAGTAGCCCCTTCGGACAATGTCCAAGACCCACCTGTCCGAGGTGATGGGACGCCAGTGGTGAAGGTGATGGCGGACCCTGCCCCCTACTGGCGTGCTGTGCACCGGAAAGGAGGGACTAGGAGGGCTTGGAGGCCGCGGACGGGTTGGAGGTGGTGGCCTGACCCACACGCTGGTTGCCCGAACCGCCACGGCGGTATCCACGTCCTCGGCCACGCGAAGACGCTTGCTGCACGGGCCGGTGGCTGGGCAGCTGGCGTGACTGGGCGCCCCTTCCGTGGCCACGAAAGGGGCGAAAAGCAGAGGTGAGCGGAGGGCGTACAACAGAAAGGCCCAGGGACTTGGCAGTAGCCCGTGAGTCCTTAAACCGCTCCAGCGCATGGTCTGCCTTTGAACCAAAAAGACCGACTCCATCAAAGGGCATGTCCATGAGTGTATTCTGGACATCACCCGAGAAACCAGTTGTTCTCAGCCAGGCGTGGCGACATAGCGCCACCGTCGTCACAAGCGATCTGCCCAGCAAGTCGGCGGTATCAAGGCCACAACGGATGGTGTATTTAGCCGCATCTCGCCCTTCCGCAATGGCGCGGGTAAGCAGTGTCTGGACCTCCTCAGAACACTGCGGTAAAACAGCCGCCACCGAATCCCACAGGGAGTGGGTATATCGGCCCAAAAGGCAAGCGGTGTTGAAGGACTGCAAGCCAGCACTGGAGGAAGAAAAGCCTTCTTCCCAAATTGGTCCAGGCTTTTGGATTCCCTATCCGGAGGGGCGGTAGGGAAGGCGGTTTGGGAAGCGGAGGCTTGGACAACCAAGCTCTCAGGGGTGGGGTGGACAGAGAGAAACAGGGGGTCGCCCGGAGCTGGGCGATGGCGTCGGGACACGTTCCTATCCACAGGAGCCCCTGTGTTGGGCTTGGACCAGGCGCCCAAAAGAACGTCAGTGAGGGCGTCGTTAAACGGCAGCACAGTCTCCGTAGAGGAGGCTGCCGGCTGAAGCACCTCTGTCAAGAGATTAACCTTGACCGCCACAGCAGGGAGTTGGAGATGTAAGGCTCCAGCCGCCCTACGCAACACCGTTGCAAAATTGGCTCCCTCCTCCGTAGCCACGGGAGGAGACAGCATGCCAGTGTCAGGGGAAGTATCTAGACCACTGGCATCCCCTAGACCCTCTGTCCAGTCCTCATCGTACTGACACTGTTGTGTCAGAGGGTCATCAGACCCCTCCCAGTCCTCCTGGTCCTCCTCAGGTTCAAAATAAGGGGGAGGAGGGACATTTGGGACCCAAGGTCTCATCGGCGTCGGAACTGGCGTCGAGCGACGTCGGTCCGGGTCCATGTCCGGAGCCGGAAGGAACTGGGGAACGACGCCGCCCGGAGCCCCAGGCGGCGTCGAGAACGGCACCGGAGACATCGGCGCCGGCGGAGGTGTCGTTAGGTCGACCGGCGTCGATGGGGGTTGCGGAGCCGGGATCGAGGCCGGGGCCGAAGCCGGAGCCGGGATCGAGGCTGGAGGCACGGGCGACGCCGGGGCCGGAGCCGTTGGCGACGCCGGAGCAACCCCATCAGGGCCCGCGGGGCCCGAAGGCGCACCGGAGGGACCTGGAGGCCCGAAGAGGCGGGCCATGGCCGACAGGAATTCCTGCACTTTGGCCGGATCCGCCCCCGAACCCGGGAAGGGCGGGTATTGCGGGGGCGACTCCACAGGCATGTCCGGGGCCGCGGGGGCGGGGACGGTGCCGGGAGGGGCCTCAGCCGAGTCGCGAGACCGGCGAGGCGAAGTCCTAGAGCGATGATGCTTTTTGGACTTTTTGTGTTTCGACTTACCGGACGAAGAAGACTTCGATGCCGACGACCGGTGTGGACTCCGCGATCGACCCCTGGACCTCTCACGCGACCGGGGCTTCCGCGGAGCCGAATGCCGGGCCTCGAGGAGCTTTCGAGACCGCTCTCGCAAAGCTTTCGGGTTGAGGGCCTGGCAGTCGGTACAAGACTCCGTGTCGTGGCCTCGGCCTCGGCCAGTGGCACAGTGAGCCCGGGACCCACGTCAGGGCATACCCGGCTCAGTTAGGGCGAGAAAGCAAAAGACACACAATTGATGGATGGAATGCAGAACAAATCAAAACATTCACCCCCAGTCAAGAGATCTGGGTTAAATCCATCATTCTTTTGCTCACCATGCCACCCCAGTTTAGACCTGGCTATATGCAAATCAGTCTTGACCCTGTGCCCTGTGCAGTCACAGAGGTAGAAAAGAGAACCAGATTAGAATTGTTGACACCTAAAACACCAAATCTTGAAGATGTAGAACAGAAGATTAGATTCATCACAACATTCCATGGCCAATCCAAGCAGGTTAGGAAGGGCCTAAACAAATTTTGGCATGTACTTAAGACTGATAAAGATTTGGCCAAACACATAGAGGATTACCCTCAAATTACTTTCAGGAAAGCAAGAGCACTGAAAGATATAATCTCCCGAACACTCAGCACACCAGATACCCGAGGAACAGGCATCCAGGGTTTTTACATTTGTGGGTGTTGTAAGGCATGCAAGTTTAGTCGCAATTGCAAAGAGGTTGAACTGTCACCAGAATGCAAACCATTTAAAATCATCAAACATTTGTCATGCACTACTGATCATGTTGTATACGCCTTGAAATGTCTGTGCAACAAATACTATATTGGTAGCACGATACATAAAGCAAAAAAACGCATTCTTGAACATCTTCGTGCTATCAAGAATGGTGACAAGCAATACCTTATAGTACGACATTTTAAAAGCCACCATAATCAACACAGTAATCTCCTTTCCTTCTGTGTGCTTGACACTATCCCGATCCGAGAACAGGGGGAGACAGAGTCCAGGAATTAAGATGCCTGGAATCTAAGTTTATAATACAATACCACACAATGATCCCCACTGGTCATAATGGGGACGAAGAACTATCGGTACATTTAGGATAAGTCGTCACTGCCCATATATATAAGAATATGAGAACGAGAATAATCTGCTGAAGAACATGGTTTTAATGCACTTAATACTGTCACTGTAAATTGAGTTTGGCTTTTAACCTCACCAAGTAGTTTTATTATGATTTGGGTTGTAGAAATTAAAATTTTGTTTAAGATATGACTGATAATCCATGCTACTGAACAAGTTACTTACCTTCGTAACGATATATCTGTAAGAAACATTAGTAGTGATAGATTCCTTACCTTAGAATTACCCCCAGGCGTCAGACTGGATCCGGAAAGTTTTCGTCAGCAGTACCCCTGCGCGTCGGAAGGTGGCGTCGTGCGGCTCCGCGTCCGTCGTTGGCATCGTGGTCGCCGAGATGACATCGCAGCAGCTACTTAGACGCCGCCCTCGCGCGCTGACGTCAGTTCTGTACACGACTTTCCGCGCCAGGAATGCAGAGCCATGCAAGATACTGACCACTGGTGCCTAGAAACTAGGGCCCTGAAAGGGATGACCTTAACCCTAGAAATCAGTTCGCAGAACGGGGAGGATGGGTGGGGCGGTAAGGAATCTATCACTACTAATGTTTCTTACAGATATATCGTTACCGAAGGTAAGTAACTTGTTCATCTGAAAGAAACAGGTAGTGATAGATTCCTTACCTTAGAATAGATACCCCAGCAATACCAACCCCGGTGGTGGGTCTGCGAACCAAGATCACACCAGAAAGTCTCGGAGAACAGAACGGCCAAAGAAGCCGTCTCTCCGGACTTGGCTGTCCAGGCAGTAATGCTTAATAAAAGTGTGCAGCGAGGCCAATGTAGCTGCCTGACAGATGTCTTGTAAGGGGACACCACGTCCCAACGCCGTAGTGGCCGCCGTCGCCCTGGTGGAATGGGCGCGCAGCCCCAACGGAGGCTCCTTTTTAGCCAGAGAATAGCATGCTTTTATACACAAGACGACCCATCGGGAGATAGTCCGCTTGTGTACGGCCCGACCTTTCTTGGCGCCAACGTAGTCAACAAAGAGTTGGTCATCCACCCGGAACTGTTGTGTGCGGTTGAGGTAAAATGAGAGCGCACGTTTTGGGTCCAGACGGTGGAGCCTCTCTTCCTCTCTGGAAGGATGCGGAGGCGGAAAGAAGGTGGGCAAAGTGATGGTTTGCCCGATGTGAAAAGCAGTGACAACTTTTGGCAGAAAAGATGGACGGGTTCTGAGCACAACCTTGTCCGGATGGACAGACAGAAAAGGAGGTTTACAAGAAAGAGCCTGGAGCTCACACACTCTCCTAGCGGAGGTGATGGCAACCAGGAAAGCAGTCTTTAGAGTTAATAGACGTAGAGGACAGTTGTGAAGAGGCTCGAAGGGAGCGCACATTAAGTATGTGAGAACCAGATTCAAGTCCTACTGTGGCATCACAAAAGGAATAGGAGGGAAAAGGTGAGTAATGCCTTTGAGGAATCTATTTACAACAGGGGACTTGAAAAGAGAGGGCTGATCAGGAAGCCTGAGAAAGGCTGAGATAGCAGAAAGGTAGCCCTTGATAGTGCCCATGGCAGAGCCCTGCTGGGCCAAAGAAAGAAGGAACAAAAGGACTTCTGAAAGAGGGAAAGAAAGGGGATCCACAGCCTTTGCTGTGCACCATGCCACAAATTTGTTCCACCTGCAGGCGTATACCAACTTAGTGGAGGGACGCCTGGCTGCCAGAATGACATTACAAACCTCAGGAGGCAAGTCAAAAGGAATCAAATGCCGCCGCTCAATCTCCAAGCAAGGAGGTGGAGACTGGACAGGTTCGGGTGGAGGACCGTCCCCTGCTGCTGCGACAGAAGATCCTCCCGAAGAGGCAGTCTGATCGGGGGATCGATGCTCATACTGAGTAGCTCGGGATACCAAACTCTTCGAGCCCAGTCCGGAGCCACAAGAATGACTTGGGCCCGGTCGCGCCTGATCTTCTTCCGCACTCTGGGCAGAAGTGGTATAGGCGGAAAGGCGTACAATAGACCGCAACTCCACTCGCGATGAAAAGCGTCGCCCAGCGAGTGTCGCCTTGGAAATTCCAACGCGCAGAATTGCTGACATTGCGCGTCCTCTTCGGTGGCGAATAGATCTAACCAAGGCTCTCCCCACGGTTGAAAGAGACCTTGCGCCACGTCCGAGTGAAGACGCCATTCGGGACCCAATGCCGGTTTGTGAGCCACCACTGCAACTGTCTTGCAGTGCCCTCCGAGATCTGGACGGACTCGGACAGGTCCCCCTGATGCTGCGCCCACTGGAACTTCAGGTCCCACTGCAGAGCCCGCATATGCCACCTGGCATGATCTACCAGCAGGATGCAGGAGGCCATGAGGCCCAGCAGCCTCCCGGTCATCCTGACCGAAACCCAGGATAGAGGCTGAAAGATCGGAATCAGAGCCTGAATATCCTGGACTCGCCGTTTGGGAGGATAGACCCGAAAGAGCGTCGTGTCCAGAACCGCTCCGATAAAGAGGAGCTTCTGAGAGGGAATCAGGTGCGAATTCGGCACGTTGATGGAGAACCCCAGCGAATGCAGGAGGTCGGTCATAGTCTGGAGGTGGGAAACGACAGCCTGGGGCGAGCCCGCCTTCAACAGCCAGTCGTCGAAATAGGGGAAGACTGGAACCCCTGATCTGCGCAGATGAGCTGCGACCTCCGCCATCACTTTTGTGAACACCCGAGGGGCGCTGGTAAGGCCAAAGGGGAGCATGGTAAACTGAAAGTGCTCGTGGCCTACCGTCAACCGCAGGTAACGCCGGTGGGCCGGCAGGACGGGAATGTGGAAATATGCGTCCTGCAAGTCCAACGCTACCATCCAGTCTCCAGGGTCGAGAGCAGACAAGACCTGAGCCAGAGTCAACATCTTGAACTTCTCCTTCCGGAGGAAGCGGTGACGTCCCTGAGGTCCAAGATAGGACGTAGGCCCCTGTCCTTCTTGGGCACCAGAAAGTAGGGGGAATAACAACTACATCCTACTTCTGGCGCAGGAACGCGCTCGATGGCCCCCTTGGCCAAGAGGGCCGCGACTTCCTGTTGGAGAAGTGCCAAGTAATCCCCCGACATGCGGTGGTACTGGGGTGGCATGGCTGGAGGGGTAGTCTCGAAGGGGAGGGAGTAGCCCCTTCGGACTATTTGTAAAACCCACCTGTCCGAAGTGATGGTGCGCCAGTGGGGGAGATGATGGCGAATCCTGCCGCCCACTGGCATTTGATGGGCCTGAAAGACCGGACTAGGAAGGTTTGGAGGCAGTGGTGGCCGGGGTGGAGGTGGACTGACCCGACCGCTGGCCCCCTGACCTGCCTCGGCGGGTCCCACGTACGCGCTGAGACTGTTGCTGCGCAGGCCTGTGGCTCTGTAGCGAACGTGTCGGGGCGCCCCTTCCGTGGCCACGAAAGGAGTGAAAGGCAGAAGGCGGAGGAGGGCGAGAGGCCGAAAGGCCCAAGGACTTGACCGTAGCCAGTGAGTCCTTAAAACGCTCCAACGCACTATCCGCCTTGTTGCCAAAAAGGCGAATGCCATCAAAGGGCATGTCCATGAGAGTGTTCTGGACATCCCCAGAGAAGCGAGTAGTCCTCAGCCAGGCATGGCGACGGAGCGCCACTGTCGTGGAAAGCGCTCTGCCCAGCGAGTCGGCGGTGTCAAGGCCACATCGGATTGTGAACTTGGCTGCATCTCTCCCTTCAGCAATAGCCTGAGAGAGCACTGTCCGGGCTTCCTCCGGACACTGAGGCAGCACTTGCGCCACCGTATCCCACAGAGAGTGGGAATAACGGCCCAAGAGGCATGCGGTGTTCACAGACCGCAGCCCTGAACTGGCGGAAGAAAAGATCTTCTTCCCAAACTGTTCCAGTCTCTTGGATTCCCTATTCGGGGGTGCCGTAGGGAATGCGCTTTGGGACGTGGAGGCTTGGACAACCAAGCTCTCAGGGGTGGGGTGTTGGGAGAGGAAAAGGGGGTCACCCGGGGCTGGGCAATGGCATTGGGCCATGTTCCTATCCACAGGAGTCCCTGTGTTGGGCCTGGACCAGGTGCCCAAAAGAACGTCAGAAAGTGCATCGTTGAAGGGCAGCAGTGGCTCCGCAGAGGTAGCCGCCGGCTGAAGCACTTCTGTCAGGAGGTTAGTCCTGACGGCCACTGTAGGGAGTTGGAGGTGTAGAGCCTCAGCCGCCTTACGCAACACCACTGCGTAACTAGCACCCTCCTCCGTAGCCACGGTAGGAGGAGTTAGCATGCCAAGGGCAGGAGAGGTGTCAAGACCACTGGCATCCCCCAGCTCCTCTGCCCAGTCCGGGTCATACTCGCACTGAGCTGCGAGAGGGTCCTCAGACCCCTCCCAGTCCTCCCCTTCCTCCGAAGGCTGTGGTACAGGCCAAAAATACGGAGGCTGGACATAGGGTAAGAAGGGTCCCATCGGTGTAGGAATCGGCGTCGAGCGACGCCGTTCCGGCTCCGTGTCCACATCAGGGCTGAAACCGGGGACGACGTCGTCCGGTGCCACGGGCGACGTCGGAAGTGGTGCCGGAGGGGTCGACGTCGGTGGAGGTGTTACAAGGTCAACCGGCGTCGACCGGGATCCAGGCCTGGATCCATGGGGGCCCTGCGGCGCCGGGGCCGGAGCCGACGGCGATGTCGGGGCCAGAGCCGCCAACAGTGAAGGGCGAGGACCCTCAGTCGGGCCCGCGGGGCCCGAAGGCAAGCCGGCGGGGCACGACGGCCCAAAGAGGCGGGCCATGGCTGACAGAAAGTCCTGCAGGTGGGCCGGAGTAGCCCCCGGACCCGGGAAGGGCGGGTAGGCCGGGGGCGACTGCGTAGGCTCCGCCGGAGCCGCGGGGGTGGCACCACCCACACCCTCGGCCGCGACGGGCGAGGGGAAGTCTGAGAACGATGACGCTTCTTCGACTTCTTGTGCTTCGCCTTACCCGACCCCGAGTGCGAAGACTTCGACGATGAATGATGGTGATGGCTCTGCGACTGGTCCCTCGACCTCCCACGGGACCGGGACCTCGAGCGGCGCGTAGCCGACTGCCGGACTTCCAGCAACTTTCGGGACTGCTCCCGCAAAGTCTTTGGCGCCATGGCCCGGCAGTCGGGGCACGACTTGGGGTCGTGGTCGAGCCCCAGGCAGTAGAGACACACGCGGTGCGGGTCCGTCACCGACATCATACGATGACAGTCCCCGCACGACTTGAAACCGGGCATCCATATGGCACCAGGAGTCGAACGACTCGAAAAAACAGAGACAAAAGCCTAAAAAAACTCAGTCAAAAAATGACTGGGGGTACCGCTCTCTCCGGATCTGCGCTTGCTGGCGCGGAAAAAGAAAGAACTGACGTCAGCGCGCGAGGGCGGCGTCTAAGTATCTGCCGCGACGTCATCTCGGCGACCACGACGCCAACGACGGACGCGGAGCCGCACGACGCCACCTTCCGACGTGCAGGGGTACTGCTGACGAAAACTTTCCGGATCCAGTCTGACGCCTGGGTGTAATTCTAAAGTAAGGAATCTATCACTACGTGTTTCTTTCAGATTGTTTTTTTACAGATTTCCTGTAAACATGTAAACAAGTGGAAGGCAATGGAGTTAAATATATCTATACTTCAAAAAGGAAGCATCAAGAATAATAAGCGTAGACATAATGTGCATACGGCTCTGGACTGGTTGAAGATGTTTATCTTCTAACACAGTAAGGGTAATATTAGCGGTGTTAGCCCACTAGGGCGGAATAATAGCAAGGGGTTGTTTAAGGAAGGTAGCAGCAACAATAACTTGGCACTATATATCCCAAGTGACAGCCCACTAGGGTGATTTACTTGTTTTCCGTGACCATCATTCAGGGTGTATCACCCTCGCTATTAGTGCCTATCTCCTAGGGTTTTCGGCGAAGGCTGAGTAATTAGAATGCCCACTTGGGCAACATGTGGTAACAAGAAATACGATGCCCACTGGGGCAAGAATTTGGAGAGATGGTAGACGGTCTGCACATAAGCTGTGTTGAATTCAGGCCTAATCCGAGAGTTTAACCCCTTCCGCAGCAAACACGATATTTATCCCATGTAGAATGTATTGTTTTATGGCTCCGTACACGTAGGGTCAATAAAGTTGATTGAAAACTTTATTGGTACGCACAGGATTAGTCAAATACTAGCAATCTTAGTCAATGTGGTCAAACTGGAATTCACGTTGCCCCCACTTGTATATTCATTTGTCAAATTATCAGATGATAATTTAAATGATTATTTTGTCAAAAAAGCAATCGCATTTGTTGAATGTTGAAGTCTGTCTTCAGTATCTATGATGTCACATGGTGTGTTATTTAATGGTTTTTTTCTGCAACAATGTTACTCGTGAACAAGGAGCGCAAGTTCTGAAACGCGTTGAGTTGTTGTGCCACAAATAAAAGCACACTTTTGCAAACGTCTAAGAGTCCGCGGTATGCTATCTTATCAAGGTTGGAAGCAGCGGTTGTGTTTGGATATATATATATATATAAAGTGATACATAGATATAGGCAAGTAAAAAAACATTTTTTCTATAGAAACATGGTCCTAACTATCACTACCTACTGGCAACCGCCAGTAGTGTGTGTGTATGTATGTATGTATATGTATATATATATATATATATATATATATATATATATATATATCCCCACTGAAAAAAACAAAGGTTAAAGTGACGTTCTAGCTAGGTGAAAATGTCAGTTTAAACCCAACGCTTTAACTAAAATAAATACTGAAATTCAACAGTTAAAGTTATTTCAAGTAACTATAACTCACGCTCCCACCATGCACAGTGTTGTCATCATTGATGTCAGTTCAGTTGTCATCAATCATGTCACAGAACATGTCATGAGTGTTGTAATATGTGAGGTCATATGCAGTGAATGGCAAGGGCGCAAGTCATAGTTACTTCAAATAATTATAACTATTGATTTTCAGTGTTTTTTAGTTTAAAACATTACGTTTAAACTGATATTTTCACCTAACTATAATGCCGCTTTTGGTATTTTGACTGAGCATTTTATTTTTAATGCAGAATTTCTAGGGTTTAACGTAGAGTAATATTTTAATATCATACGTAAGGCCAACCCCCTCAAGCGCAATGCGCAGCGTGGAATTGACCACAAGGCCCTGCGCCCAGCCCCCGTGGGCAGCCAACCCCTGCAGCCAGCCAAACCCAGCAGCGCACAGCCCTGTGGGCAACCAACACCCTGAAACACACAGCCAAAGGCGGTTTATGCAAGAGGTTGGCCACAGGCCCTGGCTTGCACTCAGGCCCTGCGCCCTACAGCCAGGAGCAGGTAGCCCACCCATCACACTTGGCCTTCAGCTGTTTGCGGCAAGTCACCACAGACACTCAGGCCTGCCTCCCCCCTTTTTTCCACATTTTCCAGATCCTGCAAGACTCTTGCACGAGGCAGCGCAGCCCCTGCGCTCCCGTGGGAATTTTGTGGGAGTCTAGGGGAAGGTGCTGGCTCCTGTGGGCCATTTGTGGAACTTTTTTGCAAATTTCACTCGAGGACTCCCCCCGCACTAGGTCCAGGGGGTCAGGGTACCACTACCCTGCTTCCTTATACCTTATTTTGTTTAATTTGCAGGACACTGGGACGGAGCCCCCGTGCCCTGAAATGGTGGATGCAACTTTCTCTTCATGTTGCAGCCAGCCAATCAGAACTCCTGCAGGAGTTCACAGGAGCCTTTCGCTCCAGTGGAAGCGAGGCAGCCGCTGGGAAAAAAAGCCCCCTCAGTCAATCAGATCGTTCTATTATTTGAAGTTGCATGATAGTAGGACTCTCCCAAGCCTCCCACGAACCAAACCATCCAGTTATTCAAAGTTTTGAGCCTTAATTTCTCAAAAATACTGAACCGTTTTACACCAATCACGCTTTCTAGACCAAGATCAAGCTTTCGGCCAAATTTGGTGTAATAAGTTAAGCTGTTTTCGTAGTATCACTGTTCAGTTTTCCTATGGAAAAGTGCATGTGAAAATTACATTTTGGGACACCTATTTTTTCTCAGCTGCTGCTTGGCGAACACCCCAAAATTTTCCAGGAAGGAGCTGAGGTAGATGAACTGTTTTTTGGGAATGTTTTTTGAAGATTTGTCAAACAGCGACAAAGTTATTAGCAAACCAAAAAAATGCTCTTCCTATGGTAAGTAGGTCCTAACTATTATTACACAGTGGCGACCACCAGCTTGGATTAATACATTGAACTGAGTCACTAGCTCTGAGGTAGTCATCAGAGATACTTGTCACTAATGAGATAATGCTCGGAGCAAAGCTCTTTTACAGTACCAGGATATCACACTGGTGAGTTACATATCTCCCCAGAGCTTACTGTATCAGATTTGCACTTATAGAGGTGAATGGAATAGTAATGAACATGACCGCAGCTTATTACTGTATATGCAAGAAACCTAGGGAGGCATTCTACAAACTATGTTTGTTCTCCTACTAACAATAACTTACATTGGTGACGGGCATTCCAAACAGTCGTTCTCGGCTATTGTAAAGCTGTGCAGTCTGCTGTGCATCCTTCAGCTGCTTATAGACCCGTCTCACCTCATTAGCAATCTCATGGGCACGATTAACATCAGTGTGTCCTGAGAATCCAGCAACCACTATCTGAAAACACAAAAGGCAGAATTAGCTAGGGAAGATTTAGAAAGTAAACCTCGTCAGCAAATAGGATGGCTCAATAGATTAATGCTTCCATTTCTGACAACTATATAAAATGAATCACTCATAGTTCAAACTCTTTTGGCTCCATTCAGCCTGTACCACATCATCAGAGACTAATAAAATAGGCACCATGGATTTAAAACGGACTACTGTTATACTTGGAGACAAAACTTACTTGTCATCAGAACTTCAACTTTTTCCTCTAATGGATATATTTTGTCTGCAGAGTCTTCATCTTTTGATAGAACCCAAAGGTTTTGTAAGACTTTGAAGGGTAGGAACTCAGAAATTCCACAGTTTTTCCATCCATATAAGGCATAGGAAAGAGTTCATAGACTTGACACAAAAAGGGCTTCATGTGACATGTCATCATATATTAAGACAGGTAATATCATACTGGTAGACAGTTATTTTTAGCTTGTGGTAGAGTTTAAAAAGAGATTGTGGTATTTAGCCAGATTCTACGTGTAGTAAACAAGACTTCCCCTGAGGTGGAAAAGCTGTCACTTGAGCAGGTGGGGAGAAAATACATTGTGATCTTGAGCAGTGTTCCTATTTGCAGGTACTCGGCCTACACTGAATTCTTTTCCAAAACATTTTCCCTTTACTTCAGTGTGTAAATGGAGACATTGTTCGGAAGATCAGTGATTCAACATATCTTCAGGGAACTGAAGTCAGGAGATAAAGTCCAAGAATTACCATTGAATAGTGTTAGAAATTGGGTTGCACATTGTCAGAGGTATTCACCCTCTCCAAGCATGAGCCACAATCCTAGTCAGGGTAAGTCAGATACACACTTTAAATTAACCTGTGCTCACCCTCTGGTAGCTTGGCACAGATCACGCAGGCTTAACTTTAGAGGCAATGTGTAACGTATTTGTGCAAACAGTAACACAGTGAAAACACAACAAAAAAATCCACACTAGTTTAGAAAAATAGATTGTGATTCTATAAATAAAACAAGACCAAAATCATATTCATCCAATAAGTAAAAGTCGAGATATGAGTTTTTAAAGATTAAATGTAACAATAGCGCGTAAAAGCAATAAGCGCCTATGGGGGTTATCTAGTAGCGCTGGACCGGGACAAAGTCAAGCGTTCAGGCTGACCACAATGGATTGTGGGCCAGATAAAGGAGCCGCGCAAGGCCCGTTGAACAAAGTACCGTCATCCTTGTCGCAACAGCGATATGCGGAGAACAGCCATGCGATCTGTCGGTGTAGATCCCACAGTCGAGGTGACGCATCAATTTTCTTCACGCAACGGTGGCAATGCGCTGGTTCCGAAGTCAATGCACTAAGCTGAGAGGCGTTAGTTCTACAGATGATGTGCCGGGTTTCTCCACGCAATCAAGGGGATGTGCAGATCTTCCCACACAGCAGCGGTGGTGATTCCAATGCCTCAGTTCTTTAAGGCGATGGGCTGGTTCTGAGTGCAAAGCGACAATTCTGCTCCCGCAACAGCGACAATGTGTCCGTTCTGCTTTCGCAGACAGGCGATGCATCGGTTCGACTGGAGCTAGCACCCTCGGCCACATCCAATGGACGAGGCACAGGAGCAGTTGGTAAGACTTTGATATCCCTGGGTCTCAAAAACAGGAGGCAAGCCAACAAGCCCTTGGAGATCAGTCTGGGTTCAAGCAAAGTCCAGTTCAGAAGGGGCAGAGGGTAGCAGGCAGCAGGGCAGCACAGCAGAAAAACAGTTCTTCCAGAGCAGCAGTCCAGCAGACGGACAGTCTTTGTAGCAGCAAGGCAGTCCTTTTTCCTGACAGAGTTTCTTTAAAGGTCCAGAAGTGTAATTTGGTAGGGTCAGAGTATGCAGATGGGCACTCAGACACACTTACCCTTACTTTATGTGTGGCTGACTAGAGGGAATGCACAAAGTCAAGTTGTCGTCCACCCGAGATGTATACTGGAGACAGGCTGAAGACACACAGAGCTTTAAGAGCAGAGAAATTCTAACATTCTAAAAGTGGTATTTCTAAAATAGTAATGTTAAATCCAACTTTACCAGAAAAGAGGATTTATCATTACTATTCCAATGATATGAAACATGACAGAGGTATTGCTTCTCAACCAGGAATTACAGTTTGAAAGGCTAATAAGGAATTCCCAATGTTAACCTATTAGAGTAGTAGGCCTCACAGTAGTGAAAAACGAATGTAGGTGCTTTTCACTACCAGCACATACAAAACTTAAAAGTACAGTCCTACCTTTTACCTACACAGCACCCTGCCCTATGGCTCCCTTGGGCCTACTTAAGGGGTGACGTAAATGTAATAAAAGGGGAGTTTAAGGCTTGGCAAGGGGTTTTAAATACCAAGTCAACATGGCAGTAAGCTGCACATACAGGCTCTGCAGAGGCAGGCCTGAGACATGTTCAAAGAGATACTTGTCTGGGTGGCACAATCAGTGCTGCAGGCCCACTAGTAGCATTTAATTTACAGGCCCTGGGCACAGGTAGTGCACTCTACTAGGGGCTTACAGATAAATTAAATAACCCAATTGTGGATAAACCAATGTTACCATGTTTAGGGGAGAAGCACATTCACTTTAGCACTGTCAGCAGTGGTAAAGTGCTCAGAGTCCTAAGGCCAACAAAAATAATCAGCAAAAAAAGGAGGTAAGCAGGCAAAATGTTTTGGGGGGCGACCACCCACAGACTGACGGGTCTAACAAATAGTAAAATTAGTTGAGAAAGAAAGTTTTACTGTTTTAGTTTTATCCTGTTTATAACATCTGTAAGCAGAACCGATTAATCAACTGGCTTAACAGCATTTCCAAACTATACTCACTAGCTACATGGCTCAACTTAGTCCTCGATTATTATTTTAGCTGGCAGTGATTATAATCATACCACTGAGCACCCTTCACAAAGGGACTGCATGCTGGATCAACAGCAAACTCTTGCAATTTCTGTGACAACTTCACCCCAAACATCTAGATTTTCCAAACAGAATGAATAGCTATTAACGTTTATACTGGAAACTGGCTTATGTGAAATCAATGGGCATTTTCCCTCAGATATGAAAGTGCAATGGACTTTTCACAGTTTCAGCAGCTCCTGCTAACTAAGCTGTATCTGTATAAGCCCTTCACTTTGAGGTCCGATCAACAATTTTGAAGTTTAACTAGACTTTCTAGTGTAAATCTAGCATTGTCTCACTATACAAAAAGGAACATAAAACAATTCTGATAACTATAGGACTGATTTCTTTCTTAGTGACAGTAGAGACATCTTGGGTAGATCATTTGTATTTGCAAGACTAATATCATAGGTCGAGATTTCTTTTTGATAACTGCTAAAGCTGGTTTTAGATCAAACACAACAGGCACAGCTGAGCAGAGTTTTCATCTGTTTGCAGTCATTTTGAAATAGTATCATCAAGCATAGGGCTCCCTCCCACAAGCCTATTTATTGTGCATTTTGGTAGGATTATTTAAGAGCTAAGATTGGAGCAGTTCATAGGGCTGGTGTGGTGCAGTACGAAGGCACAGGTAAAAAATGGAACAAATCATAAATTGTCAACAATCTGTATTGCCACCAAGGCGTTCTACCAGGACATGCTTGACTCTGTCGGAACTGAAGTACCTGTTTTTGGAGGAGCTTGCTTTCCAGATCTTGTTTATCTACCCTATCCAGCCAAGATGACTAGAAAAGAGATCAAACTATCTAAATTATTATTCACATATGAAAGATATTTTGTCACCAAAGGGTTGCTGATAAACAGTCATCAAACATTCTCGTACAGAGAGAAGAAGATAACTTTGGATAAAAGGTATAATTGTGAGTGTGTGTATCTCAAGCAAGCACTCATCTTCAACTATTTGGACATTTGCTTTACATCAATTGGGAGGTTGGGGAGCCCAATAAATGAGAAGCAAAGCAACTTTTCCCACTCCTCAGCCATTAATAGGTTCAGTAGGTTGTTAAGAGGAAGTTAACGTCCTACCCTGCTTAAGGTGTATAATTTGTCTCTGTGACGTTTACGGGGCAAAGCTCCAGGGCTATACTAATTCTATCTTTCTTTCCACTACTGAAAAGCATTTTTCTGAACACTCCTTAGAATTCTGCATTCAGATTTTTCCTTGCCGTTAATAGCAAACCTAGGAGTAACTGGCATTAAAGATTTGATTACCATTTTGCTTAGAAGAGATGGGAATGTGGCAAATGTTGATTCCTTTCCATAGATGTGGCACATCAGGGGCAATTTAGCTCAGTTAGACCTATCCTGTCAGTGGCTGGATACACTGGTTCTTATATACAAGAAGTACTCCTATTATTGCAAGTAAATGCATGGATTTTATTGTAGATATTGCAGAGATTATCTCCACTAGAGGCAGGCACTAACCTGTAACACCCTAGGGGATTTAGATAATTGATCAACAATTTGAAAAGCTGCATTTTGAAGATTCCTGGCAGAGATAATTTTTCCTGAAAATGATCTTGTTTTGTTTTAAGGATCAGTTGTTTATATTTAGCCATTTCAGCTTTATACTCTACTGTAGCATCAGTGCAGTAATTTCTCCTCCATTTTCGTTCTGCTTGATAGAAAGTGGTCTTAGCTGGACTGAGTTAAGGGTAATTCCAGGGAGTGGGCATCTTCCGTTTAGTGATAACTTTTTGAATTTGAGGGACATGGAGATCCATTGCCATGCGAACCAAAGAACCAAACGATAAGGTATGAAGCTTCAACCATTGGGAGTGGAGAGAAATTGGTAGCCCCCAAAGTAGTAACAGTATTGCTAGAATTCAGTTTTCCACTACCAGATGAATCTAGCCTCCTTTGACTTGCCAAACAGAACAAGAATAATCCACTGAATAATATGATGTCTGACCAGGTACAAGGGAGAATTTGAAGATCTGAAATGGTCAGTTTAAACGACCAAGACTTTGCTTAAAAGTCCATCACGTTGTTGTTTGTTGCCTTTTTAATAATGGCAGTATATATGGTTTGCTAAACCAATATGGTGGCATCTGTACCCTGGAAACCATCATCTGCATTGCCTTGTACTTGCACGGTATCAGAATCAGAAATCAATGGGTTGTTAATCCTCTCAGGTGTTTCAACTCACATTGTCTACATTTGAGAAATACTTTCCCTGAGGTAAAACTCAGATTTCTGCTGCTCAGATTTTAACAAGCAAAATGCAGTTAGTTCCAAAGCTGAAAATAGTGTTGCAGACATCAACTTTGGCAACTCCAAAAGGACAACAATAAAAGTCACTTTCTTGGTGTTGGAACTGGCTTTGAAGGAGTCAATACAGTTTTAAGGACCGGGAACAAAGTTGGCAGCACCATAAGAGATTTCGTTGAAACCAAAGATTCTGGTATCACTTGATGGCACCAGTAGGTATTCCAGAGTGTGGCATGTTGATGGTAGTTAAGAAAGCCTTTCAGATCGACTAAAGCTCCTTTGGGGAACAATAAACATGTGCAACAGGAATAATGTGAAAAAGAGGAGGACATGTGCTTGTTGGACTATCTGTATTTCATATGTCAAGATCCTGACAAAAAATAGTGCTGTTAGGCTTTTTGTTGCTGCCAGGGCACAACTCCTATGGCACACACAACAACGCTCTCTACCCCACGACAATGATAGTGACTGAGATTTGAATTTTCCTCAAAAGAGGCAACCAGCTATTTTGCCCGTCTTACTCTCAGGTCCTGGTATTCACCTTGGCAAAGAGGTCACAGGATGGTGCATCATGAGAATGAAGAGCTGCATTTGACAATTTAGTGACTGCCTCACCATAAGTCCTCTGAGTATTATTTTTTAAGTTCTACTGTGATAATTGGAATAAAGCAGGTGTTTTGTGACTACTGTAATTATATAATTTTCATGGAGATTAAACGTTTTAATACGCTGCACTGTAACCAATTAAAGGGGATTCAGCCTTAGGTTTTATATGGATTTTGGTTTTCCTACCCAGTTCATTCGCCACCTAAAATCCGATATCTTAAAAATTAATGCCAAGATTTTAAATAACAAAATCAAATGGAGTGAAAAGTTATAAAGCACTATGGGCCTCCTTTAGAATGTGTTGGATAGAGTAAAAGCAGTCAGGGTGGCGGAGGACTTTATGCCTGACCCTCTGTCTTTACTCCTCCCACCAAATTGCTGGTTCGGCGGTCAACTCTATGGATTTGTATTAACCACCATCAAAGCAGTTCATATAAAGCCACTGCAAAGTTTGGCGTTCGTCTGTCATTTATTACGTTTGTTTTTCAAAAATGTCAAACTAATTGTTGCCACACCATGGGATTTTTCTCCCATGATCTGCAAGTTATTTTTTGATTTTTACTGCCCCTCACCGCCAGGTTTTGTAGCTAACCTGGCTCACCCGGGCCCTCTAAAGCTCCACATGTTTGGGGAACTGGGGCTCGGGATAAGATCGCTTTATTCCGGCACCCTCACTTCAGTGACCCGGAGAAGGGTGATGGGCCACTTTGACGAACAGAGGAACACTGAGTCAAGAAGACACAGAGAAGCAGAGTCAAGAAGACACTGGTGCCCGCCCCTCCTTTGGTGTGCTCTCTGGGGGGTCCATTGTACCTTCTGGGTGGGCGCAAGGAGGAAGGTGGGGAGAGGATGTAGCCTTACGGCTAGAGCGGTAGACCTCGAAGCGGGGGAATCGGGTTTGAGTCTCGGCAACGACGCTCAAAATCCTGTGATTCTGGGCTTAATCTCCCAGTGCCTAACAAAAATGAATGTGTCCTTCTGTAACGTAACTGGTGCTCATGTAAAGCGCTCTGATACCCGATGTCTCAGGTCTAGTTCACGCTATATAAAACTCTAAAAAAAAGTGGTAACAGCTCTGGACAATGGTGCATTTGTTATTCAGACAGATGGCACATGAGCCATTAATGGGGTGTATGCTGGGCTTGCTTACCCTTCCCCGGAGCATCAAGGACCTGAATGATAATATTAAGAGGGGGACAGTACTCAAGGCAGCCAAACAGTACTCTCCCAATATCCTTCTTTGCAGGATCCTCTCTTAGCTGGCTTTAAAACCCCTCATGGGTTTATTCTTTTGGCCACGGTTCTGTGAGTCTGGCATGTAAGAGTTGGTGGGCGGTCTTTCTCTCTCTTGGAACCAATGGGCTGGAACAACCTACCTTTAGAGCTCAGGCATACATAGGATGAAAGACTGTTCAGGAAAATGCTTAAAACCTGGCTCTTTGTCTAGTATATAGCTCTCTTTTGCCCTTACTGTTCCGTTAGAGCAGGGACACTCTTTTGAGTAGCTGCGTGCTTTATAAATCACATATAACATAACATAACAAGGGGGCTTCACTAGAGGGTTCAGGAGTGTCACAATTCTACAGAGGGACTTCCCCTACCCACCATGAAGCGGGACACTATTGAGCACCACCACTTGACCCACCTTAACGTATATGCATCTCATCCAGTGTCTGCTACCTTCCTTACGACATTATCCAAGGTCATACTTGAGGCCCCACCTAAACTACTCACCACAGCAGGGGATTTCAATGGGGTCATGGATTGGGAGAGGCGCAGACACTCCCCAGGTCAAACATTAGAGTTGGACTTACCCTTCTCAGAGGTTTTGCTAGCTCCATGGGTCTAGTGGATACATAGAGATTGCTTCACGCTACCGCTTAGGATACTTTCATCTCAGGTTCCCATAAAACCTTCGTCAAATTAGATTATGTCTTTTATTTTTTTTTAAACAAATTTTATTAGGTTATTTTGCATTATAAGGGGCACAAGCCCTACAGTGATCTGTATAGATATCAGGATAACAGGTGCATCAGTAACCATTTTTATGATAATAAACAAAACCTGCCGAACGTGCAGGCATAACAATAGTACAAACATCATGCAGACAGTTTTCGATCTCCATAGTAAAACACATGATACGACGGATTCAAAGTATACACCATAGCTGAGCAGTAATGTTACATAATGATACAACACAGGGTGATACACATCAGGGATCAGAGGGTGCCACTCATGGATCCATCTCGGGTAGGGGGGCAGGTCAATTCCTCGCCCACCGTGTCCAGATCTTACGATGTTTCATGGGGCAGCCCCAAAGACAGCAATCTCAGCCCCCATACATTTATCTAATTCATTCTTCCATTTGCCTATGGTCGGGGGAGATGTCGCCTTCCACCCTTGTGCGATATCCCTTTTGGCGATAGTAAGGGCCAGGAACAGCAGATGCTGTTTATATTGGTTCCCCCCAATATCGTCGGTGGAATGTAAGAGGAAAAGCCGCGGGTCAAGTGGAAGTACCCATGCCAGCACCTCATTAAGACATGACCAAACCCTGTTCCAAAAGGGCTGCAAAGCTGTGCATCTCCAAACTGTATGTAGGAATGACCCCTCCTCTCTGCCGCACCTCAAACAAGTAGGGGACTGAATGGCGCCCATTCGCCATTGCCGTACCCTAGTGTAATACACTCTATGCGGATATTTGAACTGGATAAGCCGGAAGCGTGTGGAAACTGCCACACCTCTCGGGCTGGCGATCGCTTCGGCCCAGTCGTCATCGTTTAATTCTGGAATGTCAGCCTGCCAGGCCAGTCGGGTCTTGTCGAGGGTGGTGGGGGGTGCGTCGTCAGTGTTTGATATATTTGTCTAATCTTGTGTAGGCCAAGGTCACCCATCAGCAGGCGGCCCTCCAGGGGCTGGAACTCGGGGAGGGTCTCCAGAGTGCGGATCTGGGGTGTGAGTGCTTGACGGAGCTGTAAGAAGTTGTAGAATTGCGACTTATGAAGGCCAAAGTCAGTCTGTAGTTGTTGGAATGATTTTAATGTGGTGCCCCGTAAGACGTCCCCGAGGGTCGAAATCCCTACTAGGTCCCATCCCCGGAACCCTCCCGACATGGTCGCTGATTGGAGGTGTGTACCTTGCCACAGGGGAGTTTGCTGAGTGAGTTTCCCCTTCCACCCCATTTGTCTGGTCTTGGCCCTCCACAGCTGTATTACCACTCTGCCTGCCGGCGGTAAACGTTCTATACGTGTGGAGCTATACAGTATTTGTAGAAGAGGGACGTGTTCCATTGCGGCGTGCTCTATGGCATATGCCGGATCCGCGGGGGAGTTATACCACCATTCGTTTATGACAAGGATATGAGACGCAACATAGTAGGAGTAAATATCAGCTGCCGCAATCCCCCCACAGTACGTGGACTGTGCACACGTGCGGAGTGCCACACGAACCGATCTGCCGCCCCAGAGGAATTTGTTCTGTATGGCATTCACTTGCGCAAACCATGCGCGCGGGAGAGGATATGGAAAATTTTGGAGGCGGTATAGGATCCGAGGTAAAGAGACCATCTTGAAGATGGCCGAACGCCCGTAAAGGGAGAGGGGAAGAGAGGACCATATCGCCGTTTCATTCTTAAGGCCAGTCAACAATGGGGTGATATTGTGTGCCCAGGAAACTTTGGGGCATGGGGAAATGTAGATACCAAGGTATTTGAAGCCGTCTATAGCCCGGGAGAGCTGCGAGGCCCATGACTCGCAGCCCTGGTGTCCACACACTGGGAATAAGATGGATTTGGCGGGATTAGCATGAAGGCCTGTGGTGTCTCCAAACACCCTAAGAATTTGCAGTATCCGGGGCCCCGAGTACCAAGGGTCCGTCATGAAAAAAGAACGTCGTCGGCATATAACGCTATACGATCCGACCGTGATGGGGACCAATCGAACCCCCGAAGCACCGGGTCGCTTCTAACCCAGGCTGCCAGAGGCTCGACCGCGAGGGCGAACAACAACGAGATTAGAGGGCAGCCCTGTCGGGTGCCTCTCTGGATTGGGAAAGAGTGGGAGCGATGTCCCGCGATACGAACCGTTGCCGTCAAGTCAGTATATAACAGGCGTATATATGTCAGGAAGCGGGGTCCAACATTGACCGCCTCGAGCAGCTGAAAGAGATACACCCAGCTCAGAGAGTCAAAGGCTTTATCGATATCGGCTAAGAGCAGGGCAGCGGGTCGACCCAATGTGGGAGCAGCAGCAATAGCGTTATGGACTCGCCTAATATTGTGTCTGGTGGCTCTTTGTGGCATGAAGCCGGACTGATCGGGGTGGATCAGATCCGCAACACACCCCCGAAGGCGATCCGCCAGGACTTTCCCTAGCAATTTAGGTTCAAAATTAATAAGGGAGATGGGGCGATACGAAGAGGGGTCGTCTGGAGGTCGGCCAGGTTTTAAAAAGAGCACAATTTCAGCGTGGCGCCAGTCCTCCGGCAGTCTGGTTAGGTCCGCGGCCTCCTGGATAGTCGCCAATAAATGAGGCCCCAGGAGATGTATGTGTGGTCGGAGAAATTCCATAGGAAACCCATTGGGGCCCAGGGCGCGACCGGGATGTAATGCATTGAGGGCTCCAGTTAGCTCCTCCAACGTGATTGGAGTCTCTAATTGATCTCGGAGAGAGTCGGGGAGCCGTCTAGGTGGAATATCCACCAGGAATTCCGTAATGAGTTCGGCAGAAATCTGCTCTCTTCGGGCGTACAGGGATGCAAAGTGTCTCGCAAACTCCCCAGCAACACCCTCCGGTGTCGTATGTAGGGACCCGTCTGGACCTCTAATTGTGGGTGTAACCGCCGGGGAGCTACCTGCTTGGCATAATCTGTGGAGCATTTTACTGGATTTATCGTCCCACTGACATATCCGATGTTGTGACGCCTCCCAGATCTCTTTGGCTTCGACTGGGGAATGGTCCGAGTGTCCGAGGGGTTGGTGTATTATCCGCGAAAACCTATGGAGGAACACCCGAGGGACAAAAAAATAATCCAGGCGGGACAGCGACCCATGGACAGCCGAAAGATATGTGTAATTACGCTCAGTAGGGTGATATTCGCGCCATATGTCCGCCCATCCCAGGGTAGAAGCTAATATATGCAGTTTGGTGGGGCCCGGCGACTGCGGAGTATCTACCCTGCGCTGTCGGTCTAAGGGCCCCATAGTGTCATTCCAGTCGCCCCCTAATAGAGTCAGGCCCGTAGGGAGAGTTCCCCAAACACCCAAGAGTTTATCAATAAATGTGGTCCCTAATGGAGGAGGGGCATATATACTGCCAATGGTGACCTGTTCTCCATACATCGTACCTGTGACAAAGAGAAAACGGCCCCCCGGATCTACTCTATGTGCTATGTACTGAAATTGGACCCTACGGTGGATAAGAACTGCCACCCCCCTGAAACCCCTAGTGAACCCTGCGAGATAAATATGGTGAAAGCCAAAGCGGGCAAGGCAAGGGACTTTCGAACCCAGTAGATGGGTCTCTTGTAGGAGCAAGATATCTGCCCCATATTTTGCTTGGCGTAGAACTGCGCTTCATTTCACCTTGTTCAAAAGACCCTGAACATTCCACGAGACCACAGTTAGGTCCCCTGGTGGGATCATATCACCGGGTAGCATTAGGCCCTAAGTAGGAGATGGATATAGCGAGGAGATCTGCATCGTAAGAAACGAGGAAACCTGTCTGCATGTAACCAAAACGCACTAACATCATAAAACTACATTCCCTGAAAATCCCTCCCCCACCCCCCACTGCCAAAAACAAGGAGCATCTGTCGCGGTGCATAGAACAGAAGACCCCCCAACGGGGGGACTCCCCGTTCCCACACCAAAGGTTCCCTTCCCGCCCTATAACCCTATGAACACGGGGGGTGCAAGAAGTCCACGGCTTGGCAGCCTACGATCCAGCCCCCACGCCATCCCAGAGAACAACAATACAAATACAATCTACAACAGTTACAGTGCCCTATAACCTGCAGTTTAAACGCTGGAATAGCCCCAGGATATTCAGGATGGTCGCTCCGGGCTTGCTGACATCCTGTCCGATCCCGAACCTCGCCGCTTCTGAGACTTAGTGCGACGTGGCCGTTGACTGCGCGAGCCACAAGAGGAGTCCGAGTCTTTGGCAGGTGGAGAGTTCGCTCTGAGTTGGGGGCGTTCATCAGCCCAGGTAAAGACATCCCCAGGGGTGTCGAAGAAAAAGGACTTGGAATTATAAACGACACGCATCCTGGCTGGGTAAAGCAACATATATTGCACATTCAGTTCTCCAAGCCTGCGCTTCGCGGCTGTAAAGGATTGGCGTTGTTGTTGGACCAGGCACGTGTAATCCGGAAACACCAAGATAGATCGGGATTCATGCCTGAAACTGTCCTTATGTGTCCTGGCATGTCGCAGAATGGCATCACGGTCAGCATAGTTCAAGAGCTTTGCAATGACTGGCCTGGGGGCTGCGCCGGGGTGGGGGGCTTCTGTGT
Source organism: Calotriton arnoldi (assembly GCA_963921515.1). Taxonomy (NCBI): domain Eukaryota; kingdom Metazoa; phylum Chordata; class Amphibia; order Caudata; family Salamandridae; genus Calotriton; species Calotriton arnoldi. The sequence goes on from CAWUFW010000288.1 coordinate 4,701,243, forward strand.
CAGGGCCCTGTGTGCTCGCTCTACCACAAAGGCCGAGGAGAGGAGATCATTTGGTAGGATATCTGTGAGCCCCTTAGTAATGAAGGCAGTCATGGAGACCCCTTCGCAGCCTTCCGGCAGGCCTACAAAGCGTAGATTGTTCCGTCGGGCACAGCCTTCAGCATCTTCCACCCTAGATGCCAGTTCTTGCGTTACCACCGTGAGCTTGTTCACTTTCTTTTGAAGGGAAGAAACAGTATGCTCCACCGTTGAGACCCTTGTTTCAGCTTCGGTGATTCGATCTACTGCTTTGCGGAGGTCTTGACGCAAAAAGGATACCTCGGACCCCACTGCGCCGAGCTTCGCGTCCAGCGTGTCCCTGGCACTGTTAATCGCCACCAGGAGGGCCGCATTGTCCGGAGCCGAACAACCTCCATCTCCGCCCGTGGCACCCCCAGTAGTTGTAGTAAATTGGTCTATGGTGCCTTGTTTACGGCCGGCCCCGCCGGGCCCACCTTTACCCATCTGGAGGGATATCCTGAGGCAGGTGCGGCTGCACAAGGGAGTGGGTGGGCAGTCGAGATACTGGGCCCACGCCTCTAAGGTAGGCAGCCCCCTCGCTGGATGAGGACAGGGAAGGCCAAGTGTGTAGAGGCCCGACCCACGATGCGGCGCCAGGGGTGGATAAATGAACTGCCTATCTATACAGGATCAGGCAACAAGAAGAGCAGCAACGACAGCCCAGCACGCCAGGCAATCAGGGCCTGGGGAGCCCACCAGGGAGGATGCTGGTAAGGTCGACCCACACCAGCCAAGTACAAGCACACTGCGGTTTCGGAATGTGAATCCCCTCTCACGCGAGGCCGCACACGGGCTCAGCAGCCGAACGGGACAGCCGGCGGGGGCCCACGCAGATCGCCACCACCTCGCAGTTACTGCGCCCCCAGGGCTTCAAGCTTGATAGTCGGGCCACGGTCCCCACAGCTGGCATGATGGGGCAGTTCAGGTCAGTCCCTTAAGCACTCCGGGGCTCTGGTGCTCACAATGCGGGCCCTGCGGTAGGGCAATGACCTTGGTGGCAAAAGAAGGGAGAGGGGTAGGAGCGGCAGTCACAGAAGCGCCGTATGACACGGGCGCAGGCCTCTCGCTCACCTCCCGAGGCCGCGATCTGGCCCCGGCATCACCAAGCACCAGCCATGTGTGGTCCGATCATCCAGGACACAATCACGCCGTTAGCTCCGGCAGGGTCGCGTCTCGATGGCACAGGGGGCGCCAGCCAGATCCCAGCCTCCCAGGCAGGTCTCCGGCATCCGGGACCCGGGCGGCACCCCAGGATCAACGCCGCCGCACACCCGGGTGTGCGGGGAAGATGGCGGCCCCGGGTTGAAGGGGGAGGGGCGGCTGCACCTCCTTGCCAGATCGAGCCCTTCGGCGATGCCTCTCACAGGGGGGTACAAGGCGCTCGACGGTGGGCCTCGGTGCCGCTTCTCCCGGTCTCGATCAGGGCCCAGCCTCGCAGCTCCGCCGCGTAGGCTCCGGTCAGGCCGCAGTGATGGAATCAGCCCTCAGTACGCCGAGGCGGAGACGCCGGGGATCTGCAGCTACGGCGCAGCTCACAGTCACATCAAGAAAGTCCCCGCACCCCCAGGACGTAGGGGCAGCTGTTGTAGCAAGGTGAGTCGTCTCTGGGCAGGATTAAGAAAGGATTTTAGGCGGATTTCAGCGTGGATGGACGGAGCTCGATCAGGCTACGTCCACCATGATGGCTTGCCAAGCCACGCCCCCAGATTATGTCTTTTTGACCATCGCGGATTCGTATCTTATGGAAGCAAAGATGCTTGCATGAGGCATCTCGAGCCATGCACCAGTTCTGCTCTCTTTGACTCAGCAGCAGGCCTGAGGCAGAGGAGTGTGGCGGCTTAAAGCCTGTTGGCTCTCAGATGACGGGTTCTCCTCATTTCTCACAGAGGAGACAAAATCATATTTTTAAATTAATGCAGGATATGTTGACTCTCAGGTCATGGTATGTGAAGCCTTTAAACCTATACTAAGGGGGAAGAGAGCTTGGGTTTTATATCTCAGCTTAAAAAAAAAAAACTAAGAGGGAGGCAGCCGCTCTACTGCAGGCCAAACTCTTGGTACTAGAGTGTGCATTCAGACGTTTACATGACCCACAGACCCTTTCCACCTTGGAAAAGACAAAAATTTGACTACAGCAGCATTTAACAGAAGAAGCAATACAGGGATGGTTCGCCATGCAGTTGCTTAGATGTATACGGCAACTAAGCCAGGAAACGCTTATATCGGTTGTACTGTAGGGAGGACCCCATCCGCCATTTTTGAAAGATACGCTTGGCATCTTGCACGCTCACAGTACACTGTCTCAGGGTATTGAAACTTTTGCCTCATACTACACACACTTCTGCAGTCAGTCAGTAAAAAACTTTATTCGTTACTCTTCAGCAACATAAAAGCACATCAAAACATAAAATCACATGAAAGAATAAAGCATCACAATAAGAAAACATGCAGAATAAAAACTTTAAAAACATTCACATAACATTTCATTTAGAGGAGGTCCGGCCTCACACTTTTCCTAATTTTTTAAATCTGCCATATATAGGAGGCCATGGCACAGCAGACTAACAGATTATTCAATTGTTGCAGGAATAACAAAGCTGGTCTACACTGTCTTACATTAAATATATTTAAAAGGGAAGGACAAATTTCCTTCTAGGCAAATCATAGAAAGGACAAAAAATATAATGTGCAAGTTTGTTTGGGGGGAAACACCATCACAGGGGCACGGGGAGGGACCCGAGAGAGAATGACAATTTGCAGGATAACCCACCATCAAAGGCAACATATTGCAGTCAATGTGATGCCCTGAGCAATGTGGAACTGAAATCCTCCTTAGATATTATTTCTTCATCCTCTTTGTCACTAGAAGAATCTGATTGATCTGATCGCCAAGACCTAGTACAACTACTGGTGAACTGAGTAAAGCAATCTCACAGATTGCCTCGGGCAAGACGCTGGGACCTAATGGCTTCTCAGTGGAATAGTTTAAATGTGTTGTTTCTAACATGACACCATGTCTGTGTGATATTTTCATTAATGAAGCTGAGGATCAGATTCTTCTATCAAATCTAAAGGAGAGAGTCAACATAGTCCTAAAAAAGTCAAGAAACCAACGGAGCAATGCGCCTCCTCCATGCCCATATCGTTGATTAATGTGGAAGCCAAGGTTTTATGAAAATTCTCGCCATCCGGCTACTCTTCAGCGTGCAATCCCTGGTCCATGCAGATCAGTGCATTTTTATCCCAAAATAATCCACAGTCAGTTATAAATACAGGACAAACCCTTGTACCAGCATGGAACTAGGATTACAACTTAAATATAACATTCATAGGCTCCATTGCTTTCATTTGTATAAGTGTTTGTTTGCACTTGTAGATCAAATACATTTTGAAAAGGCATTCAATATGTAAAATACGAAAGAAAACATCAATTGTTCTATGCAATATTAAATTATATTATCCAAGTCATCAAAAGCTAGACGACAGTGCAAAAACACCAGTGCTGTGCTTATTAAGTGACAAACCAAATATATGATGAGAAGAGATGCAACAAACATCTGTCTGACGTAATATAAGACACCTTCATAATACCATTACCTTGTCCCTCGCATGTCAGGGCCTTTGGTGCTGGTAATGGTCAACTTCAAGAAGGTATTTGACTCAGTGGGTTTGGACTACCTCTTTGCTGTCCTAATTGAGATGGGGTTTAGCCACCAATTCATTTCCATGTCCCCCTCCTTTACACCAAACCTATTGCAAGGGTACACATAATGGCGTTCTGCGCCCACCCTTTCCCATTCAACAAGGTACTAGGCAGTGGTGCCTTCTCTCTGCACTGCTTTTTGTTCTGGTCATTGAGTCACTGACTCGGTCCTTACCAGTAGAGTACTTTATTCAGGGATTTCGATGGGGAGAAGCAGTGGATGATTGTGTGTCACTATTTGTGGACAGTTTGATTTTATACCCAAGCAGACTCAGTGTTACTAGCCATGCATGTGATGGAATTGTTGGATCATTTTGGGAGGGCCTATGGCCTGTGTGTGGGTCAGTTGCGGGAAATGTGCTGTACACTGGATTTGCATCACAGCGGACAACGTGCTGTGGGACCAAACAATAAAATGGGAACTGTAGTGCTTCACATATTTGTGGGGTAATCAAAATTCACGCAGTGCCCCTCACATGGTTTGGAATATTACTCCCTGATTTAGTTGCTAGGAAGAGATTTGGATCATTGGGCTTCACTCCCTCTATCATTAATGGGCCGAGTTGCAATTGTGAAACTGGTCCCGTCACCAAAAATTACGCTACACCTTCTACAACTATTCCTACCAGGTTCCTCCTGCATTCTTCCATAAAGGAAACACATAGTTTCGAGGCTTCATGTGGAAAGGAGGCACTCCGAGACTTTTTGTGGCCAAGTGTTCCAAGTCCCTATATTACAGCGCATTGGGGATGCTAGATATAGTGTTGTAAGACTGCACATCCAGCCAACTATTGACTAATGACTGGCTCTTTGGCCCCATGAATGGCCTGGCTTATTGTACTGACAGGTGGCTCTGGGAGAAAGCTTCCTATAAATGTCCCTCCTGCCACTAAACTAGTAGGTGATATTTGGAAGGACTCATTCCAATAGATCAGATGGGAAGGTAGAGTGACTGGGGAGACACCCTTATGGCTTGAGATGCACTGCCCTAGGTGGCCACTCTTTAGGGAAGGTGGTGACAATCTTGACTACTTATCGACTTATTCAATTAAAATACCTGCACAGAGTATACTACACAAGGAAACGATTGTTCAAGACAAGACTCTTCCGCAACATTCCTTAGGTGCCAAGGAGATTGTGCTAGATTCTTTCTTAATGCTTAGGCGTGCCCAGTTATCCAAGTACAGGGTGATGAAAAATGTCTTAGACTGGCTGATACCAACAACCCGATACTAACCCTTATATACAGATTCAAAGACATTGATGCCACCTTATATGCGACAACCTTGCTCCATCTGGGCCTGGTTAAGGCCAAACGAAACAATGCACAACTTTGGAGTGGTACTAATTCTCCTTCCATACACATGTGGACTCAAGGCATGAATAAATGTTTGTAGCTTGAAAAAGGAATCTATCTACCCACTTACTATCTACGCACATCTTGGTGGGAATAGTTGCAACTTGACTGAGATATTGCCAAAAAACATTGGGGATTTATGGGAACTAAGTAACAGTTGCCTTATGAAAATTTTGAAAGGGGTGTTATCTTGTATCCTCATTTGCAACTATAGTTCCATCATGTTCATACAATCTGAATTGTCAGGTGCAATGGTTTTGAAGATGCAACCAACATGGGAGCAAGATGGAACCATTTTGCTCCATGTGAAAAGTGAGTGGACTTGTCACCTGTTTTAGAGGGGCAAGGATTATAATCTATGTAAGAGAATAGCAAAGAATATATTACCGAAAGGCTATCCACACGCTCCAGGAAGTTAGTCTGATCAATCATTTGAGCTTTACGGAATCTGTCCTCGTCTTCTATATGTTCTTCTTGAACAGCTTGCATTATGGATAGGATTTTATTTGGCCAGCTAATGGCAGCCCACCTAGAGAATAAAAAATGCAAAGCAGCCATTAAAATGAAAAGAGTTGCAGTGCAAAGGTCCCCCAGCATGCCAAGTGAAACAAATGATGGGCATGTTAATAATAGGGTGGACAGGGCTATTTGACAATTTAATCAATGAGAATGTAATGCTTGGAGGCTGGAATAAGGAAGACTGAAACATTGGTGAGGAATGCATCGAGTGCATATGAGCTATGAAGAAGGGTATGCTTAAAGCAAACAGGCAGCCATAAAACTTGAGCAAGTTGTATACCCGCACTACTGATGCTCCTTCTCAGTCAGGAAATGGATTCCGACTTGTGACTGAAATGTGACCTGGGCATGAAAATAGTTGAACTCAGATAGTAGTGCTAGGCTATACTGATAATATTACAATATTAAATTTCTGTAACATAAAATAACATGACCTTAGGCATGGCTACATACCAAACATCACTGCTACACACCACTCCAGTAGCCTTGCCAAGTATCACAGTTGAGTAACTACTTGCTCCAGACAAGGTTTTTTTTCCATGAATTCTAGAACTTGTTTATCCCATAATAATTATTAGACTACAAATCCCAGAATGCAAAGAAAAAAAATCGAAACTGAAGTAGGTAGTCATGCATGGACATGGTAAACTTGCCATCTACATTCCAGACACTACCATTGCACCACAAGACATCACATCTCTCAAATCACAATATACACCTCCATGCTATGCCTCAATGCAACACAAACCTGCACAACATCACATCCTGCTTTAGCAAATTGAACTTCACAACCTACCAACCCATACTAAACTACACAGACACTCATCTCTTCATACCATACTGCACCAAAACATCCACTACCAATCCAAAGCATATAAACCTCACTTCATCTTCTACTATCACACCACTGCATAACACTACATCATGCGTTGGTTCCCTGCAGTATTACTACAGAATGAATTCTCAAGTTCGCCCCCATTATTACATCTCTATCCACGGGCCCTCCCCAAATGGTTCCTGAATTTTATGTGACTAGTGGTCACATTACCTCCACCTAGCTGCCTCACGTGGATAACTTTTGGATACCTACTAAGGATGGTCTCTGGATTCTCCTACGACACCACACCATATCGTTCTACAGAATACTAAACAGTTCTCTGCAGTCTATATTAACTACTACACACTGGTCCACAACCTCAACAGTGCACTCCACATCGACACTGAGGTCTCCGGGCCGAACCAAACACTACTAAAAAAAAGCAACACACTGTAACACACAGCAGACTATACGACAATACCACACTACAGCTCCATGCCCACATTGTAAAATATTCCATCAATCCAAACCCCACCTTTATAGACCATTAAACACCATTTGAGAGAACACCATGCCATGTCACGTCACATCTCACTACACCTTCCCACAATTAAATCGACCAGACCATATAGACATATCCTGCACCATACCATTTCGTAACACACACATCACTTTAGCCAAGTACCAAGCAATCCAGAACAACTGTACACACTTTGACAAAACACCATAACCACCACATCATATTATGATACACTTCATCACAGAACAACACTCCAATACTTCACAACAAGGCAGACTGTAGAACACAAGAAAAAAACACAGATTTCTCACCACATATCTCTACCCAAAATAAATCACATAATACTTTTAAGTGATCAGCACCACTCTACCACATACAAACCCTGACTGCTACACACCAACAACTTTGCAAATCCAGGAATCCCAATAAAACATTCAAGAGTATTGACCTCAGCACAAGTGCATATCACACTGTACTTTCACTGACCAGGAGTCACCCAACAATGTTGCATAAGAAAACCAATACTTACCTGTAACTACAATTCTCCAGCATTTGTATCTTTCAAGATTAGCATGCTTGAATCATTCCCCATCGTAGAGGAGGGTGTCCCGCAGTAACTTTAAAACAGCAGTATCAGAATCCAGCTTGCTTGATAAGCCTTAAACCGGTGTCACTTTTGTAGCATACTCCCCTCATTAAAAAAGTCCCAAACTCCAGCTAATGAAAAGAGAGTGCCCTGAACGCCACTCCTCCTAGAGACCTCAGATGTCAGTGTAGATTTCCAGTGCGACTGTGAACAGAGTATGTAATTGCAGGTAAGCCTCTATTAGGTGAGGAAAGAAGGCACATATGAATCTATGAAAGATACCAACGCTGGATAACTGTAATTAGTAATGGTTACAAATGTTCTTCTCCAGGCTTGGATCTTTCATAGAGATTCACATACTTTAATAGGATTAGCAAGCAGTACCATTCATAAATAACATCAACATTGAGGATGAAGGGTTACAATAGAAAAAGGTTCACCATAAGGAAAAAGATGATGCAGAACAGGTTGTCCTACCGCTGCAGCTTTTTTCTACTACTGCTTCTGTTCTATGTAGTAAATTTGGGTAAATGTATTGTGTTGCATCCGTGTCACTGCCTGTCAAATACCTGTGAGGAGTACCCAGGAGTTGGGGTTGTTGAATATACCAATCTCCTCGTTTTATGTGCGGTAGGAGGCCGCCCAGCTTTAATATGGCAAAATGTAATGACTGATGCAACCCATCTGGAGATTCCCTGTTTACATAAGGAATATCCCTTTTTTAGGATTTGAGAATGTCACGAACACTTGGTGAGATTTCTTGAAGTCTTTTGTTCTGTCTAGATACAACTTCAAATATGTATGCATGTCAAGAGAATGTGGAGCTCACTGCTGCATCTGAAGGATGTTAGGAAAAAGCTTTGAGCACAATGGCTCTTTGAAATGAAAGTCAGTGGGCACATTTGGAAAGAAATTTGCATTTGTGTGCAATGACAGTTTGCCCTTGGTAAAGTGGAGAAAAGGCTCTTTCACTGTGAATGCCTGAATTTTCCTCACTTGGCTGAAGTCATGTTGAGAAGTAATTCTATGAGAGGTATTTGAAACTTGCCTAATGGACTTGCTCGAAAGGGCTCTGCATTAATTGTTATAAGATTATATTAGGTTCCCATCTTGTTGGTGGTCACTGAGTCGGCGGGAAACCCCTAAAGAGACCATTGACAAATTCTTCAATGATCTTGCTGGTGCATAAGAAAGGGACACAGAGCTGCTGTTACTTTGTATTACATGTTTTGTTAGTAGTCTGTAACCCCTCTTGTGCTCAGGAGCTAGGCTGTCAAGTTGAGGGACAACAGTTTCTAATGCAGTACCCTGACCGTTGCAGCAGAGAAGCAGAAATGACTTGTTGCCCAGATGAATGAGAGTGGCAATCAATAGTTACAGGAGAACTGAGTACGAATACTGCTTGGGCCATGATGGGGGTATAAGGATGATGCAGCAGCTCTCCCTCTTGACTTTGGCTATCGTCCACGGAACAATGTGAAATGTTAGCACGGTGCAGGCAAATGTTTTGTTCCAAGTCACCAAAAAACATACATCTTTCCTCATTCCAGGCAGCTGGTACATTCTAGCAAAGAAGTAGCATTTCTTGTTGAAGAGGTCAAGAGTGGGCACGTCTGACCAGTTGTTGCTGGACCCTGGTAAATATTGACCTTCAGAAAAGTTCTATGTTGAACTGCCGATTTCCACAAACACTGCACTTCTTTTAAAACAATTTGTCAGGTTGCTCCTCCTTGCTTCTTTGGTTAAAACATGGACATAGTGTTGTTTGTTTGGCTAAGAACTCATGAGTGACATATCCTAAGAAGGATGGAAGCAAGGCCTCTAAGTATTGCAGAGTTCCAACACACTGGTGTGTAGGAGTGTCTTGAGTCCATGCTCCTCTTGCCAAAAGCTCCTGACAGTGAGCTTCCTATCCCTCCAAGGAAATACCCTAGTCAATAGGTAACTGAATGACTGGGGTATGAGAGACCTGCACTGATATTGTTCCTGTTGGTCCTGCATACTAGAGGTGATTTGACACAAACTGTCATGATTCCTATGTCCTAGAAAGAGCCTTCAGTTCACATCCATTGTGCATCCAATTATTCCTGCATATGTCTCATATGAAGGCAGCAGTCGAATATCAGTGGTATTTATGAGAACATAATTCCTAAAAGGGACTTGTAAGTACGTTCAGATGTTTGTCTTGTGGCAGGAAAATTTGGTAGCGCTTTGCAGCCAATGTATGATAGAAATGTTTTTTCCTATCTGGTATCGAGAATGGCTAATAGGAAATAAGTCTTGGAAGTTGGAAATAGTAGAGATGAACAAGTTACTTACCTTCGGTAATGCCTTATCTGGTTGATAGCCTATATAGCTGCAGATTCCTTACCTTAGAATACTCCCAGGCGTCAGACTGGATCTGGAAATCTTTGAACAATCTCCTTGCGCGCTGCAAGGTGGCATTGTTCGGTTCTGTGTGGTGTCGTTGGAGTAGTCTGCGCCAGGAGTGATGCACGCGGTGCCTATATAGGCATCACCCCAGCACTCTGACTCAGTTTTTCTGCACCAGAAGCACCGAGCCAAGGTGAGGAGTGCCAAAAATGAGATCCTAAAGGATCTCTTTATGTGAAGACAGTCCGCAGAACAGCGAGGATGAGAGGGTTGGTGAGTAATCTGTGACTAGATAGAGTCTCTACAAGATAAGGCGTTACCAAAGGTAAGTACCTTCTTCTTTTGCTAGAGACTTCTAGCCACAGGTATCTTACCTTAGAGTAGATATCAAAGCAATCTCTCCTCTCCCCGGGAGGTGGGTCTGTAGACTGTTTTAATCTAAAAAGTCCTGGGGGATCGGACGGGCAAAATGCCTATCTCGCCAAACCTGTCAATGCAGTAGTGTTTGTCGAACGTGTGCAATTATGTCCACATAGTGGCCTGACAGATGTCCAGGACTGGTACCCCTCTAGCTAACGCAGTGGTTGCAGCTTTAATACTTATACTTTTAGAAGGACCTCTTAAGCCCGTGGGAGGCTGTTTCTAGGCCACTGTATAGTAGATAGTAATGCAGAGGATGATCCATTGAGAGATGGTTCTCTTCTGAATTACTTTTCCTTTCTTTGTCCCCGTATATCCAACAAAGAGCTGATCATCCACCCGTAAATCTTTGGCATGATTAATATAAAAAATAATTTTAAAAAAACAAAGAGGGGTGAGAGTAGAATCGTCCTCCTCTAGAAACCTTAATTCAACAAGAAGATTCTACCACTTTACAATGTATCCTTCCTTGTTTGGAAAGTTATGATGATGGTGGTGGGAAATTGTGTTAAACCCAAGAATTTGTTATGGGAAACACTATGTGTTTTTAAAATACCCCTCACACACTAAGAATCCCTCAGTGTCATGCTTCATCATGGGGGTCTTCACGTCCCTCTATGGGGCGGGCGTGCTGCAACCTACGAAGACGCGGGAGCACTTAGTTCAGTGAAAAGAATTATGTGTAGTGCGGAGGTAGGAGTGGTAGGGTCAGGAAAGATAGTGGTGCAAATTAAAAGTTGCCTGGCTAGTAGAAAAAATAAACTTTATTCGCTTCCCTAGCTGGAAACATTAAAAATTGGGGAGACGTAAGGGGTATACTAGAATGAGTTGCCTCCTACTAGGTCAACATGTTTCAAAAGCCATCCCCTTGGCTTTCTTCTTCAGGACCGTGCGTGATCCCTACTTCACTCACACATTTAATATGTGTAATTAGTGTGCCTAAATGATAGTCAGCCACAGTTCATGCTCAAATTAAGCATGCAAAAAAAATACCCATTTGGTATCTTTTATAACCTGTAAAAGAACAAAAAATGACACTGTATGTAACATATCACCATCATATCACCATCATGTGGAACAGGAAAGTTGGCAGTAAATACCACCGTGATATATTTTTCTCTCAAAAATAACTGAGGTGCACCATACTTATTCTCTAGAGTGGGTGCTGTGTTGCCCAATGATGATTTGTTGTCACTCGTCACACAGTTAAAAACAGGCAACTTTTAATTTGCACCACTATCTTTCCTGACCCTACCACTCCTACCTCCGCACTACACATAATTCTTTTCACTGAACTAAGTGCTCCAGCGTCTTCGTAGGTTGCAGCACGCCCCGCCCCGTAGAGGGACGGGAAGACCCCCATGATGAAGCATGACACTGATGAGGGATTCTTAGTGTGTGAGGGGTATTTTAAAAACACATAGTGTTTCCCATAACAAATTCTTGGGTTTAACACAATTTCCCACCACCACCATCATCATAACTTTCCAAACAAGGAAGGATACATTGTAAAGTGGTAGAATCTTCTTGTTGAATTATGATTAATATACGACAACGCTCTTTTTGGATCCCGGCAGTGGAGTCCCTCCTCTTCTTTAGTAGGATGAAGGGGTGGAAAAAAAGGAGGTCGGGTGATATTCTGCTCGATGTGCAAAGGTGTGACAACCTTTGGCAAAAAAGATTCTTGAGTTCTAAGAACCAGCTTGTCTGGGAAGAATGAACTTTAGGTAAGACTGACTGAAAGCACCTGCAGTTCACGAACCCTCCTGGTAGATGTTTTCACCACAACAAAGACAGTTTTGAGAGTTAGGAGCCATAGAGGACAGCTGTGCATCGGCTCAAAAGGGGAACACATGAGGAAGGTACAAACTAAATTCAAGTCCCATTGGGGCATAATGAAGGGTTTGGCAGGAAACATATGCTGCAAACCTTTAAGGAATCTAGTCACAACAGGCGACTTAAACAGGGAAGGTTGGTCCAGCAGTCGTAGAAAGATGGAACTGGCGGACAGATACTCTTTAACTATGCCCCAAGTAAAGCCTTGCCTGGCCAGGGAAAAGAAACAGAGGATCAACCAATTTAGATGTACACCAAACCACAAACTTGTCCCATCAGCAGGCATAAATAATTTTAGTGGAAGAACGCCTGGCTGCCAAGCTGACATCACACACCACCGAAGGGAGATCAAACACCCTTAACTGTCACAGTTCAATCTCCGTGCATGAAGGTTTTAGAGTGGACAGGTTCGGGTGCAGTACCCTCCCCTGTTGCTGTGACAGAAGATCCTCCCGAATGGGCAGGCTGACTGGAGAACAGATGCTCATGCTCAGGAGTTCAGGATACGATACTCTCCTTGCCCAGTCCAGAGCCACTAGGATGACTTGGGACCAGCATTCTTGATCTTCTTGAAAACTTCTTGAGAACTCTGGACAGGAGTGGTATCGGCAGAAAGGCGTACAGGAGTCCTCAGCTCCACTCAAGATGAAATTCGTATCCGAGCGAGAGCCGTTTTGGAAACTCCCGCACACAGAAGTGCTGACATTGCACGTTCTCGGCAGTGGCAAATAGATCTAACCAAGGTTCTCCTCTCTTGGAAGAGACCTTGCACCACCTCCAGATGGAGACACCATTCGTGATCCACTTCATATTGACGGCTGAGTTTATCTGCTCTCGCATTCAGAGAGCCCACCAGATGTTGAACCACCAGCCTGGCATTCCAGCCATGTTCAGAGATGCAGAGCCTCTTGACATAGGGTCCACAACCCCACCCCACCCGGCTTTCAATGCCAGTTGGATCACTCTCAGTTTCAATAATTGATATGGAGCTTAGACTCAGCCAGAGACCTCTGATCTCCACCTCTCCCAGGTGGCCTCCCCAACCCAAAAGTGACACATCTGTCACCACTGTGAGCTTTGGGTGGGAAGAGAGAGAGATCTGCTGCTGACTCAATGGCGGTCTGTGAGCCACCACTGCAGATCTTTTGCAGTTCCCTTTGATATCTGGAACAGATCAGAGAGATTTCCCTGATGCTGTGCCCACTGTGTCTTCATGTCCCACTGAAGAGTTTGCATATGCCAATGGGTATATTTTACCAAAGAGATGCAGGAAGTGATGAGGCCCAGCAGCTTCAGAGTCAATCTCACCGAAATCCAGGATAGAGGCAGAAACATCAGTATCATAGCCCAAATATCCTGGACTCGCTGTTCAGGATGATAAGTCCGAAACTGCACTGTATCCAGAACAGCTCCGATGAAAGGGAGCATCTCGGAGGGAGTTCGGTGTGACTTCAGCACGTTGATAGTAAACCCCAGCGAATGCAGAAGATCCGCTGTAGTCTGGAGGTGTAGAGACAACTGTCTTGGGTGAGCCTGCCTTCAACAGCCAACGTCGAGGTAGGGGAAAATTGGAACCTCTGACCTCCGCAAATGTGCGGTACCCATCGCCAACACCTTGGTGAACACCAAGGGGCGCTGGTAAGGCCAAAGGGGAGCACAGCAAACTGATAATGCTGCTGGCCCACCGTTCATTTCAAGTAGTGTCTGTGGGTCGGCAGGACAGGAATGCGGAAATAGGCGACCTGCAAGTCCAATGCTACCATCCAGGGTCAATGGCAGATAAGACCTGAGCCAGGGTGAGCTACTTGAACTTTTCCTGTTTCAAGAAGTAATTGAGAGGGTGCAGATCTAATATAGGACAGAGACCTCTATCCTTCTTTGGCACCAGAAAGTAGCAAGAATACCAAGCAAGACACATTTCTGATGCTGGAATCCTCTTAATGGCTCCTTTGGCCAGAACGGCCAGAACGCAAGAGCACAAGGTGGTCCTCTGTCAGCCAGTCTGGAGATGGAGGAAGTGATGGCAGGGTTTGTTGAAACGGGAGGGCATTACCCTGGAGGACAATCTAGAGCACCCATTTGTCTGTCATAATCTCCCGCCATCGGGGCAGATGGTATCAAATTCTGCCACCAACCGTGTTTCCATGCTGGATTGAGGTCATACTAAAGAGGCTTTGACTATGTGGCTGCCAGGACAGGGGGCACTGACTGGGCGGACCCACGAGGCTTGTGGGAGCTGTGTTCGCAGCCACGAAAGGGCTGCGCCTACTGGTCGTGGTGGCTAGGAGGGAATGGACATGGCTGGTAGCCCCTATCGCATCCACGGAAGGAACTTAAGGTGCAATGCAGCTGTCGTGGGGTCACAAAGAGCCCCAACAAAGTGGCAGTGGCCCTACTGTACTTGAATCTCTCCAAAGCCGAATCTGCCTTGCCTCCAAAGAGACTGGTTCCATCAAAAGCAAGGTCTATGAGTGAGGTTTGAACTTCCCCCGAAAAGCCAGTATTCCTCAACCAGCCATGAGGTTGAAGCAACACTGAAGAAGCAATGGCTCTGCCCAGTGAGTCGGTCATATCCAACCCGCACCTAATTGTGAACTTTGCTGCGTCTCGCCTGTCAGTATTAGCTTGGGAGAGTATGGCCCGAGCCTCATCCGGGACCATGGGCAGCACTTGTGCAACCGTATCCCACAAAGTATGGGAATAACGGTCCAATAAGAATGCAGTGTTCAAGAACGCAGTGCCAGGCTGGCGAAAGAGAAAGTCCTCTTACTGAAGGTATCCAGCCTCTTGGAACCCCTATCCCATAGTGTAGTAGGGAACACCCCGGGATTGATTCACCAACCTCTCAGGGGGAGGGTGATGGGAGAGGAGGGGGGGACAATGGCAGCAAGCAATGGTCCTGTGTACAGGAATGCCTGTGCACGGCTTAGCCCAGGCTGCGAGCATGACATCAGTGAGGGCTTCAATGTGTTGACCAGGTCTAGATTGCCATCACCATCCTGAAATTGGACATATAAAATCAGCTGGACTGTAGGCTGGTCCAAAGGTTCTTTCATCTGCAGACTTCTCATCATTCCCTTCAATGCCGGCCTTTGCAGGTAGCTTCAGTGAAAACTTTCTAAATCAGCTTCAGTAAAACCTTTCTAACTAACGTGTGGGTGGATAATAGTGTAATAGTGTAGACTGTAATTAATGATGAAATCATCGACAAGGGTACTATTGACGATTTAACCACTCACCAGACCACTGATATCTGATGTCACTACTGTCATTAACCTTTGGTGGAATTGTCAATAGGGTCGTCATTGTAGGCAGCCGACTTTTTATATGGTAGTGCCAATGTAAAGGCGCACCATGTCAAAAGTACAGACAACGGGGGCGTGGCTTAGCAGCCGAACATGGCGGACTTGTGCTAAGCGAGCTCTGTCCAGCCCGCCATAAATCCGTCATTTATCCTGACTCCTAGTGCCTGTTACCTCTTCAGTGGAGTGTCTGTGACCCCGGGTCCTGGCGGTGGTGGCTCGGCGGCGATCGCGACAGCCGGCGTCCCCCGGGCGGAGGCTCAGCGATCACACGAGTCTGCAGCCCAGTGGGAGACGAGAAGCCGGGAGGTCGGGTGCCGGCGGCCGCTGGGGGTTTCTGTGCCGGGGCCCAGTCCGGGAACCGGACGGCAAACGGAACAGCGGTGTTCCCACTCCGGGTGAGTGCGGCGATCCTGGTGGTGCCTGGGTCTGGGGCGCTGCGTCTGCGGCACTGGTGGTGCAGCTCGGCGGCCATTGCGGGCCGCGGTGGTGGAGTGGGCCTCGCGCAGGCCTGGTTCGGCGAGTGGGCCCGAGTCCCTCCCCTCCTGCCCTCATCTGCAGTAGACAGCACACCGGCCCTTCGGGGGGGGCTCTTGCAGCTGCGTGCCCCCCGCGGTGCCCATTGCCTCTCTCCCCTCCTCCCCTCGGCGGTGCAGTCGGTCCGCATGGGAGTGCTGGTCATGCGAATGGTGGCGGTGCGTGCCGCCGACTAGCGGTGTGGGCAGCGGAGTGGACGGGGGAGTTACCCCCGGTGCCCAGCCACTTGGGATAGCGGCTTGCCCGTGTCGGGGGTCGGTCGGGCCCCGAGGGCACATCGAGGGTCTGTGGTGGCCCGGGCCTGCAGAAGAGTGAGACGGCCGGCTTGCCCTGACTGTCCGTAGCAGTGCCCTTCTCTGGGTGGCGCGCAGGCCCTGGCGGACCGTTGCAACCAAGGGGGACTTTACTTCCTTTCCCGAGAGCCTTCGATCGGCGGCTGGGTCGGGTCGCGGGGCACCAACAGGCGCACAGTGCCCACCACGGGGGAGTGGCCCCCCTCGACCACTCGGCAGATCGGGGCGGGGACCTGCGGGCGACCATGACCCGCGACAAAGGTGGCAGCGGATCGGCGAAGCAGGGCCCAATTGACAAATTCACGGGCCCGAGTGGGTCCGGGAGCCAGCAGGGGGCCGTGCCGGACAATGCGGCGCTTATGGAAGCGATCACCCAGTCCCGAGATATGCTAGACGCGAAGATAGGAGCGGTGGGATCAGATGTCACGCTCCTGCGCCAAGACCTGCGCAACGCGGTCTCCCGCATCACGGAGGCCGAGATCCGCATCTCGGGGTGGAGGACGACGCCACTATCCTCAAGAAGAAAGTGGCCGCGATGGAGACGACCCAACGGGGGCTGGCTCTGCGGGTGGAAGATGCGGAGGGCCGGACCCGCCACAACAACCTCCGCTTCGTTGGTTTCCCGGAGGGCTGTGAGGGGGGCAGTGTGGAGCGCTTCCTCACGCAGTGGTTGGAGAGCTGGATTCCCCCTGAGGCATTGTCGCGGTGCTTTGTGGTGGAGAGGGCCCACCGAGCACTCATGCAGAAGCCGCCAGTGGGGGCTCGCCCGCGTCCCATCATCGCGAAAATATTGAACTACTTAGACAGGGACACGATTTTGAAACAGGCCCGGCTCAAGGAACCCCTGATGCATGAAAATGTGAGGATCCTCATCTTCCCGGACTACACACGCCTAGTACAGCAGCAACGGCAATCATTCCAGGCTGCGAAAGCCCGCCTGCGAGAACTCAATTTGCAATACTCGCTCCTCTACCCTGCTCGACTGCGGGTGGTCTTCCAGTCACGCACCCATTTCTTCGACACTCCGGAGGATGTGTTTAAATGGACGGATGAAACAGTAAGGATCAGGGTACACACCCCGCCCCGGATGGGGTCTGGGAGGGAGTCCGACTCTTCCGTGAGTGAGACGAGCCGGAGGAGGCAGCACTCCGGCCGCAGGGGCACCAGGCGGTCTCGGTCCAAGCGTTGCTCACTCTCCTGTGGGGCCACATCACGGCCGGGTGGCGCGGTAGTGCTGCCACCGGGGAATGACTGAATGAGGGGCCTGTGCGGTCTATGCGGGTCTTACTTCCTTGAGGTCACTAGGAAAACTGTTGTTGTGGGCCAGGACTCCCGCCAAGCTTTCCTGGGTGGGATACGGGCCCAATTGCTATGGGGTTGGGTTTGGGATCCATTGGTTGAGGTAGCTGGTCTCCTCCCGTTGGGGGAGGCGGGTCAACCTTGCCGCGACAGATGCTTCAGTGTTATTGAGGTATGGGGTGGGGGGCTTGTTGGGGGGTTCTGTTGGGGGATTTGGGTCTGCCTCGCAGCGACAGATGTAACAATATCCCTGAGGGATGGAGTTGGGGGTTTGTTGGGGGGGCTTGTTTCTTTGACGGGATCACACAGATGTGCATGCAAGATGGTCTTCGGCGCGGGTTCCAGCTCATCACCTATATAGACACACGCTCGGATGGCTGCTCCCCAGGGTGATGGCCAGGTGCCCCTGGGCACTCTCCGTGTTGTCAGCTGGAATGTGCGGGGTGCCCTCGACAAAATTAAGCGTGGGGCCATTCTTCACTGGGCCAAGCGGGTGGGGGCGGATGTCCTCATGATACAGGAGACACACCTCTTGGGCACGAAGGCCCTTTGCCTTCAGCGCTACGGCTACCGGCAGGTTTTCCATTCGGGCTTTACGAGGGGTTCACGGGGGGTAGCCATCCTGATACACCGTAGGGCCCCCTACACGCACATCAAACACTGGCTCGACCCGCAGGGGCGTTACATATTCCTTCAGGGCCGGATTGGGAACGACCCCCTGGTGTTAGGTAGTGTTTATGCTCCCCCTCCACTGCAATGGTCGCTCACGGAGAAGCTCTTGGCTCTCTGGGCTGATGTGCCGAGTGCCCTCACGATTGTAGGAGGGGACTGGAACGATGTAATGGACCCGTCCAGGGATCGCTGGAGGGCCGGGGGTGGTCCAGAAGGGGGTCGTCCTACGCGGCTCACCTCTTTAGTGGCGGGAATGGGCTGGGTGGACACCTGGCGGTACCTTCATGGCGTGGAACGGGGCTACACCTACGTCTCTGCGGTCCATGGCTCTTACTCCAGGCTCGACTATGTTTTTGTCCCTCGGGAAATGGTTAGCAGGGTGGTGTTGGCCGAGATCCTCCCACGGGGCCTGTCGGATCACTCCCCGGTGGCACTGACGATTCGGGTGGGGCGGGTGCAACAGCCCTTCAGATGACGCCTTTCGGTCTGGCATCTACAGAACGACGAGTAAAGGACACATATGCGCGAAGCCTTGACACACTACCTAGCGGACAATGTAGGGTCTGTCACCAGTACGGGGGTCTTATGGGAAGCCCTTAAACCCACCCTGAGGGGTGCTGATATCTCCTGGTGCGCGGCTGCGCGTAGGGCGCGTAGGGCAGAGCTCCTGCAGCTGGAAGCGGACATTGAGGCCCTGGACCGGCAGGGACGGGAGGAGGGCGGTAGCCAGGCCCTACGACAATTGTTGTTGACACAGCAGAACTACGCTGCCCAGTTGATGGATGAGGCCCGCCAGGTCTGGTTAGCGACACGCAGCCGGATCTACCAATGGGGGGACAAATCTAGTAAAATGTTGCATCGGCTGTGCCAGGGAGTGCGTCAGCCTCCGACCCTACCGGGGGTGGTGGGGTTAACCGGGGAGCCACTTACGGATCCCCAACCCCTCGCAGACAGCTTCGCCCAATATTACGCCGAGCTTTATGACCCTAACGAATGTGTCTCGGCCGCCGTTGTCGAAAAATTCATTACTGATCTTCCGCCCAAGGCCCTTACTGACGAGGTGCGCGACCAATTGGAGTTGCCCCTTTCGGATGAGGAACTGGGCTTGGCCCTGGGGGAACTCAACTCCGGCAAGGCGCCGGGTCCCAACGGGTTCCCTTGCGAGTTTTTTAAACACTACTTTTTACAACTAGGCCCTCATTACCGGCGGGCGGTGGAGGAGGCGCGCGAGCGGGGATCTCTCCCCTCAGACTGGCGACACGCGGAGGTGGTGGTATTTCACAAGCCGGGCAGGCCCCCGGAACATCATGCGTCGTATCGCCCCATCTCCCTCCTCAACGTGGAAGCTAAGATACTAGCCAAGGCACTAGCCAATCGCCTCCTACCCCATATTACGGCCCTGGTCCATATGGACCAGGCCGGCTTCATGCCCCAGAGGGCCACCAGGCACAACATACGTCGTACCCATGTGGCAGTGGCGGAGGCTCGGCGACTTGGGGTTCCGGCAGCTCTCCTGCTTGCAGATATGGATCGGGCATTCGATTCCCTCAGCTGGGTCTATCTCTTTGCCCTGTTACGACACCTCAACCTAGGCCCGAGATTCCTATCTTATTTGGCCCTACTTTACACTGACTTGACGGCGTCGGTACGGGTGGCGGGTGCGTCCTCCTTTGTCTTTCCGGTGCAGAGGGGCACGCGACAGGGCTGCCCCCTGTCCCCATATCTATTTGCTCTGGCCATGGAGCCGCTGGCCGCCTGGGTGCGTCTGGATGCGCAGGGGTTCGAGTGGGCGTCGGGATTGTCTGACAGGATCGCGCTCTATGCGGACGATGTCCTTTTCTTTCTCACGGCGGTGGATAGAACGGGCCCAAGGCTGCTGCGTATCATGCAGATCTTCGGGGAAACGACGGGATTATATATGAACCCACGCAAGTCTACGCTGTGGCCGCTCAGCTCCTATACGACGGTAGGGTCATGGGCATCCTCGGTTCAGCTGGCGGCTGGGGGGCTGAAATACCTTGGGGTCTTCATAACTGATGTACCAGCCATCTCATGGGAGCGTAACCTAGTTCCGGTCTGGGAACGGGTACGGGCAGATATCAAGTCCTGGTCCCGCATGCCTATATCCATCTATGGCAGGTCGGCCATCTTTAAGATGGTGGCATTGCCCAAGCTTCTCTACCAATTGCAGAATCATCCCTACCGGATCGCCCTCGATGGTTTCGGCAAGTCTATGCAGTGCTGGGACAGTTCCTGTGGGAAGGGGGTAAAGTCCGCGTCGCTATTCGGACATGCTTCAGGTCCACCTACTGCGGGGGGCTTGCGACCTCAGACATACTTTCCTACTACCAGGCCTCTCACCTGCTGGTCCTTAATGAGTGGTGGTATGGGGATAGGGCGGACCCTGCTTATGCGCTGGAGCGGTACCTTATGGGGCACTCCTCGGTTCACACGCTCCTCTACTCGGCGCCGCTACAGCGTTCCCTGCCACTGGGGTCGTCTTTCAGGTTTGGCGCCAGGATCTCCGGCGCATGGGGTGGTGGGGCACACTAACCAGAGAGACTCCCCTCTGGGACAATGGGCGTCTACCGCAGTTGGCTGCCCTGCAAGGCTTCAAGGGCTGGGACAACATCGGCATCTCGGTCCTGGGGGATGTGACTCGGGGCCGAACGCTCAAATCCTTCCAGGACTTACAGAATGAGTTCTCCATGCCAAAGACCCAATTCTACCGCTACCTTCAACTTCGGCATGCCCTGGCGGCTAGTCTGGAGGGTTTGGAGTCCCTGCCCGAATTTAGTCCGGTCGAGGCCAAAGTCTTTATGGGCGACCTCAGGCAACGCAAGATCTCTCAGATTTACCAGACCTTGGTCACTCACTGCTCTTCCACACTTCAGAAGCTCCGGGGGGACTGGGAGCTAGAGGTCGGCCCCATGGACGAAGAGGACTGGAATGAAGCTCTATCGGCCACCAGGGGGGCTGCTATTACCATGCGCCTGCGCCTGGTCCAGTTTAAATACCTACATCGGGTATACTACACGCGCGTGCGTCTGTGGAGGGCAGGACTGATAGCATCTCCCACCTGCTTGAGGTGTAGTCAAGAAGACGGATCATTCGTACACACGGTATGGCACTGCCTGTCCCTTGTTCGCTTTTGGAGAGGGGTATTCATGTGTCTGACGGAGGTGCTGGGCTGGGAACTGTTGCGGTCATCGCGCCTGGCCCTACTACACATCATGGAAGGGATTGGGGGCAACATTTATAAGAGGCATTTGCTGCTGCTAGGCCTTACCACAGCTAAACGAGATATAGCCCGGTCATGGAAGGAATCGAGGCCCCCATCAGTCGCTGCCTGGAAGAACGGCCTAGATTTTTGCATGGGGCTGGAGAGACCGATCTTTGTCGCCAGAGGCTGCCCACGCAAGCATTCCAAAATTTGGAAACGGTGGGCGGACTATCGGGGGATATGGTTGGAACCTGTGACGGAGCCAGAGGCCTCCCTATTGGAATAATGGGTGTTTCCCCCTCGTCCCGATCTTTCCTAGTTGCTTGAGGTGGGGGGAGTCTCGCCCTGGGGATTCTGTACTTTGTGGCCGTCATTGTTGCTTGCTGGACTACGCCGGAGAATGTGGACTTCTGTGTGAACCCGGGGGGGCAATGGGGGGGGGGAGTTGGGGTATCACATTCTTTGTTCTTGTATGGTATTTCACATATGCTTTTCAAAATGTCAACATCCAGGGGTTCTACCCCCGTGTGGTTTATTGATGGTGTGGTCGACTCTGGGGTGCAGAGCGCCGCTATATATGTGTACTTTAACGAATAAAAAAATTGTTTAAAAAAATTAAAAAAAAGTACAGACAACCCTTATTGGTTTACAGGGCATACATCTATAATCCCAAGTGCTCTATTTATGGTAGTGTGGTTGAGCAGCTTAGGTTTATCAGAGGGAAGTGTTACGCATTTGTTGTACACACAGAGTCAATAAATGAGACACATACTCAAGAAGAAACTCAAGACCAATTTTAAAACATAACACAGATTTTTATATAATTTTAGACACCAAGATCATCGGAATCAGGTAAGTACTTTCGGAGTTATAGATTTTTGTAGTATTAGAAAAATACAGTAAAAAAAGGTTTTGAAGCATGAGAAACATACACTGCTTAGGTACACTTTAAAACGTTTTTGGAGGATGCCTTTTAGGACCGGAGGTGCTCAGGGACCAAGGTCCAAGAAACCACCAGCAATTTGGGCTTAACTGCCCTGGTGTGTCTGGGTGCAGGTCACGTTGGTCACCTCGAGCACTACATGGTAAAGTCTATGGAGAAGTACCTGCAAAATAAAGGCTGCAAGTGGGGACTTGGGGTCTCTGGAGCACAGGAACAAAGTCAGTTCATGTGAGCCTGGGCTTGGGGGCTCAGGTGCAGAGGTGTTTTGTCCGGCGGGTCGTGTAGTTAGAGGCTCTCACTTTGCTTTGATGACCTGGAGAAGGAGAGGAAACAGGACATATAGGCCACTCTGGATGAAGACCTCGTGGATCCCGAAGTCCCTCAACGGCAGGTTGGTGTCGGCATCGGTGGTGTCCGGACTGCACACGCAAAAAGCCTTGGTAGTTGCAAGGGCTTCAGTACCCAGGGTATTGGTGCTGAGAGGCTCCGGGAGGGGTCCGCAACTCGAGACTTGGCGAGAGTGATGGGGCTGGCCTCCTGGACTTACAACAGCCTATTCCTGTCGAATTGCTCCTTTGGTGGGCCCAATGGCCAGCAAGATGAAGTACTGGGTCGGTGCAGTCTGTGCCTGCAGATGCAGGGGAATGGCTATTCCACCCCAAGGGAGATGCAGCTTGGTTGTTAAAGGTGAGAACAGTTCTCCAAGGGTTTGAGGAGGTTGTTCAGCTTCTGGACAAGTCAGTCTTTGTGATTGTCATGGTGCAAGCAGCCAGGCAGGGTTTGGCTCCAATTTCGGCGCAGGACCTCATTATCATCATCTTTATTTGGTTTATTCAAACCATCAAAGCATACATAAATATAACAGTCAATTATTTAAATACTATTTTTCTAGTTCCAAATAAAATATCTCTCTCCCAAAATGGCTTTGGTAAGTACTTTTGTGCTTCCACAATTGGCTACTGGGGTACCCTTATAAATCCCTGGTATATAGTACTAAGGTACCCATGGCATAGGTACACCAGGGGGCTCCCATGGGCACCAGCATGGATTGTGCCACCCATGGGAGTCCACTTAAACTTAGACTACAGGCCTACCATTGCAGCCTGTGTGAGGAGGTGCTTGCACCTCTCACAACAGACATAAGTTTCCTTATATCTGAGGTCACTGCACTTAAAACCTATAAGTCATCCCTATGGTAGGCCCTTCAGTCCTGAGGTCAGGGTGCTTGGTTATAAGCGTGAGGGTGCCCCTGCATGAGCAAGACGCCCCTACAAACCCCGGAGTCAAATCTCCAGGCTTTGTAAGTGCGGTCAGCCATTTTAAGACATTTAGTGCACATCAGTCAATACGAGATGTCTACCTATATAATGGCTGCACCGAAACTGGTAATGTTTGGTATCAAACATGTTGGAATCATACCCCAACACCAATTCCAGTGTTGGAGGTAAGATCCCATGTACTGGGGGGCCTCTTAGGGGGGGCTCCTGTACTATCGGTTGCAGTCTTTTAGGGTCTGCCAGCAAGCTAGTGCTGCTGCCGACCACAGACACAATTCTGCCCTCCTGCTGCTGAGCTGAGTTCGAGCAGGGGAAGGTAGAACAATAGGTTTCCTGTCACAAAGAGGTGTGACCACCTCCCAGACAGGACTTAGTATATTGGGCGGGGGCGCTTTGCAGTGCCACCAGATTGCATTGAAGGGCACATTTGGTGCCCTCCTTGCATACTCTGTTTTGAGTCAGTTCAGGAACCCTTGGTTCCTGCTCTGGCGAGAAACTGGAATAAGCACAGGGGAGTATCCTCCCCCTCCGTCCAGCCCCTCCTCTGTGAGGGTCCCCTTAGTTGTTCCAACCCTTTCCTTGGGTATTTAAGAGCTCCCCTGTGGGTGGGTCCTCAGATTCTTCGTGGAACAAGACTCACCTCTAAAACCAAGATACTCTTCAACAATCTGGACACTTGGACTTCGTTGGACTTCAACTGGAACCGAGACTGCATTAAGGAAGACTCCTGCTGCTCCTGGTCTCACTGTTCAGCAAGTCTTATGCCTCATCTGTGTTTCACCCACAAGACCTGTGGGCATCAAGGACATCCGAAGAAATCTCCCTTGGAGTGAAGAAGTCACTCCCCTGCATCTAAAGGCACCGCAACGAAGCTAACCGGTCTGCTGCTCATGTCGTCCTATGGACACCTGAGGCCCAGCAACACAGGTGGTGGATCTGCAGCTCTCCATAGGCTGGACCTGTCATCTTGCTATTGCCAAGGCTTGTTGGATCTGCAATCCAGAGATCTTCGGGCTGCAAGAAGCTCCAGCCTCCAGCACCTCATCCCTTGAAGATAAGCATCCTCACTGCATCCCTTGCACCGTGGGCCTCCGTGTTTGGTGAGCTGCCTGAGGTCCTCTTGCAACTCCTGTGCCTTTGGCCTGTGGGTCCTCTCGTGGGTCTTCTCCTGCCTTGGTGGGCTCCCCTCCTTGCTCGGGGCCTGCTCTGACTCTCCTGCACTTGGTGAGTCCCAACGATTGCATCTTTTCATCTTCCTCGTCAGTTGCTGCTTCCAAGGCTTGTTGGTGCTCCCGCCGGACACCGACCACCTAGACACCAACATCTGAAGTGGGACAGCTTGTAAATGGCTCCTGGTCTTCCTCAGCGTCAACTGGTCCCCACAGCTACAGCAATAAGGTGCTAGTCAACTTTCCTGAGCTCCCTGCCAAGGGTTGGCATTGTGCTTCTGTGCCTCCTGGTCACCTCAGAGTGGCATAGACTCTGTCCCCTCTGCTTGCAGGTCCTCCTCTTCAAGAATCCACCCTTAGAATCCATGGGACATCTTCACGAACTTCGCTAGAGGCCTTTTCTCCAAAGTCTTCCATTGTTGTCTATGGGAGGTTCTGACGTCACTTCACCCCTATGCACCAGGCTTCCCTGGTGCAGGTGACCTGGTTCCTGGGGCATCCACGGGTGGGGTAGTTCTCCAACCTTCCATCCTCCAAAGGGTTTCTTCGTGGACCTCTAGGAAGGGTCCTTCTTTTTTAAAACCGCAACTTCTCCATAGACTTCCATTGGGCACGCAGCTGTGTTTCCACTCTGCACACAGCCTCCGTGGGGTTCTTGGGTACATACCTTGGGTGGTTTCTTGTTCTCCCAGCGCCTCTGAGTCTTCTGATACAAGTCCCATTCTTCCTTGCAGTTCGCATTCCATTTTCTTAGTATAGAGTATTTTCATGTGTATTGTTGATACCTCCGGGTAGGAGATATACCAATATGTTAGTGATAGTGTTGTGAAATAAATAGACTTATTTTTATAAACACTGTGTGGTTCTTTTTCATTTAATCTACACTGTCGATTAACTTTGGTAAACCAAGCTGCTTTACGCTCCTTTAAAATAAGCCTGAAGGTTGCTCTTCACAGCTACCATTTTGAGAGTTTTCTATGGTTATCAAAGACCACTAAAATCACCATAAGGGTTGCCTGGATTAGTGCAAGGTGCATCACTCCTTTGAGTATACACCATATACTAAGCCAGCCTCCTACACCTTGTCACTGGCAAATTATACTCACTTCTGGGAATGCCTGTCCTTTGTTACCTTTAGACAGATTAGAGACAAACCCAGGGAAGGGGAAGAACTGACCAGAACCAATTTTGGGTTAGACAAAGAGAGTGACCCCCCCCCCCCCACACAAGCTGTGTAAGAAATTGGGTTATTGATTGATTGAGGGGGGGGGGGTGAAAACCCTACTCAAGCAACAACCACAATCCTTGTCAGGGTGAGCTACAAAAGTCACTTAATTAACCTGTACCTAACCCTCTGGTAGTTTGGCACACAAGTGGTTAGGCATAACTTAGGGGAAAAGTGTAAAATATTTTTGTAGCCCTCAAACAGTAATAAAGTGAAACCACAACTCAATAAAAATCCCAAACTAATAAAGAAAAATAGAATAAAGTTTAAGGAATAAAATTACACCAGAGTGACAAAAAATCCAATCAGTAGAACCCGTGACATGCAGTTTAAAAGGCTTAGGGAAGTATAGTGTCTAAAAGCACAAAGCCTGACTCATGGTCATCTAGTTCTGCTAGACCGGGGTAAAGTCACATATTTAGGCCGATGCGATGGAGCGTGGGACAGATACAGGGTCCAGGTTAGTCCCACTAAAAAAGTTGGGATTCTCAAAGTCTGGTGTGAAGAGTTCCATTTGCGGTGGACAAGGCTGCGAGGTGCAGGGAGACCACCGTGGATGTTCATCGTTATAGTACGCGTATTCCTGCCGTTGTGGACGGTCGTCATTGTAGTGTGAAGATATGGTCGGGCTTCGCAGACGGTCCTTGCTGGAGGTTCATATTGGTGGTCATCACATGCTGTTGTCTTAGCACGAAGTGCAGATCTCACGTTACCGGTTGTCGCTGATGGTTGATGTCACACAAAGAGTCGGGTTCACAGGAACTTTGCTTTGGTGGTTGTTGCTGGAGGCAGAGTCCTGGCGTGAACGGGCCTATATGCGGTCACAAAGAGCTCAAAACTTCAGAATTTCTCCTTTTCTTGCAGAAGAGTGCACTCTGATTCCAGTCAAGGGTCCTGGACCTGGGGGGCACATCCTATGGATCAGGGACTCACTCTAGCAGAGGCCAGGAGGGCTAAGGCAAGTCCAGGTGCAGGTCCAGGAAGGTCCACTGCAGCAGGTCAGTTGAGCAGTTGCAGGGGGGCCTCTGGAATTTGTGTCCCTGTAGCTCAGAACAGGAGGTCAGCCAACTGACCCCTGGAGTCACTTGGTAGCCTGGGATGAAGGGAGTAAGTCCAGTCTTTCTTCTCAGCGATCAGGGCAGGCCAGAGGCAGCAGAACAGTCCTCTGAGGGATATGGCAGGCCTCAAGCACCTGGGCAGTCCTCTGGGGAACAAGGCAGGCCTCGAGCAGAAAAACAACCCTGTGGGTAGCAAGGCAATCCTTCCTCTTGAAATGTCTGAAGGTCCAGGAGTGTTCTGAAGACTTGCTGTGAGAGTCCAATATTTATATCTGGTGCCAGCCTTTGAATTGGGGGAAGCTTCCAGGCTGCACCCACATCTGGTTTTGGAAAGTTCTTCCTTCCCCTGTCAAGGCTCCAAGAAGTCTGGGATGACAAATGACTAGTGTCAGGTTCTTTTGTGTGTGTGTGCTGGAGTCAGCCCTTTGAAATGTAAGTGGGGCAGGGAACAGCTCCGCCCTCAGGAATCCAGACAGGATGGCTCATCCTGCCAACACTTAGTTCCCTTTATTTCACTGTCTGGGAGGAATATACAAAGTTCAACAGCGGAACCATTCACAGTTATGTGACCCAGGACGCTGGCAGCAGGCACCAAATGGTTAGGACAAGAACATGCCAACTTTCTAAAAGTGGTATTTTCAGAATAAATGCTTAAAATCCGACTTTGAAATAGCTGGTGGAAGTCTGCTCGCCAGTCCAAGGACGCACTATGCCAGAATTGCCAAAGAGGCTAAATCAATGTTTTTAAAGATTGAACTACAAGTCATCCAAAATTGAGTAGTTAGACCTATGTCTGACTATTCAATTTTGGATGGCTTGCAGTTCAATCTTTAAACCTATATCTGACTATTCAAATTTGAATGAATTGTAGTTCAATCTTCAAAAATAATGATTTAGCTTTTTAGCAATTATGTCATAGTGCTTCTTGGGACTGGTAAGATTCCAATTAACAAGAGCACAATCCAAATGTCCATGTAAACATGGGTATCACGTGTAAAACTTGGGGCAAGTGTTCACATGGAACTCATTTTCTAGAAAAGAGATATTATAATACAGGAAATCCTAAATAGACTTAATCGAGTAACAACCCAATAGTGTTTCTACAGAGGTTGAGTTCTGTTACTGTTTAATACTAAAGAAAAAAAAGCCAGTATTTTGAATAAATTCAATTCAGCCGAACCGAAGTTTATTATTTTATCAATCTTTAGACACTGAGTCACACAATAAAACAGTCAAGTGAGTGGTGAAAGGATATTGTTTAAAGGCCCCAAGTGTTAGGAACCAAAACCATCAAAGAAGAAAAGGTGAGGTGAGTAAAAATACATGGTATATTGGTTATTGCCTTTTAAAGACAGACAAAATGCATTGTATATATTTTCAAACACAACAGGAACAATCCCAGTGTTAATTCGCACAGGAATAAGGTCTGTCTATATCGGTGTCGAGGGTGTTTCGACCCTTTGTAGGATGTCAGGGTCTCATCAGGATAAATATGAACCTGGGGGGTCTAAGGAGATAAAGAAATTACTGATCTGGACTCAGATTAATCATAAAGCGAGGTATTTAAGGATGGTACATACTGCTGGTTGGTGAGTTGGTCTAGTGCCATCAAAGGGGCTACTAGACGGCCAATGTTGATAGTTGGCAGGGACATGGATATCAATTTGCCGTGCTGTACTCTGTGGGACAGGAGAGAGGGCGTATTAGGAGGGAGTTCTCAAGGATTGAACAGTTAATGAGGGTAGGTCTGGAGTTCACTTGCCCATGCGCTGGGTAGAAGCCTCAATGGGCGGACTCCCAGATAAGGGATGTCTGCAGGATGACTTGTCAGCATGACGTGCAGATCCCTGCATAATGAGAGGAACAGAACCTCAAGGTGATTGAAAAGCACCTTCTATAATTCAAGACGATCTTTCTATTTTACCCATGGTAGGGATTATTGGTGTCCTGCTGTGGCGACCTCTCAGTCAGAGGATGTCGGGGAAAGCAGTATCCAACCTCACAGCGGGAAGATAAAGAGGCGGCAGGGAAGCAGCGTAGCGTCCTCGAGGCTGGTTGCCAGGTGGCGTGTCTAGGAGCGGAGTTACGGATGTACGGGCAATGGCCCTTGTGATATTATGAGGATGATATAATCAGGGGCACAAGATCTGAGTAACTTCTTGCTGAGGGTGGCAATGAGTGGAGGCCCCAACAGAGAGAAAAAGTTGAAAAGATAAAAAATACGAATTTTGATAAGTAGACCCGTCTGGGATTGAACCCTGTACGGCGTCTGACTAAGATGTGAGTTCAAAGTTGAAAATATCTGATAGCACGTTCCATGTTCATGGAAAAGGTGTCATGTGGGGCCACAGCGGCCGGGCACTGGATGTCATGCTTCGGACATGGTGGATTGGATTTCAGGGCATTAGGGTGAATATGGGGCATTTGAGGAAATGCTGTAGATTTAAATAAAATAAAAGGAGAAATAATTTTTTATAGACGCCCTACTGGGAACCTTGTCGGCGTCTTAGCGAAGCAAAAACTCCCAAGTGAAAAACCAGTAGTGCTATCTGGTAGCACGTACTATTTCCATAATAAACCGCTGTCATGAGAACCCGCACAGACCGGGCACTGGGTTTCCGTGCTACGATCATTATGTTATCTAGTAGATAACATCACAGTTTTTAACTTGGGGATTCATGCCTCTATTATATGATGTACAGTCCTAGACGGGTCTCAATATTACAACTCTTTTTTTAACTCCACCTATTTACTCAAATGCCTCTATTCACTCCAAAGCCTTGAATTCTATAATGACCGTAGCACGTAGCACGGAAATCCAGTGGTGTGGGTTCTCATGACAGAATGTCAAAATTACAGAATGTATAGCTGTTTTATGTAACGAAAGGCCCCCACCTCATTGATGGGGAATGATTCAACCACGTTAATCCATTAAAGATCGAACGCTGGGGAATCTGGAATAGAAACCTGCATAGTGTTGATTCTTGGGAATGGATGTAATGGCCCCTTTTTGTATCATAATGAGGATTTCAGCAAAACAAATGACTGGCTTTTGTGCCTGGGCTGTGGAGCTTGTAAGGGATGCTGAATAAACTCCAGAGTTTGCACCTATGAGATCAGTTACAGAACCTATTTGTCTGGTGTGATTCACAGCCACTACTGCCAGAAATCTGATACTCTCTGTTCCCACAGTGCTGTGGCCCAGGGAACAGAAAAGGAGTAATTCAGTGCCAAGGAGAAGTCAGCGACCCATTACAAAATAATGGGGTGACCCATGCTAGTCCATGGACCTGGGTAATGCTCGGTATAGAAAACAATGGTCCTAGACTAATTGCTTTAGGAAGGTATTCATTAAGTCAAAATCTATGAACATGATACACATAGAACTCCAAGTTACATCATAAGTGTACCCCAGTAGTTTCTCAATTCAATTCAGTATATCCTCAAAAAGTCACACAAGCACCATAAATAGCTTCAATAGTGACTGTTTAATCTCACAGTTATTATAACAGATCACTGTAGGGAACGTTTCAAAACAGAAAGAGGGTTGCTCCAGGGGAGTGTATCATAGATTTTGACTTAATGAATACCTTCCTAAAGCAATTAGTCTAGGACCATTGTTTTCTATACCAAGGAGAAGTAAGCGACAGCATTTGGTGTCTTAGGATTTTTACTATTTCCCTCCTTTATACCAAGCTTGCAGCTTGGTGTACATCACTGCCAGTGGCACACTGTACTGTTGTTACTGCAGGCCCTTTTAATACGGACTCTAGGGCTGGGATTCCAGTAACCCATACAGTTTGCAGTGAAAGGCCTGATATCTTTGCTCACCTGATCGGACCCAGCGGTCAAATACCTTGGGGTATGGCTATCTAGCGAGATACAGGATATCTGGCGCCTGAATTACGGCCACCTCATCACCTGGCTGGAGGGCAAGATTTCATTTTTGACCAAACTGCCGCTGTCGCTTGCTGGTAGGATAACAATTGCTAAAATGATCATATTGCCCAAGTTCCTGTACCTCTTTGCCAATATTCCCGTCCCCCTCAAACAACTACGTTCCCTCTTAATTTCTCTGGTCTGGGCGGGTAAACAACCTCGTATCTCCTGGGAGGTCCTGACATTACCATTACTACAAGAGGGTCTGGGGGCCCCGGACTTTGAACTTTACGCTTTAAGCGCTCAGGCCCAATACCTCCATTACTGGGTTCATCCTGTCCCGTTTCAATCTCATGTGGCGGTGGAGAGGGATGTTGCCTCACCAGTACCTCTACCAGCTGCTATCTATCACACCTACAAAAGGCCCAATGCTGAAATCAACACAGTTGAAAATCTGCGCTGGGCCTGGGGGGGACTTCGGCGCCGGGCGAAACTACCCCTGCTTTATGCTTCATCCACGCCTCTAGCCCACCATCCAAGCTTTCCTCCAATGCAAGACGCTGGCTCTATACAAAGAGCCCGACGAATGGGGCTATCCACTTTTGCTGACCTGTACCCGGCGGGGGAGTTCTTGCCTCAACCACAGAACCTGGAGGCGGTGCGCGCCCCTCTCCTGGACCTCCTACTATACCACCAACTCAGAGCTAACTGTAGACAAATACACAGTTCATTCCCCGCTGCACCTGCTCCCCTGCTTCCGTTGGAAAATATATTAGCAAATCCCTCGCCCAAGAAGCTTGGAACCCGCATTTACAACATTACACAGCAGACCAGCCCGTTCACGACTCCCAATGCACTGGCGCAGTGGTCCTCGGATTTAGACCCACCTCCCACAGACAAACAATGGGCCATTTGCTGTGCTCAACTCAAACGCCTCTCTCCAAATTATAAACTGCGGCTCATACATTTCAAATATTTACACAGGTTATACCGCACCCCAATGCAGCTACAGAAAATGGGCTTGCGCCCGAAAGCATCATACTGGCACTGCGCAGTTGCACAAGCCACCTTTTTACATTTGTCATGGCACTGCGGCACCATTTCATTGTTTTGGGACAGGGTGTTCGACATCATTTACGAGGTGACAGGTTTCCAGCATGCCCGCACCCCCCTCACTGCAATTCTCGGTCACGTCGCCGACACTCCCCCAGGAGTGGGGCTCCTCCTAGCCAAACGCCGCATCGCAATACACTGGGGTTCACCCCATGCACCCACTACCCGCATGTGGATAAAAGACGTGACCTATTGCCAAGAGATGCTCGCATCGTATTGGGATCTGATGCCCACTGCATCACGACCCAAAGACATTTGGGCCCCGTTCATCACATGGGCGGCAGTACACACCGAAAGCACTAACTCACATTCCACAAATACATCCACCGCCACAGACCCACCTGTATAATTTGTAAGCACATCACGCGCCCGCATCGCGTTACTTTCTCCAGGCACCATGTCATTGCTCGGACGGACCAGTCCTGGCAAGTCTTAATGTTTGATCGATATAATACCACACACACTTGTAGTAAACATTGTGCACTCTCCGCCCCTATGTACCATAGCTCACACTCCTTCTGATTGAAAGTGCCTGCAGGATGAAATGTCGTACTCACCTAGATATACTGTGACTGCTTATCTTGTCGCTGACGTCCGTGTACTTGTACATATTCATCCAGTCTCCATATGTATCTCAGATATGATCAAATGTGCCCCGTCCGTTACCTTTTTTGTTTTGTTTGAAAATGATAAAGTTGAAAAGAAAAAGAAAAAAAAGGCCTGATATCTTTCATGACACTGCATTTGACTTCTTCTGCTAGCATTTTAAAAGGAATGTAGACATCGTTTCTGGAGTACCCCAAGCAACTGGGCAGTATATGTAGCTAATATTATATGCTGGAGGTCTTCATCAATGTTCTTCTGGAATGGAGCATCAAAATCGAATGGCATTTCTAAGATACAACTTTTAAATTTCTAGTCTGAAAAAAGTGGCTTGAAGCCATCATTGCGGAAAGTACACTACCGCTCCTGCCAGCTGTTGGAAGCCGATGTTAGTTATAGCTCTGGCTCAGTCAATGGTAGATGCAGAAGCCCATTGGCCCTTTCTAAGAATTGCACTGATCTCCTATTTCTTGTCCTTTTGTAGCAGGTCTATATATGACACTACATCAGACAACATATATGGTGATTATATTTTCCTAGAATGGCCATGATGGTATCTGCTCAAAAATATGCCATGGCCATCAAGGGCAATGTAGGAGGCTGGCTCAGTATATAGTGTCCACTTGTGGTGAGGCACTGTACACTGAGTCCAGGCAACCCCTAGTTATAGTGTTTAGGTCCCTGAAAACCAAAGCTCTCAAGGGGTAGCTGTGGAGAGCAGCTACGTCTTATTCAGGAGGGTGTAAAGAAAGTGCGTTTACCACTATAGTCAGTCAGTAAGCTTTTCACACAAGAAAGTACCACACCAGGTGAGTATAAAAATACTTTGTATTTATTAACACACACTAGACACTAACTTGGTATATCTCCTACCCGGAGTTATCAACTACACACAAGAAATACTTCAGAAATAGGTAAGTACCACAGAACAACACATAGGGCCCAACTGGGGGCCAAATCATATACTAAAATAGTGGAATGTGAGGTAAGTGCCAAAAAGGGACTAGTACCCAAGGATGGAGGACCACAGGGGAAACACTGAACCATCCAAGCTGAGTAGCAGGGACCCCAAGGCGCCTGGGTGCAGAGTGGTTACACCGGGTCAAACGTCCATAGGATAACACAGAGTAAGTTGCGGTTGGATTTTTACAGTTTTAGGACCCTTCCCAAAGGACCCCGAAGGAACCACTTGAATCAAGGAAAGTTGGAGAGCCACAACACCTTGGTAAGGAGATGACCTTGAAGGACAAGAGCAGGAGGTACTGAGTACTGCTGGCTCTGTCAATGGACATGGCCAGGAGGAATCTGAAGAGATTCCCCTGGACAACCCTATACCTATAAAGAGGGAGTACTAATCGTACTGGGGGCGGGGTCATGTCAGTAGGCCCACTTTTACTCCCCTTGGGTTGGTACACAGGGTTCTAGGAGGAGGAGCTCTTACTCTTTCTCATCCTCATCCTTTTCCGCAGCATCAGTGGCTGGGTCCACTCACTCTAATTTAGATGAGGCCATCCTAGATAGGGAGTACAATCTGCTCAAGCTTAAGATGGCCAAACTCCAGCAGTTGGCCCTTGAAAGTGAATTCCTAGATGTGGCGAAGGAAAGGAAAAGTTTGGGGTTAGACCCCAATGATGGCAGCAATAACGAGACCAGAGTCAGAGAGGAACACTTTGATTCTAGGAATCTTAGCAAGGTAGTGCCCCCTTTTAAAACTGGGGATGATATCCACAAGTGGATTACTGCTGTGAAGAGGGCCTGCAAACTCCAGAAAGTCCCCCAGAAGTAGTGGGCAGCTAGCCTGTGGCTTTCCTTTGCAGACAAAGGTAGAGACAAACTCCTGGAAATAAGAGAAGAGGATGCAGACAACTATAAGGTTTAGAAAGAGGCACTTATTGAGGGGTTATGACTTAGTTCAGGGATATCCAGAAACCCTCTTCACAAGACTCGGTTGGTTTCATAGACTCTGCAGTTAAGACTCTGGAAGGCTAGTTACATGGTAGTAATGTACATAATCGTAATGGACTGTATAATCTGACCATGAGAGAGCACATCCTTAATAACTGTGTGTCTGGGAAACTGCACCAATACCTGGTGGACTCTGATGTGACCTCTCCTCAAGAATTGGGAAAGAAGGCAGACAAATGGGTTCGCACCCGGGTGAGCAATAAGTCTCAAGGTGGGGTGACAAGAAAAAGATAGATAAATCTAAGGCCCAAGAGAAAGATGGGGAGAAACCTAAAGATAGCAAGAAAGAGTCTTCTTCAGGTCCACAAAAATCTTCCTCTGGGGGTGGGTCACAATCATCCTCTTCTACTAGTTATAAACCTCCTTGGTGCTTTGTTTGTAAACAAAAAGGCCATAGGACAAGTGATCCCATTTGTCCTAGGAAAAGCACCAGCAGTACTAATACAACTCCCACTAGTGCCCCCAGAAGTAGCACTCATAGCAGTTCTACCCCCAGGGTATAGTTGGGTTCACCTTGGGTACCACAGTGAACTCTGGTCTCGGCAGAGAGGTCACTGAGACTGTCCTAATGTCAAGGGTCACATTGCCCATGCCACTTTGGCTGACCAACCTCCTCCTTTAGGGAAATATAGATTGCAGCCTCTCATAAATGACATTAAAGCAGAGGTTTACAGGTGCCAGTGTCACCATGGTGGCTGAAAAACTGGTGTCGCCTGAGCAGATTTTACTTGGGCACACTTACCAAGTAACTACTATAGATAACATCACTAAGTGCCACCCCATGGCAGTGGCTAACGTTAGCTGGGGGGAGGGGTGTTACTGGCTCTAAAACAGTTGTAGTGGGGCGTGGCCAGGATGGCGAGCGGGTAAGACGTGTCCCGTTCGTCTCCCCGCTCCAGTCGGCCGCCCGTGGTCTTCCCGGCATTGCAGCGCGACAACAGACCCCTGCGCCGCAGCTTAAAAGTGGCGGGACCGCGGCGGAGTGCTCTGGGGCGAGTTCAGGGCTCCCTGGCAGTGTGAAGCAACGGAGACACGGAGCGAGGCGGCGGCCACCCGCGAAGCCAAAATGGCGTCCGCGACGCTCGGAGAGGAGTGAAGGAGGGCCCGGGAGCTCGGAGACCGCGCGACTGGCGGCTCGGAGCCCGTGGGACTAGCGGCCCAAAAGGGACAGCCTCGGGGGCATACGGCCGACTGCACGCTGGCTGGGGCGGCCTTGGCATGAGAAGAGGCGGCCCGTTGAGGGCCTAAATTGCAGCGGGGGCAGCCCTGCGGTGCGGCGCACTGCCGGAGGGGCACGCAGTGGACCAGTGGAACCCGGAGAAGCCTACGCAGGCCAAAGGAGAGGAGTGGCCTCAAGGCGCGCTGTGGAGGGAGGCTGACTGCGCCGCCGGTGGCGGCAGTGAGAGGAGCTGGTGGCCCCCCCGCCTGGTGACCCCGGCGGGCGCTGGCTGTAGCGGATTGGGCCTGAGAGGAGGGTGGCCCGCTGAGGGCCCAGACTGCAGTAGGAGCGGCCCTACGCTGCGGCGCGCTGCTGGAGGAGAGTGCAGTGGATCGGCGGAACCCGGTGTGGCCTACTACAGTAGGAGGTGAGGAGGGGCCCCGGGGCGCTCCGCGGAGGAAGGCTGACCGCACTGCAGTGGCAGGAGCTTGGAGGCATCCCCACCCAGCGACGCCAACAGGTGGGGGACCCCGAGCACGGGGGCCCACACCTGGTTACAAGACAGTGAGGGGGCTGAGCGCCGGCCCCGGGGAGGCCCCGTAGGCATTGGTCGACACCAGGGAGTCTCCAGTGGACCATCGCCAGATTGGATAAGGGCCGGACGGCGGTATGGAGGCCCCGGGGGGACGCAGCTGGCCGAGCTCAGCCGCTGAGAGGCGGGCCCCGGAGGAGTGAGAGGGCCCATGGGCAGTGCGCCACGACTGGGCGGAGGAGTGTTGCAGGTGAGAATCTGGCCCCGGGTGGTTGGACGGAGGAGCGGACACCGCCTGCAGCGAGGGAGGGGGCCCAGTGGAAGAAGGTCGATAGTGGACAGTACGGCCTGGGTTCATGGTCGCGCCCTGGGGAGCGGACATCAGGGTCTGGCAGGAACTAGTAGGCGCACAAGCAAGGCGGCTCCCGGGGGGCTATAAAGAGCGTGCTGGGGGCCGGAGTCGGGTCACCCTGAAGCTTGAGATCCAGAGGGGTGCGGCGAGCGAAGCCCGGAGAGTGGGGCGTCTGGACCCTCCACACCAGGAGACACGAGTGAGTGGAGTGCGTAACGGAGAAGCAGTTTCCTGGGAAGCTACTGCTTGAGGAGGTACGAGCAGGCCGGGCACCCTCAGCATGTCATCCACCAGGGGCAAGAAGGACCGGACGGTAAAAGAAATGTTCTCCAAGGCTGGGGGGCCGACTGGAGATGATAGCAGGGCATCGTCTCCCTTGACGGGAGGGGCAGAATCCGAGGTCGCGGAGGAGCAGGTGATCCGGGCCTTCCTCACCCAGCTGTTCTCTACCCTGAGGGATGACATTCAGACTCTCCGTCAAGAAGTCTCCACAGAGATCAAGGAGGTGCGTAGGGACATGGACGCCATTGGGGAACGGGTGGCCTCAATCGAAGACAAGGAGGACTCCCGGGAGGAGGAAATCGAACACCTGAAGCAGGAGGTGCTGCGGCTCCAGGACCAGCAGATAGACCTCCAAGCCCACACGGAGGACTTAGAGAACCGTTCCCGGAGGAACAACATAAGGGTGAAGGGCGTTCCATGGCAAGAAGAAGGTTCAGATGTCACGCTCTACCTGCAGGGGCTCTTCCGCCACGTCTTGCAGGAACCCCAGGACTTCCCCATCAAAATAGATAGAGCACACAGGGTGGGCCTGCCAAGGAGGGCTCCTGCTCCGCCCCCCGATATCCTGGCCTACCTGCCGGACTTTCAACTGAAAGAGCGCATTATGCAGAAAGCCAGGGAGAAGCAGCCGTTGCAACATGGGGGTCACAATATTGCTCTATTTCAGGACTTGGTAGCAATCACGCTACAAAAAAGGAGAGACTTCCGGCCCGTCACCACACATCTCCGCAGCCAAGGGGTTAGCTACTCCTGGGGCCACCCTTTTCGCCTCATTTTCAAGTGGAACGACAGACTGCGCCAAGTCCGATCGACCAGGAGGCTTGTCAGATCTTAGGCATCGGCGAGCCCCAAGAGTCAGAACGCAGAGGCGCGATGGGGAGAGAGCCGCGGGACGGCTGGCAGAGAGTGAGCCGGCAACGAAGGAGACGAGGGACCCCAGCAAAACCGGACCCAGAGACAATAGCGCAGGAACGACAGGGAGTGCTGGACTCGTTGGCTTCGGGACCGCCGCATTGACAGGAGCGACGAATGCTCAGCAGGGGCAGATAAGTGGTTCAGAGCTGGCCGGGGGGCGGCGGGGGCGGGGGGACGTCTTCGCCACTGAATGCTCCCCAATAACTTTCTCACCAGGGAGCTGCGGTGGACGACTGCACCTCCCGGACAATCTACCAAGGTTTTCTTTGTTAAGTTTGTTGTTGTTGTTTTGGGGAGGGGGGAGGGGTGCCGGCACTTCACTGTCTGACCGTAGAGGGGCTCTCTGGGACACAAGCGCTCCTGGACAAGGGGCATTCTTACACTTCCACGGGCAGGGCTAGACAGGGCACCCATCGAGAGGAATGGGCATGGAGCTACTTCCTGAGTGTCGGCATAGACTTGGGCATGTTACAACATTATGGTTAAGGGGATGTGACCATTCTCACTTTAAGCGTCAAAGGCCTCAATAATCCCATTAAGCGGAGGGCGGTGCTCTCCTTTTGGAGCGCGTGGAGGCAGACATTTACCTCCTACAGGAGACACACTTACTCACAAAGGATTGCCGCCGCATGCGCTCCAAGGCTTTTCCGCACCAATACTTCTCCTGTGCTGGGGACAAAAAGGCCGGGATGGCCCTACTAATTTCACATAGATGCAGAGGGGTGGTGCGGGATAAGGTAGCCGAATTAAGAGGGAGACTACTTGCCTATACGATCTAATTTGGCTCTCAGACGCTGGTGGTGGGCTCTATGTACGTGCCTAATTCGGGGCAGGAGAGCTTCCTCAAAGCAGCACTGTCGGATGCTATGGCGCCGCAAAATTGCATGACACTTATTGGAGGGGACCTCAACTTGGTCATGGATGCTAGCAGGGATAGATCACAAACATCATGCTGGCACAAAGGGGAGATCTCTGGGGAGGGCAGGAAGTGGCTTGCAGACGTGGGATTCCTGGACTTGTGGAGAGAGTCCCATCCTCATACGTCACAGTTTACATTCTTCTCACATGCCCACAGGTCATATGCTCGCCTAGATTATCTCTTGGGAACCAGGGACATTCATAGGAGGGTGGTCAGGATAGAGATTGAGCCCATGGCCCTCTCGGACCATGACGCAGTGCTTACTCAGCTTACTTTACCTACTGATCCACGGCAGCAGGGGTGTTGGAGACTCCGGGAGGCACTGCTCTATAAAGAACAGGTGATTCAGCAGCTCACCAGATGCGCTCAGGACTATCTCACACACAATGATACGCCCGACATACCAATCACCACACTCTGGGAGGCAATGAAGGCGGTGCTCCGAGGGGAGATCATTGCAATTGCGGCGGCAGAAAATAAAGAGCGTAAGGAGGCGCGTGCAGCATTAGCCGCTCAGGTGCAGGAACTGGAAAGGGTCCATAGTAGAACGGGAGCGCCTAGGGTCTGGCGACAGCTTAAAACAGCTAGGGCGCAACTAGCCGGACTCGATTTAGATAGGGCAGAATACGCGGCGGTTCGCCTAAAACACGCTTACTACATCGGGGGGGATCGGACAGGACGCCTTCTGGCTAATAGGTTGCGGGCCCGCAGGCAAAAGTCGAGGGTCTCCTCCCTGCGTTGCGAGGGACACCGAGAGGTCACGGAGGACCAGGACATAGCCAACACGTTTGTAGAGTTTTACGAGGAGCTGTACACCGCGGAGCCTGCTTCTGAGCCTGCCATCTTGGACTATC
The DNA here is from genome assembly GCA_963921515.1 of Calotriton arnoldi. NCBI lineage: Eukaryota > Metazoa > Chordata > Amphibia > Caudata > Salamandridae > Calotriton > Calotriton arnoldi. The sequence continues at coordinate 4,741,005 of CAWUFW010000288.1, forward strand.
TCCAATCGGTCTCCATGTCCGCTCTAACTCCTAACCAAGTGGCCACGCTTGACGCTCCCATTAAAGTAGAAGAGGTTATCACAGCAATCTCGTGCCTCAAGGTGCTCAAGTCCCCAGGCCCGGATGGGTTTCCGGCCCTTTTTTATAAGAAATTTTGTCATATAATCGCCCCGGTCTTGACGAAACTCTTCAACGCCTTTGGGGATGCGACTCCCATACCAGCTTCAATGCTGGCAGCCGCCATAGTGGTGTTGCCCAAGCTGGGAAAGGATGGGCAGAAATGTGGATCGTACCGCCCCATATCCCTGCTAAACGTTGACTTCAAATTGTTTACGGGAATCTTGGCCGCCCGCCTTAGCCCATGCATGCTGACGTTGATCGAGCCAGATCAAGCAGGTTTTATTCAGTCACGTCAGTGAGCCGACAATACGAAGAGAGTGCTCCATTTGATTGACAAGGCCCACTGCACGGGTATGGATGCCCTGCTGGTGACGGTGGACGCCGAAAAAGCGTTTGACCGCGTCGACTGGGGCTTCTTAGGCCACACTCTGTCTAAGGTGGGCATGGGGGAAAGGTTTAGGAGCTGGGTGGGCTGCTGCTACAGGGACCCCACGGCGACCATTCGTGTGAATGGGGTCTCCTCTAGGGCATTCCCTATTCAGAGGGGCACGAGGCAGGGGTGTCCATTGTCCCCCCTGCTCTTTGCTTTGTACATCGAGCCCCTGGCGCAGAAAGTGCGGGAAAATCCACGGATAGTGGGGATCCCGTTCGGAGGGAGTCGCACCCCATTAGCCTCTATGCGGACGATGTCCTGGCGGCGTTGATGGACCCGTCTGACTCGCTACCTGCTTTTTTGGGTGAACTCGCAACTTTTGGCCAAGTGTCAGGCTACCGCGTGAATGTGGACAAATCAATGCTACTACACTTAAATTCCAACCTCGATCCCCGGGGCCGAGGGGAAGTAAGCTTACAGGGGATTCCACTGATGGACTCCATCCCATATTTGGGATTGGAGATAGCCGCTTCTGTGCAACAAACGACTCAGTTGAACTATACTAGGCTTGCAAGACAGGCAAAAAAAGACTTAGGGGCGTGGAGCAAACATAATCTCTCGCTGCTGGGACGGGTAGCGGCTGTCAAGATGTCCCTATTACCGAAAGCCTTATATTTATTTCAGACCCTGCCGCCGCCGCCGGCCGGAGCATTGGTAGCGCTACAGAGGGACATCAATCATTTTGTATGGGCGGGGGAGCGTCCCCGGATGAGCAAGACCTTGGGCTATATGAGACCGGACGAGGGAGGGCTGGGGATCCCCGACTTACTCAATTACCACCGAGCGGCACAACTACGGTACTTGGTGGAGTGGGCGAGGCCTGAATCAGAGAAGAGGTGGCTCTTTCAAGACAGGGCGCTCGCGCAGATTCCGCTGTGGAAGGTTCCATTTTTGAAAAAGGCCCAACGCCCGAAGGGATTGATGAGATCGCCGGTCACTAAGTCGGTGTTATCCGCATGGGATGCGGTGGTGACGAAGAGGAAGCTTTCCACGTTCCCATCCCCACTAACCCCACTATTTGGCAATAGCGAGTTCACCCCGGGGATGCCGGAGGCTGCCTTTTTGGCATGGAAGACCACCCCCTGCCGTTCAGTGGGTCATTTAATTGACCTCAATGGTATCATCCCGTTCCCCCACTTGAAGTCAGACTATGGGATCCCTGAGGCCGAACGCATGAGATACTTGCAGCTGCGACACTGGGTTCTCCAGGAGGACGTAAGGGTGCAAGGGGCCCGACGGCTAACGGCATACGAGAAATGGTTAATTTCCAAAACCTCCGACAAAGGATTAATCACAGACATGTACAATATGATTAGACAGGGCCCAGTGGCGCAGGCTACCCCGAGCCAGCGGCGATGGGAAAAGGAACTAGGGGGGGAACTCACCCGGAAAGACTGGGATGGGATCTATTTTATAGCGAAACACACAGCGCGCAACGTTGCTAGTATAGAGTCCGCCATGAAGATTGCGACCTACTGTTACCTCACACCAGTGAGACTTAATAGGGGTAATCCGCAGAGGGGCCCCACCTGTTGGAGGGGATGCGACCATGCAGGTACACTACTGCACATCTTATGGGAATGTCCGATACTGATGGAATACTGGTCTAAAATCTTAGACACCGTAGATGCACTCTTTGACACCCAGATACCGAGGCTCCCAGTCTATGTCGTCTTAGGGTTGCCTAACCCCATTACGTACCCACTTAAAAGCTTGCGAGGGCGCCAGATGGGGATGGCCTTGGGGGCGGCACTGCAAAACATCTTGGCTCATTGGGGCACTGCTACACACCCTACGTACACTGGATGGCTTCATAGATTGTGGTTCATTCTGGGAATGGAACGGATCTCTTCTACACTACATAACACAACAGATTCCTTCATGGAAATATGGCATCCTTTCGTGACGCTTCTTTCCTCTGAGTTTAATGAGCTTACGCAACCAAAGTATTTGCGGGTATTACGTCTCCATAGCCTGTGGTCCGCACCATCGCCCTCGCCCGATACGTAGATCTCGAGACGGAAGACAGCGACAAGGAAGGGAGTAACAGGATCAGGAGGAGTGCCGGCACCGGGGGGGGGGGGGAGGGGGATCATGGGGTCAATGTTGTTATCTTGGTCCTTTTCTTTGTTTTTTTTGGGTCCTTTTGTTATTTTGCACCTCAATATGGGGACAGATGTAAAAGCGGAATACTTTGCTATGCACTCAGAACAATGTGTACCATATCCTGCAATGTGGGGGTTATCCACAACATGGCCTGATTATGATGGTCCCCCAAGTTATAGATTTCTGTGCCTTAGGTTCTGTCGTATGGCTGTGCTTTCTTTTTGGGTGAAAATCAATAAAAAACATTTAAACATAAAACAGTTGTAGTTTCCTCAAATCTTCCTGTAGAGTGCTTAATGGGTAATGATTTGGAGACTTTAGCTTGGGCTGAAGTGGAGTTACAGGCCCATATAGCCATGCTGGGCCTCACTGACCATGTTGGTGTGACCCCTAGGGCACAGGTCCAACAGCAGGAAAACCAAAGAGCAGTGGAGCCTGAAATATTGGCCCACCGAACTCCCTCGGAGAGAGACAGGGACGATAAAAAGTTATCCTCCTCCTAGGCTTCAAGTGAGGATCAGCCTCTTCCAGGAGATGATCTTTCCATTTGTGAGGGAAGTGTCCCAGCAGAGCTTGTGGTGGCCGGGGGACCCTCCAGTGAGCAATTGAGTCTGGAGCAGGTATCCTGCCCCTCTCTTGAAGGCCTCAGTCAGCCTGGTGCTGCAGAAGAGGTAGGGTAAGTCAGTAGGTCACAGTGGATCCACTGGCTAGAGGAACTCCCTCATTCTGAGATTAGGGATCCCCAAGCCCGGTAGTACTCGGAAGTTGGATGACCATCAGCAATCTAAGGAATCCTTCTTCCCCCTGGCAAATGACATCCCCCTTGTACACCAGGTTGGGCAAAGCAAGACTTGGGACAGAGCTGTTCTACACCTTCACTGGCCCCACATGTCTAAAGACTGACAGGATCAACCAGAGGCTGTGATCAGGGGAAGGTTGACCCTAGAGAGAAGTATGGGTCAGTCCTAGAGAAGAGGGCCTCTGCTGTGGTCTGTGTACTGAGGAAGTTGAGGCCAATCCTGCTTGGCACTCACTTCCATTTTCAGACAGACCTCAAGCACCTCTTACGGCATAAGCAGTTGACAGTTAGAAACCCAAAACTTTTGAGAGGGTCCAATTCCCTACAGGGCAAGGACTTCTCGGTGTCCCATAGACCTGGGAGTATCCATGCCGGTGCAGATGCACCTTCCAGATATGGCCACTTAGAAAATAAAGACTCAACTGGGCAAGGTTAGTCTCATCTTTTTTCGTTTGGGAGGAGGTTATGTAGGAAGGTGGAACTTTCTGGCATAGATAGCCCCATTTTGTGCCTGGTGTCAGTGTGTTTTGACTGTAGTTCACTGGGATCCTGCTAACCAGAACCCCAGTGGCAGTGCTCTCTCCTCTAAATTACATGGTAAGTACTTTGTACAACCCACAGTTGGCATACTGGGGTACCATTGTAAGTCCCTAATACATGGTACTGAGATTCCCAGGGTATTGGTTCACCGGGGTCTACCATGGTCTGCAGCATGTATTATGCCACCCATAGGAGCCCATGCAAACTGTGTCTGCAGAGCGGCCACTGCAGCCTGCGTGAAATGGTGCCTGCACCTTTCACTTTGGATATAAGGTTTTCCTTATATCCCTGTCACTGCACTTTAAACCTATAAGTCACCCCTGATGTAGGCCCTTTAGTCCAAGGGCAGGATGCATGGTTCCAAGTGTGTACACTCTGACCGAGCCGGGGTACACCTACAAACCCTGGACTCCATTCTCTAGGCTTTGTAAGTGCGGGACAGCCATTATAAGGTATGTAGTGGACACTGGCAAGTCAAGATGTCCAATTATTAATGGCTACCCCAAACCTGGTCATGTTTGGTATCAAACATGTTGGAATCATGCAACTACACCGATTCCAGTGTTAGTTGCATAATACCATGTACTGGGGGCTCCTTAAAGGATTCCCCAATACTTACCTGTGTAGCCTTACAGGGTCTGCCTGCCAGCCCGCGCTGCTGCCGACCCTAGACAGTGTTCTGCCCCACTGCTGATGAGCTTAACTCAGTGCAAAACCAAAAGGGATGATGGACGGAGTGTTGAACATTGCAAGCACTCACCCCCAGTCAACTGATCTGGTTTAAATCCATCATCATTCTTTAGCTCACTCCGCCACCCCAGTTCAGACAGGGAAGACATGGCTTGGCAGTTCGGGCTGGACTGTTCCCATGAGGCACAGGGTCAGACTGATTTGCATATAGCCATGTCTGAACTGGGGTGGCGGAGTGAGGCTAAAGAATGATGATGGATTAAACCCAGATCAGTTGACTGGGGGTGAATGCTTGCAATGTTCAACACTCCGTCCATCATCCCCTTTGGTTTTGCTATGTTCGCCCTAAGTTGGCAGGGTATGCCCAGACGTGGGTCCCTTGCTCACTTTGCCACTGGATTCAAGATAGCCTGGCTGATGAGGGCTGTGAGCCCGAAACTGGTCCCAGGATGCTTGTTTCCGGTCCAGGGAAGACATGGCTTGGCAGTTCGGGCTGGACTGTTCCCATGAGGCACAGGGTCAGACTGATTTGCATATAGCCATGTCTGAACTGAGGTGGCGGAGTGAGCTAAAGAATGATGATGGATTAAACCCAGATCAGTTGACTGGGGGTGAGTGCTTGCAATGTTCAACACTCCGTCCATCATCCCCTTTGGTTTTGCTTTGTTCGCCCTAAGTTGTGCAGGGTATGCCCAGGCGTGGGTCCCTTGCTCACTTTGCCACTGGATTCAAGATAGCCTGGCTGATGAGGGCTGTGAGCCCGAAACTGGTCCCAGGATGCTTGTTTCCGGTCCAGGGAAGACATGGCTTGGCAGTTCGGGCTGGACTGTTCCCATGAGGCACAGAGGTCAGACTGATTTGCATATAGCCATGTCTGAACTGGGGTGGCGGAGTGAGCTAAAGAATGATGAAGGATTAAACCCAGATCAGTTGACTGGGGGTGAGTGCTTGCAATGTTCAACACTCCGTCCATCATCCCCTTTGGTTTTGCTTTGTTCAGCCCTAAGTTGGCAGGGTATGCCCAGGCGTGGGTCCCTTGCTCACTTTGCCACTGGATTCAAGATAGCCTGGCTGATGAGGGCTGTGAGCCCGAAACTGGTCCCCAGGATGCTTGTTTCCGGTCCAGGAAGACATGGCTTGGCAGTTCGGGCTGGACTGTTCCCATGAGGCACAGGGTCAGACTGATTTGCATATAGCCATGTCTGAACTGGGAGTGGCGGAGTGAGCTAAAGAATGATGATGGATTAAACCCAGATCAGTTGACTGGGGGTGAGTGCTTGCAATGTTCAACACTCCGTCCATCATCCCCTTTGGTTTTGCTATGAGCTTAACTCAGGCAGGGGAAGCTGAACATAGGATTTTCTGTGAAGGAGAGGTGTGACCACCTCTTCTTTAGAATTAGGTAGGGTGGGGGTGCTTCTGAGCGGCACCAGACTGCACTGAAGGGCACATTTGGTGCCCTCCTTGCATAAACCAGTTTTGCCGAGTTCAGGTGCCCTTGGATTCCACTCTGGCACGAAACTACACAAAGGACAGGGGAGTGTTCACCCCCCTGTCCAGCTCCTCCCTAGGGAGGTGTCCAGAGCTCCTCCAGGTGGCGACTTGATTCTGCCATTTTGAATCTTGACCCCTGGAAGCATCTGACTGGCTAGGACAGCTGAGTAGCGTCCCTGACCCCTCTGATAGGCGGGTCACCACAGAAGAGGTCCTTCTCTCTTTTAGGGTTACTTAAGGGCTCCCATGAGGATAGTCCCTTAGATTCGTCCCGACAACAACTTCAAGATCAGACTGACGCTCATCTGAAGACTGTTTAAAGACTCTTCCTCTGGTGGACACTGGAACTCTGCTGTTCTTCAAGCCAGGATCTATGACAAGACTGCTTTTGGTGGGAAGATTTGTGCTACATCTTCGTCCCTGTGCTTCTTCAAGTTCTGCAACCCCATAGCTGTGCAACCTCCGAGTCACCAAAGACTCAGACTGCATACAAGCCAGAAGGAATCTCCCTTGAAGTGAAGGAGTCCCTTCCTTGCATCCGCAGACAGCTCTCGACAGCGACCGGTTTGCTGATCCTGTTGTCCCACGAACATCGGCCGGCTCTGCAACACAGGTAGTGGGTTGTTGGCTCTCCAGAGGCCTGACCAGTCTTCCCTGCAACTTGGCTGACTGTAATCCCTCTCCAGTCGATGTGAACCGCCTCCCTGTGCACTGCGTCTGTTTGCCATTGCCAAGGCTTGTTGGCTCTCTCCACAAAAGATCTTGAAGCTCCAAGAAGCCCCAGCCTCCAGCACTGCACAGCTCCAAGAATGACGTCCTGCCTGCATCCTCTGCATCGTGGGCCTTCATCTCCTGTGTGCTGTTGAGGCCTCCCTGCAACTCCCTGTGCCTGTTGCCAGAGTGTCCTCAAGGAGGCTCCATCGATTCGTGCTGGCTCTCCTTCATGCTGTGTGCCAGCCCTGGCTTTCCCTTGCTTGGTTAGTCCCACAGACCTTTCTGGTCTTATACACAGCAACTTATTTTGCGAACCGTTGTTTGTGTTTACCAAGGCTTGTTTGTGGTCCTGCCACCCACTGGCCTTCCTGCAATTGTCGACTGGTGTAGGACAACCCGTAGACGCCAATGGAGGCTCGTGGAAGATCAGCAGCTACAGAGTCTCGTGGACCAGGCCAGTGGAACCAGGACGTGGAATCCAGATGAGAAGAACCTGAAAGCAGAGGGGACAGAGTCCAAACCACCCGGAGGTGACCAGGAGGCACAGGAGCACCATATAAGCCCTTGTTGGAGGTCCTTGCTGTAGCATGGTGAGGTTGAAGCAGCAGTTGTGGAGACCAGGCAACGATGCAGGAGCACAGAAGCCGTCCACGAGCTGTTCCATGCCGGTCGATGAGTGCAGGATGGTAAGGGGCTGGCAGGACCACCAACAAGCCTTGGCAAATGCAAACAACAGTTCGTGGAATAAGTTGCTGTGTTGCAGACCAGCAAGGTCTGTGGGACTAACCCAGCAAGGGAACTAGGGACTTACAATGGTACGCCAGTATGTCAATTGTTGGGTGTACACAGTACTTACCATGCAATTTAGAGGACAGAGCACTGCCACCGGGGTCCTGGTTAGGATGAATCACAGTCAACTACAGTCAAACCACACTGACACCAGGCAAAAAGTGGAGGTATCTATGCCAGAAAGTTCCACCTACCTACAGGCACTCTATACACAAAGTACATCCGTTGCTCCTCACTGGCAGTAGGACAGTGCAATGGGAAGTCAGATTTCTAGATTTCTCTGTGTTGCCTGCATTGTGACTGAATCACTGAGTCAGCTCGTGACTGTCCTGTGAGGCCTATTGAGGTGTTGTCTGGAGCATTGTATTTTTTGGTAAGCTTCAGAGTGACTGGTGCTATTGTAGCAGGTGTTGGTATTAGTATTAAGGGTGGGCGGAGCTGGCGTAGTGCCTCTACGCGTAGCTCCACGGAGTTTGAAAAAAACTCCGTGGAGCTACGCATCGCTCCGCTCCCTCCCCGCTCCCTCCCCCCTCCCAAATGCTTTCAAATGTTAAAAAGAAGGCACTTACCTGTGTTTTCTGCTGCCTCCTCTGCCTGGCCGCTCTCCTTCCTGCTCCTCGCCACCTCGCGTCCTTCTCTTCATTGAAAAAAACACTACGTTGTACGTCTTGTGCGTGCGCATGCGCACACGCAAGACGTACAACGTAGTGTTTTTTTCAATCAAGAGAAGGATGCGAGGCGGTGAGGAGCAGGAAGGTCAACGGCCAGGCAGGGGAGGCGGCAGAAACACAGGTAAGTGCCTTCTTTTTATCATTTTAAAGCATTTGGGAGAGGGGAGGGAGCGGCTAACTCCGCTCCGGCACGGAGGCGGAGTTTTGCCTACCTCCGCGTTCATCACGGAGCGCGGAGTAGGCAAATCTCCGCAAACTCTGCTGGCGGAGCCGAGTTACCCGCCCAGGGTTAATTAGTATTAGTTTTTAATGTATTATAGTTATTGCCTCGACAGATTTCATAGAAAGTAGGATTTTTTTTTATTTTTTTTTAAAAAGCAATGCCCTCTCGCCATGGGAGTTTTCTCCCATAGTGTGGGGGGCATTTTGCAGTTTTCACTGCCAAGTTTTACCTGGTGGTGACGGGCAGTGAAAACGTGCCATTTGTTTGCCCACTCTAAATAGGGCTGGGGAACACATGGCAAAACCTAAGACAGCCCTAACTCTGTTGAGCCGTCGGAGGTGTATGTCAGTGGCGGAAACAGAGTAGTCTCCACTGTCGACATACTGAAGCTTTGGCCGACTCTAAATGAGGTGGGCGGACCTTCATTTTGGCGGCGAGAGTACTCTGTCGCGTTTGAGAGAATCCACCAGAAAGAGCATTATTGAAGGTGAATAACGTGTTCTTCTGATGGATATTTCTACCTACAGATTCCTTTCCTTTTGAATAGATACTAAAGCAGAAACCAAAAGATGGAGGGCTTTGAAGAGTAGACTTTACACCAGGATATCCTGCAGGACAGAGTGGGCAAAATGGGTCTCTCTGTGAACATGCAAATCATGGCAGGGATTCCTGGTGAAGATGTGGATGGATGCCCATGTAGCTGCTTGGCAGACGTTCATCACTGGAAAACCCCTGGCGAAGGCTGCAGATGTGGCCTTAGCTCTAGTAGAATGAACCCTAAGGCTCTCCGGAGATTCCTCTCTGGTCAAGGCATAACACATTTTAATGCGGAGAACAATCCATATGGATTGGATCTGTTTTATGACCCGCCTTACCCTTCTTCGCAACTGAGAAACCCACAAAAAGTTGTTTGCCCACTCAGTGGTCATTGGTTCAGTTGATGTAAAAGCTATGGGTCCTTTTGAGGTCCCCATGGTAAGGCTCTCTATAAATGGATATGTTGTAGAGAAAAAAAGCAGAGAGCATGATAGATTGCCCCAGATGGAAAGGCGACACCAAATTCATTAGAAAGGGCGACCGGGACCAAAGCACCAGCTTTTCCTGAAAGAGGATGGTGTTTGGTGGCTGTACCATCAGCAGCAATAGCTCACTAACACCATGCACAGAAGTTATCTCAACAAGGACCAGCTGTGCATAGGTTCAATAGACATTCGCATGAAGAAGGTCAGAACCAAGTTAAGGTTCCACTGCGGCATAACAAAGGGCACAAGGGGAAACAGATATGCAAGACCTTTCAAAAACGCAATCAAAAGTGGTGATTAAACAAGGAAGGCTGAACAGCAAAATGTAGAAAAGCTGAGATGGTCCACAAATAACCTTTAACATTCACCAAATCCCAGAGGGTGTTGATGTACCTGCCTACTAGACAGACCACATTAAAGAAGTATAAGTCCAAGCTGGTAGATTAATAAATTCTCCTACCAAGTGTATGAATGTGCTTAGATTTTCTATCAGGTAAAGCAGTGGGGAAGGCATTCGGGTTTGCCTTGTTGGCCAAAGCCTGCACCACATCACCTTCTGTGCCAAAAAAGATGGGTCACCCGGAGCAGGTCTGTAGTGCCTTGCTATGGAGCAGCATTGAGCAGGGCTTGGTTCAGGTCACAACCAGGGCATCTCCTAGGGATTATCGAAAGGAAGTAAAAATTGCAAAGGTGAAGAGACTGGTTGTAAAAACTCAGCTAGTATATTAGCCTTAGTTTCAACATTAGGCAATTGTAGCTCTTGAACCTCTGCTGTCCTGAGAACAACCACAGAAAATGAAGCACTTTTGTAAGTAGGGGACCCCAATAAGGAATACAATTGAGTTTCAGATGAATTTTCAAAACCACTTGCATCCTGGAGATCTTGATAAAGTCCTTTATTGGGATAGTGTGGGGGCAAGTTGTCAGTCTCTGCCGCATTATCTCCATGAGTGAATCGCATGTACTTCTGAGTCAGAGCCTGATACAGCCACGGGGGCACCACTGAGGCAAAGGTACTGCCAGATGATGCTCAAGGACTACTGACTGAGCCTTGGTGATTTTGTAGTGACACATTGGTCTGGATCTAGCTGAACTCTGCTCCGAGATCAGTGTCTTGGTTAGATCCGGAACCGGCTTCTTTGAAGCTGGGGCCGCCACCATAGGGACTGACATGACATTCGCCAAGGAAGTGGAAGCACAGCCTGGCTCCAGCACAAGGCCAGGCAGAGGCTAAGCAGGGTCAGCTGATGCCAGGGAAGTGCCTGTAGGCAAGAGTTCGACGGGGCCCAAGTGGATCTGTGGGCCTCAAAGACGCTCCAGAGGGATCTGGAATCATAGGGAAGATTTGCAGCATAGCCTTATTGAAGACCAATCTACTTCATCGGCTCCAACTGCAGAATGCAGTCATAATGATGATCTGAATGGAGCTGGGACATTAGAGTGTTGACTGTCTGACTCCCTCCATGAAGTGGGAGTGATGGGGAAGGCCTTCTGTCTGGACTTCTTGTGTTTCCATCAGGACTTGTCCTTGGACTTACTTGAAGATGGAGATTTGGATCGGGACTTGGAATGGGAATGGGCCCATGCCCTGGAGAAGGACCAAGCCCACAACTGTGAGCATGATCAGCCCATCTTTTTATGCTTGGCAATATAAAGCAACACCTCCCGTTTCCTGATGGCCTTCGATGGCATCAGGGAGCATTTATTGCATGTCTTTGAATTATGTTTGGATCCAAGACACCAAAGACAGACTTCTGTGGGTCCATGAATGACATCTGCTTCCTGCAGGTACAGCATAGCTTGAAGCCTGACATTTTTGGTGGGGCACATCCCTAGTACACAGTCTTCTGCTGAAAAAAATCAGTTTAGAGATCGGTAAAGCACTAACAAAGTTTGGTAGCAAAGCTCCTGATTCATGTCTACTGGTGCGGACAAAAGTGAACTGAAGTCAGTGCGCAGGGGTTGCAGCTATATATGATTCCAAGCCGTCACTTCTGGGGGTGAAACAAAGCTGTTGCGGAGACTGATGGCTCCACATATTGCCATATGGGAAAATTTCTGGAAGAGTTTATAAATACAGACTATCACCTCAGGGAATTCAGACGGTGAGGAATCTGAGGTTAGAAGTATCCATCAGAATTTATTTTATCTTGTTTTCTCTCTAAAAGGATCACAGGTTGATGGATCAGAAGTCTAATTCCACACCAGAGAATCTTTTAATTGGATGTGTTTCTTTAAAATAAAATGCAGTATGCTTAATGTAGCCTGTAGAAAGGCAAATGTAGGTATGAATGTGGAAATTAGGTATAGATCTCTAAAAGTGATCCAGGAACCTGTACAAGGTGGTATTCAGAATTTATGACCATCAGTGTAGATCCCATGATGGAGACAAGGGAAACATGGATAAATAAAGATTACTAAGACGATAAAGTGACAAGACTAAATGAATGATAAGGAAAAGGGAAGTCAGAGAACAGAAGAGCTGCCGTGGGAAAGCACAGTACTTACTTTATGTTAAACTCTTCTTGAGAGAGACTATAAAAAAACTCATCAGTGATGTCATACTCGACAAGGACCTTTGCTATCTGCTCCTGTAATAGAAAAATGAGGTTGTTAGAAGAGCGTGTAACAAAGAGACAAAGTGAACTTTTATATAATGGTGTAATATACTTACCTGAAGAGTAACAAGCTGTTCAGGCACTTGTTTCATCCACTCACGCAGTTCAGTTAGTTCTTCTATTGTGTCTGGCTTGTCATACACTTTTGCTGATGGTTCTGAATTCATCAGAGATCTAAATAACAGCATGAGACATATAGGTTACAATAGGATCTAGGTACATGTGATACTATCCATTAACAATGCTGGCATATGTCAGTAGCAGCACAGCAGGAATACCTGTCCAAAAACAAGTATGAAACAATCTGAGAGAGAAGTGATCCAGCTAGCCTCCTTACTGCTTCCAGTTTTCTAAAATTAAGAGTGTTAGTCACTTAAATATATAGAAGGCCCAAATACCACCACACTGGTTCGAGTCATTACGAAAATTTAAGCTAGTCAGAAAGCAATCATATGTGCCACAAGACCTGGGCAGCTGCAATCCTAGTAACAGTCCCCAGCGACTGAGGGAGACAACAAAATGTGATAAGCAAAGAACGGCAAAAGACAAACATATTCCAAATACGAAACTAAAGTGAATGGTGGCTCACTGGACTAATGTACCCACTCCAGGAATCTGTGTTTCACCACCTGGGCCCGTATTGTATAGAATGCCTTGGGGAGCACAATGAACATATGCATTTCAGTATTACAGAAGGGGCTGCAATACTTGTGCAAGTATAGTGCTGGCACTATTCTAAAGGGGTGTTTGTTCATTTGCATGAATTTGAGGCCCTATGCAAATGAGGAAATGCTTTGCCTCTGCTCAGAGACAAAGAGGCCATCAGGAGACGCACTGACTGTGCGCCACAAAACGTTGGTGGGCAGTCAGTGCGCCCTCCAGAAGCTGCCCCTCTGGAGGGACAAGAGGGCTCCCATGGACCTGCCCAGAAATCTCCATGCAGAAAGGTGCTGTCACTCACTGAATCTGCATGCAGCGTTATCTCTGTCCCTTCTTGAAAGTGCAGGCTGAGTGCCACATGCACTGTGAAAGGTGGACCAGCAGCTTCAATGAGCTAATCCATCTTTCACTAAAGAGTTGCTCCCAACGTAACATGAGTTCATAGGTGCCCTAGGGCAGTGCAATATCAGTAATAGGGCGAACTGTACTTATTTTCACTCTGCTGACGTACTTTAAGATGTGCCCTGGTGCAAACAGAGACGGTGCACCCTTACTGTAATACAGTCCCAGGTGACCAGTTTGAACCCCAGCAAGTCAAACTCAGCCTTTCATCATTTTGTAGTCGATAAAATCTGTATCATTGAGTTGGGTGACAATAAACATATGTTATTCACGATGCGAAAATGGATGAATGCGTACTTCACAAATACACCTTATGAAACATAATGCTATGTTATGTTAAAATAAGGCAGAGTAAGCATGATTGCAGGAAATCCAACCAACTCTGGCCATGATTCCAAATCCAAATGAGTCAAGAAGATTAATCTTATGCTAATTATACTTTCATCTAAACTGACAAATTAAACAGTGAAATGTAGAGTGAAACAAAACACATTCTTATCTTATCAACATTTTGAACTGAATGAGGAGAAATAACGTTTAGATGGATGAACACGTAAAATTGACAAATTCTAAATCTTGGAATTTGCAATGTTGTTCATAAAAAGGTACTCCTGTTTCAGTCCGAGGAGGGTTTCGTTAAGTTATAACATATGGTAAAATTAGGAAATTCAAAAGGTTAAAAGTTGGAGTCAAAAAGTGAGAACATTTTCTATTAAAATGCAATAATTTGCATTTACTAGTGTACCACACAAACACTCTTGGTCACGGCTGGCAAAAGTTGGCATGGTCTGTGATATAGACACCTCATAGAAGCCATGTGTACTGAGCTTTATGCTAACCTTTTAATCAATGCAAACACAAGGAGATGATGGACGAAGCGCAGAAACTTTACAGACACTCACGCCCAGTCACAGATCTGGGTTGAATCCATCATCATTCTTTAGCTCACTTCGCCACCTCAGTTCAGACCCAGCTATATGCAAATCAGTCTTGACCCTTTGCCTCATGAGAACAGTCCAGCCCGAACTGCCAAGCCAGGTCTTCCTTGTACGGAAACAAGCATCCTGGGACCGGTTTCTGGGCAACACCACTTCATCAGCCAGGCTAGCTTGAATCCAGTGGCAAAGTGAGCAAGGGACCCACGTCTGGGCATACCCTGTCAACTTAGGGCGAACAAAGCAAACACAAGGAGATGATGGACGTAGCGCTGAAACTTTTCGGGCTGGACTGTTCCTGTCGGAGGCAGGAGAGCGGGAGCAGAGAAGACGCAGGACCCGGTGGAAAGGTAGGTTTTTACATTTTGTTTATTTTTATTATGACCCACCCCCCTCGCGAGAGCCCCCTTTCCGCGTGACCCCCACCTGCGAGCCATGCCAGCCGCCACTGATTTTAGGAAGTGCCATGCATTATAGAGGATGAGCCAAGTAGATCTGGGAGAGCATATGACTAGTTGTAAAATGTCAGCATGGCAAGGATTATATGATTCTAGGGCTCCAGGTTAACTTCTGCTCTATGCAAGGATACTGCTACATATTTAGAAATCATATTATACAACAGCATAGCAAAGCAAATTCATCTCTGCTTTACGAACCTGAACTACTGGCTTTGCTAATGCTTTTTGGTTGCCAATCGCATGCAAACACAAGCATCATGACATGGAAGGCTGGCAACATTACAATAGGTTTTCAATTAAAGTAAACCAATTTCAGTGTGGCCACCAAAACACACACGTGTTGCTTCAAATGTGTACCCGTGCGTCATGACACTTATGCAACTGTGCCTCATGAAGCCATCTCTGCATACCAGTGGGTAGAGGGGGCGGAATTGGCATAATTTTTAAAAAGACTTTCTCATGCTCTATTCTACCTGCGCAGGACATTGAGGGTGCTGAAAGCCTGAGTTTCCTGTTCACCGCTTCTGACCACCAGTCAATTGCTGGTGTCCTTATTTACAGGCCACCTGGTCCTGTAGGCAAGTTTGCCGAGTCACTCAGTCAAGCCATCTCTCCTATTTTCACCAAATGTAGGCATTGACTGTTAGGAGATTTTAATATTCATATGGACGATTCATCTGATTCTGAGGCAATAAGGTTGTTGGAATCTTTAGAGATTTTTGATTTGTCCCCTTATATTCATCTCCCCACCCATGAAAAGGGACATATCTTAGATCAGATATTCTCCAACGTTAGAGTTGAAACAGATACCCCACATCCGTTGGTGTGGTCTGATCATTTTCTTCTGAGATTTAAAATCCCTAAGACTCTACCTTATCCTCAATCTCGGGGTAAGCCGCGCCCTTACACCTTTAGACCCTTCAGCCAGATCACACCTGACACTATGAGGGCAGCTTTGGGTCAGTACCCGATTCCCTTCAGCGGCGATCCCGAGATCGACGCTCTTAGTTTGGAGAATTGGCTCGGAGATCGTGCCTCTGAGTTGGCTCCCCTCACTACTCGTAAAGCTAAATCTGTTCGCCCCTCCGCACCGTGGTTTATGGAAACCCTTAGGAAAAGCAGGAGTGCCTGCAAACAACTAGAGAGAGTGTGGCGGAATAAGTTTAACTCTGAGGACAAAGCCATCTATAAACAAGCTCTGAAAGCCTATTACAATAATGTGCGTACTGAAAAGAAAACTTTCTTCACCTCCAAAATCGAGGGTGCGGCCCACAAGAGCAAAGACATTTTTAAAATTGTCAAGGACTTTTCATCCCCTAGTGCAGTGAGCATGCTGTTCACTCCCACTTCTGTTTGGGTTCATCAGATGGCTAGCTATTTCCATGATAAGATTTGTTTGATACAACAATCTTTTGTTTCTTCGGACACACTTAAAATTGATGAGGCATGGGGTGCTGACCCCGCGCCCTCTGGGGTTGGTTATTCGATCATCCAATTTCCCCCCATTTCCTTAAAAAAATCCCTTGAGATCATGGCAACACTGAAGTCTGGCTCCCCTTCAGACCCATGTCCCGCAAAAATTCTGATGAATATTGCGGCGACGATAAATCCTGCTGTTAATTTAGTTCTGAATACCTCGCTCCAAAAGGGGACGGTACCTAGCTGTTGGAAAAGGCAAAAAATGATTCCTCTGTTAAAGAAATCAACGGCTGATCCAGCAGTCGCTTCCAACCTAGGCCTATATCTCTGCTGCCTTTTTCCTCAAAAAGTTCTTGAAAAGTATGTTAATTCAGTACTAACGAAATATGTGGAAGTGAACCATGTTCTCCATGATAGTCAGTCGGGCTTCAGAGCCTCCCTCAGTACTGAAACGGCGCTACTGGAAGTCTCAGAAATTATCAACACCAGTTGGATAAAGGGGTAGCCTGCTGTGGTGATATTACTGGACTTGTCTGCGTGCATTGGATACCGTGCCCCATGACCGGCTCCTGCGAAGCTTGATGGAGTGTGGTATTGGGGGCACGGTATAAAAATGGGTCGCCTCCTTTCTGGGCGAGTGGCAGCAGGAAATCTGGTCCCCTCCCCTGTCAGCCGCAATTCCTTCTATGAAGGTGGGTGTCCCACAGGGTGCAATTTTGAGCCCAACGCTCTTTAACATTTATATGGCCCCCCTTGCTCTTCTAGCAGTCACACGGTGCGAAGATTATTTTGTACGCCGATGATACACAACTGCTGTTCACGTGCGACAAAGGGACTAACTTCAGAGGGAGTGAGATTAACAGATGTTTGACGGAGGTCTTTTCTTGGATGCTATTCAACCAACTAAAGTGCAACCTGGAAAAATCTGAAATTATCTTTTTTGGCTGCCCCCCATGTGAGGACTGGAGCCAATGGTGGCCCCGTGACATGTCTCCTCCCTCTGATCCAGTTAGTACAGTAAAGAACTTGGGAGTTGAAATTGGATGCAAATTTAGCGATCAAGACTCAAATTCAAACCGTTGCTGGCACATGTTTCGGTTTGTTAAAAATGGTAAAAAACGTTCTTCCTCTGCTACCAGTTGAATACCGTAAAACCATAGTGCAAGCCCTAATTTCATCCAGGTTGGACTATGTTAATGTCCTGTATCTGGGCTTACCGGAATATCTACTCTAATCAGGCTGCAGGTAGTTCAGAACGCCGCAGCCAGAGCTATTCTTATGGTGAATCCCAGAGCGCATATGTCGCCCGCACCTGAAGGCAATGCACTGGCTCCCGGTCAGAAAGAGGATCCAGTTTAAGGCTTTAGTGCTGGCCTACTCGAGCATTCCAATGGTACGGGGTGCCGTTTATCTGAGAAGGGAGGATCCAACACTACGAGCCCCAACCGGGTTTTGAGGTCTTCAGGGCAGTCCCTCATGCTCATCCCCAAATTTGCCCGTTCTCGTGCAGGGGGCCGCTCCTTTCAGGTTTTAGCAGGCCCGTCTGTGGAATAATCTGCCTTTGCATCTTAGACAGGTCCAGGACTTGCTGCTCTTTAGGAGACAACTAAAAACTTGGTTGTTTCAGCAATAGTACTCTGGTAGACAAGGTTGAGCTCATCTTGTTTGCGGTTTCTGGTGGTTTAGCGCCGGGACACTCTATGTGAGTAGCCGTGCGCTTTACAAATACCTATTTTCATTTCATATGCACCAAAACTTCAGCATGAGCTAGCCATACACCGCTGTCTCTTATCTTGTGT
Organism: Calotriton arnoldi; assembly: GCA_963921515.1. NCBI lineage: Eukaryota > Metazoa > Chordata > Amphibia > Caudata > Salamandridae > Calotriton > Calotriton arnoldi. Next base: position 4,758,897 of record CAWUFW010000288.1, read on the forward strand.
AGAATGGTTCAGGAGAGGACTGAGGTCAAGATATATAAAGAATCAAATCATAAAAAGTAGCTGCAAATTGTGCACCAACTTTTTGCCAATCAATTCTGATGTTATGAACCGACCTATGTACTAATAGTGCAGTTTACAAAATTACCATTCGGAGTGGGTCTCAATTCAACTAACCTCATCAATATTCAAGAGGTAAGTCGCAAATTCAACTCACTTCAATCAGATACCATTACAGAAATGCTGGCCTGCTGTGGTCAGCAGACCACCATGTCCGTGATCGCATTTAAATAAAGTACTTTTTTTTAATGCAGACAATTTTCCTTAAGGAAAGCAGGTCAGCATATAAGAAAACATACTTTTAAAAAAAAGTCTGTCGAAGGTTGACTGTGGTCCCCTGGATCACTGCCCACTCTCAAATAAATTTGTTGTTTTCCACTCACAAAGGGGAAGGAGTCCTGGGTGGGGACATCCACCCCATTGCAAATGAGTTGGCATCTCCTTTGCGGAGTTGATAACCTATCAATAGTTTGCAATCCAAACTGCAGTCACAAACTATTGATACATAGCATTACAAGGTTTTGGGACACAATATTGAGTTGTAAATATCGGGAGACAGAAATATCAGAAATAAAATTTTGTGCTTTGATGGAAGAATATCGTTTAAGTAATATAATTTTAGGAATATCGTTTTTAATATTGTTTTCAGTAATATAGTTGTAAAAATACTGTTATTAATTATTTTAATGTGTTTTGGTCCATATATTAATTTTATGCGGTACTAATGTTTGTCTAATTGTTATAAAAAATGTTTAAATATAGTTTGCAATTTAAAGTGTTTTAGAAGTTTTTTAGTATTTGTTATTAGCAATTTATAGTGTTGTTGGGTTTGTAGGGGAATAGGATGGGCAGTTAATTACGTAATAATTAACAATTTCTTATTAATTTAGAATTACTTATTTCATTAATAATTATGTAAATTGCGTAATATTTATATATTTTAGTTATATTTTAGGTACAAGTTGCTAGGTTTGGGTAGCTAATCAGTAATAATAATTAACCATTAATAGTTAATTATTTAATTGATTATTAATTATTTAAATTGTGTGGTACATATATATTTTAGTTATATTTTAGGTGTGGGTGACTGGGTTTGTAGGGGTATATGGTGGGAAGTTAACTAAGTAATAATTTTTTAACAATTGTTAATTATTTAGTTAATTTATTATCAATTATGTAAATTGTGCTATACTTATTTATTTTATTTTTATTTTAGCTGTGGGCTGCTAGGTTTGTAGGGTTATAGGGTGGAAAGTTAATTAAATAATAATTAAATAACAATTTGAAATTTGCTAATTATTCAATTGATTATTAATTATGGAAATTGTTTAGACTTTTTTTAATGAATATATATATATATAATATAAACTTATATATATATATTCTATACTTTTAATGTTAATTAATGTTTATATTAAGAGTTTAATATTTTTTCTAAATTAATAGTTTATTCAAATATGTAACATGTTTGAAGTGAAGTATTTTCCCTACTGTTGCACAGACTGGAATGGGAAGAGTAAATTTTACTCCTATTAAGTCCAACGCTTTCCTTACTGTTGCACGACTAGAGTGGGAATAGTAAATATGTCTATCATAGTAGTAAATTAAAAAAATATATATACTCATGATATGGTCAGTGGCATCACTGATGACACATTACTGATGACATCACTGATGACATCATCAACAGAACCACTCACACCCCCATACAACCTCTTATACACCACACATTTTTTTACCCCCCTTTTTCTCGCTCCCCGATTGACGGAACACCCCGAAATATTCCATGCATTACAAGACCCAACTTGACACTTTGTTGGAAAATTTCGTGTAGATTTGTCAAACAGTGCCAAAGATTTAGACAAGACAAAAAACACTTTTCCTATGGAAACTAGGTCCCAACTATATATATATATATATATATATATATATATATATATATATATATATACTATATATATATATTATATATATATAGATATCCAATTTTTATAAAACATTTTATAACCTTTTTTAAGCAGCATCATGCCAAAATGCGTCTGTAGAAGAACTACTGCTAATAAATATTTTGAAACTCCATGAGAGCTCTGAATCTCTTTTTAAAAGTTGTTGTGGAACAGGCAAGTTCCTCAACCTCGCAAATTACGGGTACACCCGCCCTGTGTCCGGTGGTCGCAGGTGGGATTGTTGGAAATTGAGATAATTGCTATACCACCAGAACCGCCGATGACACATCCATCTGTCGACCAATGAAGGCTGTGAGTTATTAAAACTTAAGGATGTCTAGTCATTTGACTGACGCATTCGGGGACATCGTGGTTTGATATCCAGAGGCCACGGAGAGGGATAAATTAGGTGCACAGACACCTGGTTTCCCCTAATGAGGGGAGATGTGGCAGCCCATGCGGAACAGCATTGCATGGAGAGACTGTAAAAATAATATAGCTATGATGTATGTGAGGTACCATAAACGACATGTGTTTAAGCCCTTCGAGGAGAGAAGTGTTATTTGAGCCCATATTAGGAACGGCATGGTGGCCGTAATAAAATCAGTGAAATCATTTGCAGTCCTTTCATTGGCCACGAACCCACCAATGAGAATGACGGATACATGATTTAAGCCAACCAAACATTGTGTACCATTTTTATAAGCATTTTCAAGCACCGATGAAGGCATCATGCTGAAACGTGTCTGCAGAAGAACTACTGCTAATAAATATTTTCGACACAGTGAGTGCTCTGAATCTCTTTTTGGAAGTACGGGAGTCCCCAACCTCCCGAATTAAGGATGCACCCGCCGTGAGTTAGGTGATCGCAGGTGAGACTGTTCTAAATGGATATATGTATATACATATATCAAAACAATACCCTTTCAGGCTTAGAGTGATACATACATTATACAAAAAAAGAAGCAGAGAACTCTGGGTAGTTCCCAGGTTTAGGTGGTAAGCAGGCTCAATGGCTAATGCAGCGAGTTTCGGCAAAAAGTTCAGCAAACAATTAACAGTGGAAAACAAACACTTATGCAGTGGTTCCCAATCTGTGCGCCATGGCACCCCGGTGCACCCTTGAATCTACTGTCAAACAGAGCCAGGGGCACTGCACACCAAGCACACAGTTTGGGAATCACTGAACGGTGAAAGACGCTCTTCTCCTCCGAGGACTGTGTTTGTGGGGTCCTCTTTCTATTTGCATGATCGCGAGCATGTTGTACAAGCTCACGGTCATTCCAAACTGAAATTTTCCAAGTGTTGGAAGCACGCCGGGATTGCTGCTGTACAATATGAGCATTCTTCGGAGCAAAGGCCTTTTACTGTTGCTGTCCTTTCTATGCTATTTTTCTGCGATACGGAGTCCTAATCTGCCAACTACACCCCAGTCTGCTGAGGTATGCTGGATAATTCCATTACACTGCACAGCTTGCCTAAAGAGAGTGCTCTGTTTTTCATTTCTGGTTTCTAATTGGGGCAGATCCCCCCCTACTGTGCTTCCTGTACTAATCCCCATATTGACCCTGCGTATATTTGGTGTGTGTTGTAGTGCCTTTTCTACCATATTAGCATCATGGTACATTCAAATGGCTCCCGCTTGGAAGACGATGAGCCTAGTGTTTAACATCTGCATGCGTTTCAAGGATTTCTAAAACACTAGACCACATCGTAAAAACACTGACCATGTTGAGTGCGGGTAAAGGGAACAGTATCCTCTGTGCAAGGGGAATTCCTTGGTCCATGCTCAACATGGTTACAGCTAAATTAAATTGTGATGGTCTAGTGTTTGGAATGGCTTTTGACAAAGAAATTTACAACATCAAATCATCATCCTTTAGCCACGCCAACGCGTTGTGAAGTCTGCCGGCAGGTCAGATGGGAGACTTGTGACCGTCTGTAGCTTAAGGCCTTCCAGCAACATCACTACATAGTGTCCTCCCTGGAGAAACCGCTGCTGTTAACAACCAGCAGCAGGGTAGCAACACTTGGCCAGGGCATAAAAGGAGTCCCGTCATGCTGGCTGCTGCGTCTTTAGATGACTCTCCTAGTATTTCAAGCAAACATGGGCCAAAGAATGAACACCAAGATGTTCACTGGCAGTTCTCACCAGGACCTATCCCAGAAGATCTATGACTGCCTGCGATAGGAGTTGAGCAAAGTGGTGACCAAGACGTTCAGCAATCAAGAGACCTGGTGAGTGCCAGAGCAAAACTGCGCCAGCTGGGAGCAGCCAAAAGCAACTTGCTGTGTTTTGGGGAAATGTAGTTATTTTTCTGCTCACGTGTACTGTTGTGAAGGTGGAGGCTGCACGCCACGTCGACAGCGGGAGCTGCGAGGCGCGTAAAGAGATGACTGCTGATAAACATGGGCAGTGGGTGTTCCTATCTTAATCCAGTAACCAAGGGTTTTACTGCCCACCGAGAAAAAAAACCTTCGACAACTCGTATGGGACAGTAAGCGCTAAAGTATTTACAGTACAGTAACTACAAAGTAAACCACAATGACTGAGAAGACGGCACTTTTCAGAGGAGGCGGGCTATCCGATGAGCCACGGAATGGGGCGCTGTTGACTTCTACTTCTTCGGCCTTTGGGCCGCACCTGTACAAGACTAGACACTAGTTCCCTCTGGGTGTGGTCTTAGATTTGTGGGCGTGATTCCAGGGCAACGGGCATGTTTCTAGGCTTTCAAGTGGTATATGATTGTTACACCTTCATCAGCTTCATCCCAATTATTTTCAGGGCGAATAATGGAAGTTCTCCTGAGGTCGGGCTTACATTCCCCACCTTCCCAAAAAACCAGTAACATAATGGGAAGCAGCAGCCAACGGCCAATAGGTCAAGGGAGCCCCAGGCCCAAAAAGTTTGGGAACGACTAGTCTAGTTGTTAGAATGGCTCTTTGACAAAGAAATGTACGATATCAAATCATCATCCCTTAGCCACGCCCACATGTCTTAAAGTCTGCCAGCAGGTCAGGTGGGAGACTTGAAATCATCGGTAGCTTGAGGCATTCCAGCAACATCACTACGTAGTGTCCTTTCTGGAGGCGCCGCGACTGTTAAGATCCAGCAGCGGGTCGTAACGCTTAGCAAAGGCATAAAAGGGGCCCCATCACGCTGACTGCTGCAGCTTTAAATGACTTTCCTAATCTTTCAAGCAAAGGTGGGCCAAGAATACCAAACATCAAGATATTCGGCAGCAGTTCTCTCCAGGACTTATCCCAGAAGACCTGTGGCTGACTGGGACAAGAGTTGGGCGAAGTGGTGACCAAGAAGTTCAGCAGTCAAGAGATCTGGTGAGTGCGAGAGCTAAACTGTAGCAGCTGGGAGACGCCAAGAGCAACTTGCTGTGTTTTTTAGTAAATGTAGTCTTTTTTTTCTCCTCGCATGCACTGTCGGGACGGGAAGATGGAGGCCCGTCGATTGTAGGAGCTGTAAGGAGCGTAAAAGTTTGGGAACCACTGACTTACGGTTTGAAAATAGTGTAGAAAGGCAACGGCAGATCTCCTTCGTGCCTTAAGGCAAAATAATTTATCAAAAATTGGAGAAAAAAAAAACATTCAAGAACGATTACAGAAACCTAACACTAACCCAAAGTAAAGGAATTTGAAAAGCGGCAATGGCATGTTTTCGTTTTTGGAGAACTCAGAGGAAGTTATCACCAGGCCTGGGTGATGAACTCAGCTCCGTTTGCGGAGTTTGCAGAGTTTTCGCACTCTGCGGAGGTTGCTGCGGAGTTCCGACTACGCAGAGCGGAGTTTTTTCCTCTCATGCACTCACCAACAGTAAGTTGGCGAGCGTGAACGAGGAAAATTCAACGCTAGATCACTTCCCAGCAAAATTTCTCAACGCAGGTGTTCGCGGATGGTCACTACCGCTCACGTTAAGAAACCTTCCGTTCGCGTTGAGGAAGCTGCCGTTCGAGTAGAACTTCCACTCGAGCAGCAGAAAGAAGCAGCGCCCTCTTGCGTTGCGTGGGATGCCATTCGTGCTGATTTTACATCGTGGGACAAACACCTGGCGTTAGAAATCAGTGCGAACGCCGTGAGGTAACGCACTCCGCCGCTCACGGAACTGCGTAACTTGGCGGAGTTTTTTTATAACTCCGTTCAAGCCTAGTTATCACAAGGACAGGCCACTAAATGGGCGAGAGTAGCGTCTTCAGCGGAGAGGGAGGAGAAAAAGGAACTAAATACCAATAATGAAGGATACTACGAACTCTAATTGTTAAGCAATTAGTCTTCATTGTCTCACTACGCAGTTTTTATTATCCCTTGTCAATATACTGACTTTCTCTTTGAAAACCTGCTAGTGGCAGAAAGTGTTAAATAAAATTGAAATTAAGTGAGTGAGACAAGAAAAGCACAGCTGATATAATAAAAGATTAGAAAACACAAGGAGTAAACAAGGAGTAATGAGGGAAGACATCAGCACCAATGTTACAGTCAAAACAAGAAACCAGCAGTATTGTCCTGTGCTTGAACATTCAAAAAAATACTTTCATCCTACTTCGCCATTATTACCATTGACGCAACAGTGGTGGTTTGACACGTTTTGATATGTAGGTGAGGGATGGGGCTGTAACAAGACTTCTTCATGAGCTTACCCTCAATTAAGAGGCTGCATTAGAAGTGCCCTCTTGTGGCAGAGTCATCATTTATAAAGCTACCAAGCAGGTAGCTTGGGAGAATGCCATATCAGTCATTACCAGTTAGCTCCAACTCAGTTTTTTATTGCATGCACTATAGCACTAACTACGAGTAGGTCCAAGAGGGCAATATCCATGCAACATTTTCAGGATAACCACTATGTAAAAGAGTCATTGAGTCATTGCATGTATACTTATGTTTGGCATGAATCCAGCCCTGCCGAAGGTACTTTCAGCAAACCTGATATGTCCTTTCTTTGGCCAGCTATGAGAATGAATATAGTACAACAAATGTGACCTCTCTATGGGTCTGGGAAATAAGAGTAATAATAATAATAAAAAATAATAATAACTGGTTTTATATCTAGCTCTTAAAGTTACAATTCTGTGGTTTCTAAGTACTAAACACAACTGGTGTTACTTTTACCCAAGTTCATGCCACTCAGTTCACCGACCTTGGAATTCTGAGGCGGCCTTGCAGGTATTCAACCTAGTGACCCACAAAGTAAATCAGATTTCGACAGCAACCACATAACTCAACTAGCCATCCTGAGCGTTTAAGTACAATTAAACAACATATTTCAGCCAATATACCAGCAACATCTATGATGCAAAACGTGTTCAGAGGTCCTGTTCATTGGAACAGATGGCAGTGGAAGCGTTGACCAATGGCCGAATAGACATCTCTAATCAGCCACAACTGACGATTTGGCACAGTCAAGCGTTCACATTTTAGGCACTGTAAGATTGTCACTGGCTTTGCACAAGCATGACTTGTGAAATATATCTATCATATTAAAAAAACTGTGTAATGCTGTATACGTACATCTTCCACTTCCTTGGACACCTTCTTGGCCAGAAACTCCAAAATGGCGTTGATCAGGGTCTTGCACTTCCGAGACAATTGTTGTTTCGCACCATCAATACTGACAAAGAAGGGACCAATGATGATGGAGCTAGGAAGCGTGTTGTCCAACCGCTCCTTTTCTAATTGATACTTCTCCACGGCAGCCTTCACATCCTGAGCTGAAGCGTTCTGAGTCTTTAACTCCCTAGAAACACAGAGACACTGCAATCAGTGGCCTTCTTTCGACAGCACACTCCAGTTCCACAGTATTTTTTGCAATATACTCCTTTTCTGAACATGTGAAGAGGCTGTACCTGTTATGTATTTGAATATAGCTGCATACGCATTTGCATTGATTTTAGATAGAGGCAAATTAGGTAGAAATGGGGCAGACAACAGTAAATGCAAAACCAAAAACAGGCATTTATGGAACACAATAGTAAATGTATAAGTGTTGCAACATTGGACACAAATTTACAAAAGTGTCAACATTTGAATGAATCAATAGAAATGTCAATTTAGGGTCTAATATAGTAATGCAATTTTATTTTGCTACCATCAAGGGTATTGGATTCAGTGATGACCATAAAGGAAAAATGCTGTTGAGAGTTTAAACCTAATTTTAGATCGTAAGCCCAAAGGAATAAAATATTTGAGACTTTTGGTAGAAAACTCCCTCCAAGGATCAATCACAAAGACACAACTACAACATCAACACTAGAAAGTAGCAAATTAACTCAAAATCTAACATAACATACTGTTGGCTTGTACTATGGGACATTAATTGGTCAATTACTGGTCACTGAAACAGTTTAGGCGAGATATGGACGTTTAAAATAAAAACGTATTAAAGGAAACACATTCTGCCAATCATACACAGAAATTAATTCTGAAGGCCCTCTTACTAAATATGCCTTTGATCCTATAGCCCTCTTGTGTGAAAAACCATGCAAAGTTAATGCCCATATCGTACAGACCTTGGTGCTGCTGCCTCGCTACATTAGAAGATGTCATAGGTCTATGGGTATGTTTGAACAAATTCACTAACTGATCTTAATGTGGGACCCACACTAACTAAAAACCTCCTGATTACTCTTTGTCTGAACACAGGACAATCACAATGAGTACAAACAACTTCAGGCAGGTGCATCCTACTGGAGATGTCCTACTTTTCCCAGCAAGAGAAAATGCAGCAGCATAACATTGTTAGCGAAGGCCATTACCATGTGTCGCTTATAAACAAACGAAAAAGTAATTTAGAACACTGTTACCATGCGTTATTCATGAACTCATGCACCTTGAACTGACTGGAAACCAGACTACAAATAAATCGATATCAGGATTCAGAAATAATGACTGGTCCTTACTGAGACTTTAATGCTTGAGCCTTGAAGAAGTCCAAAGTCTATGGATGAAACACATTGGCTGACCAAAAATAATAATTTTATTGTTGTATACTGTGAAGAAGCAAATGGAATAACTTAATGTGACCTGAAAAAAGAACAACAATGAAATAACTGATGCCATTAACTTGCAAGGTCAAGATCTGGATTTAAACAGTTACTGATTGTTTATATTTACCATTAAGAGAGCAGCCCAATTTCTGAATAGAGCAATGTTAAGTTACATGACTTGCAACAAATTGACAACTCACCATTATCTGGTCAAAGCTAAAGCAATTCTAGGACCTGCGAGGGGTTCGTTCAAGTAAATGAACTTAAATACACTTCAAACTACAGTGCTTCAGTTCATGGGGACTCTAAGCTGTCTCACTATCCGTCAAACGTATGGACCAACAAATGTCAGTCTTCTTTAAAGAATTTTTCTTCTGCAATTGAACCTAATACAACATTACAACATCTACCTCTGGGCCTGAAAAGTGATCAACATTCTAATCAAAACATCAGAAAATCCAAACTTTCACACTGGTCTTTTGTATTTTGACATGCAGAAGCCATGTCACAGTGGAGATTGTTGGAGGTGGTGCGCACAGAGAATGTCTTCTTCCCCTTAGAAATGGCCAGTAAAACGGATTTCAAAGCACTATATTAACAGACATGTAGTGGCACATGAAAGATTGGCAGAGAGGACTTTGGGAACTGAGGCAGGTCAAAAGGTGGAGGAATGTTGCTTTCTACTAAGAAACACAGGAAGATGGAGATGACTAGAGCTTCTGAGTCAAGTTAGGAACTCAATCCTTGATTGTCTATTGGAGCTTCCTGCAGCTATAGACAGTCTGTATATTGGAGCTGTGGATTTTCAGCTAACATACCTATGTTCCACACACGAAGAAGCTACTGCTTCGAACACGGGTAAAGAAATGAGAGGAAGCCCAAGAGGGTAAAAGGGGATTTCTTTAACTAACAGACCTCATTAGGAGGGGAGACAAAATTAATTCAGGTGCAACAGTTGAACTAGCTGTCTCATGTGGAAAGGCCCTTCTCATGCAGCAAATGCAGAGCTACTGTCAGTGAAAAGAAACTCAAGGCTCTGCAGGTGCAACTGGTGGCAAATGATAAATAGATGCAGGAAATGGCTCAACAAATGGGGATTCGGCACATGCAAGTTCAATAACTGCAGCATTAATGCCCTGGTACGACTGAATCTAAGGCTGAAAGACTGGATGACATTTTCGGAGCCTCGTACCAGCGAATCTTGAGGTTTCCATTGTTCTCTAATGGTGACGATCTTAGTGAAGTGTTACAGAATTTTAAATTCTCTGGGGTTCTCAAGGGAACCCAGGTGAATATTATGGAAGTTGTTACAGTAACAAAGCTACCCAAAAAAGGATAATCTGGGAAGCAGTAAGTAGCATGGGCACTCATGAAAAACGTGAGGCATTGCAGAAATTTCTGTTTTGAAAGGCAGCCATCAGAAAGAAAAAGCTTTCCAGGGGAGCAAAATGTTGATCTTCTTGGATCTTAGCAGTCTGCCAGAGGAGGCAGAAGATGCAGGTGGTGCAAGGTGAATTTGTGGAGGTTGGAGCTGAGATTTCAATTTGGCAACCAGACTTTTTGATGGGACTTTATGAGGGGGAAGTTCATATGTTCAATGACCCCCAAGGCACCTCAACATTATTTTGCAAACACGCAAAGTAGAGATAGCTCAAATACAGTGCCAGGTACTTTAGGAACTGATTGACCACCTGGGTCCACAAGGGAGCTATGGTGTATTGCAACTATAGTGTGTTGGTATTTATGTTGTATCTTAAATAATGTGGGTGATTGTTGCACCGACCCCAGCATTACTTCCTCCTCTCTTTTGTTTTTTTTGTTTGCTCGTTAGAGGAGAAACCATGCAGATATCTCAATGGTGTTTACAATTTGTGGGGATCTCATTATGGTAAACTGTCATTTGTGCTGCCTTATGGCGAGAAAATAAGTGGGTTGTTAGAACTGTGCAGGAGGTGCAATGTGTTGCATAGTGTATTTTTACTTTATTGTCTTAATGAAGAGGTTTACAAAAAGGTACTAAAATCTTACAAAACATCATCATAATCATATTAAATCTGTATCTCTAGGTTGCCCAATCTGAGTGTACAGCAATTGTGTCACCAACATACATCTTATTAACAGATCACTTCAGGAACATCCCCAATAAGCTTAAACATACATTCATCACTGTGCTCCTTATAAGGCCCAACACAGAGGGCCTGATTTTCAATCGCGGCCGGCACGACTTGCGGGTGGGTGGGTGCGGGGAATGAGGGGGAAACGAGGGGCACAGGAAACGGGGGGTTAATTTATTTATTTTTTTAAAGATAATTAAACTTACCTGGCCGGGTCCCGGGTCCCGCGTCTTCTGTGCTCTCCTGCTCTCCAGGAACAGGAAGAAGAAGCAGGCAGCCAGGCTCCCTCCCTCCCCTAAGCCAATCACAACGCTGCTCAAGCAGCGTTGTGATTGGTCGGGACGCCGACCAGCCAGGGGCTAATGGGGAGGGCATTTTCTCCATGTAGACTGCATGCAGCCTACATGGAGAAAAGGCATGACTGGTTTGGGCGGCCCCAGGGAGCCGACCATACATTCTTTGGGCACTCAGGAGTGGGCAGGCACACCACTCCTCCCCTCCCCTGCTCTCAGAGCAGCCCCGACCACCTGCCCACCCGCAACCAAACATAAAATGGTACTAACGAAAGTTATTACCATTTTATGTTTCCGCTCCTCTCACTGCGAGAAGCAGTGGGGCGATGCTCCTCCGCCCTAGTGGAGGAGCCACCGGTGCTGATTTTGATGTTGGCGGTCTTCCCGCTGGACCCACGCCATGGTGGTCTGAGGAAGACCGCCAAGCCATCTGTAGTGGCACCCGCGGGATGACAACAGTGATCCAGGGTGGTGCGGCGGCAGCAGCAATCTCACAGCAGTGGGAATATTTGGCTCATAGGAGTGTCTAAAGCATTCCTGCCACTGTGACAGCGCCTCCAGTATGTCCGTGCACAGTGTGGCATGCACCAAGTTGTGTATGCCACACAGTGCACGCACGACCATGCACTTCTGGGGGGGCACATCATATGCCCCCCACATGCACCCCCTTGGGCAGGTGTGCTCGGGGGCCCTGTTGGGAGCCCCTTTACATGCCTTTCTGCCAAGCATTTCACAGCGCCATTCATGGAGGAAAGGCAGTTCGGAATCAGTTTGGCGGTGCCGGCATCAATACTGCCATGATTCCCACCTCCTTTCCCTACTGCAGCAGGATCCTGGATCCTGGCGGCAGTGGCGGAGGTCTTGTGTCGGTCCCACCACCACTATTGTGATCGAGCCGGAGGCCTGACACGGCGGTGGGACCGTCATCCACTGGTACGGCAGTCCCAGGACCACCATCAAAATCAGGCCCTGAGTTAGGGGTTCTGGATTAGATCAGATCAATCAAGAGCCTCACATGTGCCACTAAGGCCCTTAAAACCATACTCACCTCTCAGCTCTCCTCTCACATTGAATCAAGCAGCCTCTTCAGTGCTTAACCATCAGGCTTCCTTCACAAATATGGCACTGAAAACACACTCTTGGGTTTTAGGAAAGAGATGTTCACTACAAGAGAGCAAGGTCCCACATATACCCTCATCCTGCTAGGGCCTCTACAAGAGTTGAGAAGGGTGACAATAGCATATTGTTATGCTGCCTCAAGGAACCAACGGGGTCAAAGGCATTTCTCTAAAATGGTATGCCTTCTTCCTCTCTCATCGCACTTTCCAAAGGAAACTGGGATCTTTCACAACATCAAGCAAAACTATCTCAAAAAGAGAGCCCCAGGGTCAGTACTGAGACCTAGTCTAATCAAGATTTACAGCTGTCTGAAATCCCACGGTTCAAGATTGGTTTTCACATGTGCACTGATGATACCAAGCTACAAGCCCAACTACACATGGTAGACAGGGGCTGTCGATTTATCGTAGAATGCACCCTGCATGATTAGGATGATTCCAAATTTTCTTGCTCTATTCTGTGCCAAAGTGGAAGTCTTCATTTTGGCCCTGTCACTCCAGGCCCGTGCCTATTTGTGTGTCCCTCGACCAAGGCTGACTCCTCAACCCCAACAAAATGTTTGCAACCTTAGGGCTGCACCTGACTCAGAGCTTCATTCTTCCATCAAGTAACAGTGAGAAATATACTCTGGTCTACCTACACCTCAATGAAACAACTACTGACATCTCAAAGCCAAGCTGTCCATCTAATGTTCAGTCTAAAGCCTTCTGATTACATATCTTCAGCAGTGTAATTCATACAACGGGTACCAATTAAGGAACACAATGACTTCGGGATGCTTCGACTTTTTCACAAACCTTTGCCGCACCTCATTACCTCACCAGAGCAATTCAGCTGTACCAGCCAAACAGGCAACTTAGGTAGGTATCCCAAAACATGGTGATAAAAAATAAGCTAAGAAACAAGAAATTCTGAGGTTGGTTAATCGACTTCCAATTCTCTTCCCTTTATAATCTCACTCATTTCACTTCAGACTAAACCCGGGTTCTTTAAAATGCATATAAGTCCCCATTACTATAATGTTCTGCTCCAAATTTGGTTCCTAGTCTTGTAAAGCATGCCTCTCCACCATAACACCTCGCCTGTTATCCCACACACTTTCTCCCTGCATGCAGCACTCTACAACAAGGCTCTTTCTGACCAGTAAACATTGGGAAATTAATAAATAGATAGTCTAGCCTGAACAGATGTTGATAGGAGCCATACTTACTCTCATTAGAAGTTTCAAAAGCACTACCATAACTCACATATTTAATGTTTCTATATGTATCCAAATCCCCAAAGCTTGCAACAGGTCCTCCAATAAGGCTGTAAGGTGCATTAATGTACCACTGCTCTGTGCCATGAACACCAGATGTTCTAATAAATAATCATTCAAATGCCCCTGTCTTTAGTTAGACTGCTACCAGCCTGAGAACCTTGGTAATGCATCAAGGGGATTGAAAGGGGGGCAAACGCATCTCAATTTCTTTATCTCCCCTCAACAAATTGAAGGGAGTCAATTTTTCTGGGGGCACCTCAGGTTCAGTGAGGTAAATGTTCTTTAAATCTAGATGACAAACCATTTATATCTGAAGGATGACAACCTCTCCAATAGGTTATTGGGGATAGACAAATAGCCATCCCGTAGCATTAACGGAGGACTTTTTTTCCAAGGGGGAACTTCTCTGGCAGAGTAAACTGGTCCACCTCCTTGTGTGTTTTAGGAAGAACAGTAAAAGGAATTTGCCATCAAGAGGCTAGAAAGGATCTTCTATATGTACCTAGGATTTGGCTGGGGAAAAGGCACCTTGTTTCACCAGCGCTATGAAAACTATGATTGCTAAAAACAGGCCTTGCACCTTTTTGAAATTAGGTATAGAAGTGCATGTGCATCTGTATAGGGAAAGTGTCTCCAGGCAGAATGCCATCAGCCTCACTGTCAACTTCATTTATAGCCAATTCTCTCAATTTAAGATCAATTGTCATCAGGATTCTCCTGTTCCTTTCCTCTGGTATCGCCTCGTACCCCTATGATGGAGGCTCCGTTGGTGCCATAAACAAAAAGGCCTCTTTGGCCCTAACAACATCTTCACTTTGGTGAGTTCTCAAAGCGTGCTGTACTTATTACAAACTGATTATCTTGCACCTGTCATTCAAGAATCTTCCTCTTGCCCACAATTAAACCATTCCTCCAGTTTAGGGGCACAGAATAAGCAAGGATCAGGGTCCATTCAACCCTAGCAGTAAGTATTGGACCCTTTCTATGAGCTGTTAACAAGAGCCCTAACCACTACAACTGCTCTTTCACAATCAACTTCTGGATGCTCTTTCCTCAGGAGGAAGTGGGCATGGCTGTGACACTTGCGAGGCAAGGAGCGAGGCGCGGACGGTGGAGCATGGAGCCGGGCTGTGTGGCTGACGAACTTGATTGTTGAGTTGCTGGGCATCAGATTGGTGTAGAAGTGGTTTCTAGGCTCCAAGGCGACCCTTGGGCAACTTCCTGGGGGGTGGGGGGCGGGTGGTCGCGTATGACGTGCTCCAGTGCTTCTGTGGCCCTCATGCCACACCACTGCCATCTTCCTCCCTTCCCCATGTAAGCAGTGAAGTAACGGGAGGTTGCTGCGCAGGCAGCAAATGGTGGCAAGTGGTTTTGCCAGTCTCGGCTCCCAGCTGCAGGTGTGCCGCGCTGGGAAATGGCATGAACGGCATTAAGGCAGGCAGCGTGAGGGCAGGCATTAGGCTGTGGTTCCCCTGACAGTGGTGCGGAAGCGGCCATCAATAGGCCGGTGCAGCTTGCGCTATGTCGAGGAGCTGGTGCGCTCACATGCACTCCAATGCCACTGTGCCGCCCACCCCGCAATTTCAACTCCAAATGCTAAAGTCAACCTATTCAACTGAATAATTCAACAACCAGAGAGTACGGTGGGTTTGCCTGGCCACCTATTTACTACCCTAGCTGGAACACAAGCAAGAAGCAATCCTCAGAAAAGTGTATGGATTACAGCTAAAGCTAGATAGTTGCAATATTGGGAAGAGGCACATTACGCCATTGAACGCCATCCAACACCACATAGGAACCGCTCACAAGGGTGAGGCGCTTGTGTGTGCCTAGGTGCAGTATCTGCAGTTGTAGACCGTGCTCATGCCCACCACAGAACATCTGAACGTCAAAACACAGGAAGCAGGAGCAGGAAGGAGGAGGACGCGCCAAAACAAGTGCAGGCATACTGCGGGAGTAGCATTTGGGTGAGTCTCTGGGGCGAACGGCTGTAACAGCGTCGGCCTACCTTGGGTAGCCAAGGTAGAGCGTAACATGCGGTGGTGCGGCCTGTAATTTCCTTGAATCCCCCGGTTGTCAGGTGCCCCGGCAGAGGGTATGGTGATATAGCCCATGGTGGTAGGTCAATCTACTCTTTAGTAGAAGCAAGACTAGCTAGAGCTTTGTCATGCATCAAAGGAGCTCTAGTGCGGTGGTATTATTCAAATACTGAACATCACTGAACAGTCTGAAATATTTGGATAAATTAAATTGGCAGTTCTGTGGTGGAGGCAGCGGTCTGGGCGGAACATTCAGGTTCTTACCTGCACCTCTTAGATGTGAGCAACTGCAAGGAAAAACCTCTCCTAATTTACTGAAAAACATATTCTAATCCACTCTTGAGAGTGAAGAAGTGCACTTTTAATCATGGACACTTAAAATATGGCCAGAGTAAATTCTCTAGAGTTATTAGAAAACAAGGGTTCAGCCAAATTCATCTAGTACGGCGAGCCCAATAAGGGGCAACCTTGACCTGTCAATCCCGGTAGATGGCCGCCCTGGGATGGGAAGGATACTAGATGCAGATGGAACGGTGACTTCAAGGGTATCGTCCCTGGTGAACTCTATAAAAGAATTTGTGTGGAAGCATTTTAGGGGGAATTCGTCCAAAAAAGGAAAAGAAAATGTATCTGTCACATGGCAATTTACCAGGTTTTCTACCTTTCCATCACAGACAGACACATGGCAGAGCTACAAAAGTCACAACTTTTACTCGAACCAGGGGTGGTTCACTTGGAACCCAGGTTATCTTTGCCACCATACTTGTTACTGGGGGAGGGGGTCTGGGGAAATAGGCTCCCAAGCAGCAATCCTGGGACACCATGCTGGAGTCAAGAGTCACAAGATTTGGATGAATCAGCTATTAAAGGACCCCTACCAAAAGTTTTCAATGTTATGGTCTCCAGTCTTGGCAGTGATCCAGGGGGGTCCTTGTTATGTCCAACAAATAAGCTGCACCAGGAACTAACTCCTACTCGAGCATCCGATTTAAACATTGGATCATGCCCCTCTGCATCTATGTTGGATGTTATAGTCTTAATGCAAAAATCTTGCAGGGCATCTTTGAGGCTGTGGTTCTGAATACCGATACGTTGAAAGCACATAAGGTTTACTTGCAGAATATTGCCTCTGAACTGAAACAGAAAAATGGCTGCAGGCCCAAGCTAGTAAGACCCGTTGAAAGGGGAAGGGGGGGGGGATGTGCCACATGGTCAGTGCAAGAGTGCAGGTGAGGGGTCTGCTGAATGGGAAATAGCTAAGAACTCAGTTGTGACTTCAACTTCTGAGGTGTTACCCTCCGTGTATATGTCTTCTGAGGTGTTACCCTCAGTGTACATATCTAGACACCCGATGCTAACAAAGAAAAAGGGTTGTTACTATGGTGGCTATTCCTCTGCCTTGGGGTGCGTAAGACAGAAGCAACACACAAAAAAATGGGACAGACGCTGATACCCAGGGGTAGGAAAATGAAAATCCAGAGTGCTAGACAAAACTCTCAAACCACAGCGTGAAGTAGAGCGGTGAGGAAAGGAGGGGGTGTAGGTAGCATCCAGGTTAAAGGTAGTCTACTCACCCCAGACCCAGTTAATCCGAGCAGAAACACCAGTAAGCAAAGAAAAAAATGCCCCCCCCCCGGCTCAGCCAATAGGGTCTGCTGGTAGGGCACGGAAAGGGCCAAAGACGCAAGAAGGATATCATTGTGGTCAATAGGTGAATTCTAACAGGGAGGGAAATAGGAAGGAGGAACCAAGTGGGGGAAGAAAAGAACTGAAAGAGCGTTATCCTGAGGTTATATTTATCTCAGATGTGGAAAAAAGCTCTTGTAGCATTTTTAGAGCTGGAGTATCAATATCTAAAGGATTTAGAGAGGACCTGGTGAAGGAGGTAAACTCTCTATGGGCATTCCTAGAACCTGCCCGAGAAAATACACGGGGAAAAGACATAAGAAGCTTAATCCATTAAACAGGTCTCGGCTCCTTGAGTTATTCACCTCCTGCCCAAGTCTTAACTCAACTTCTGCAACCGATTAGAAGCAAGTGGCATTTTGGGGAAAAAAAGATGGCAAGGATGTAACACAGTTCCTGCTGTATTCAGGGCTGCCTAGAGACACCCTTCTCAAGGCAGAAGTGGAACTAAAGTCCCAGGGACTCAAAATATCTAAAGAAAGTGACTAAGATTAGCTTGTCCCCCCAAGTCAGGGCGTCCTGCAAAGCCATGGTGGTCTCCAGTCAAACCAAGTTAGTTGGGGCATACTCAGGGATCACCCCAGGCATAGGTACATAATGGAAAGCAGATAAGGCAGACTTCAAGTTACTTTGCCCCAAGAGGAAAGCTACAGGCATACCCCATTAGATCAAAATAGGTACGATTATCTGGGCTGGGATGAGGATATGGGCGATGGATGGGCAGACCTTAGTAATGTAGACTAGGGAATGGTATCCCTGTGTAGCATTACATTGCTCTCCTGGAACTCTCATGGGTTAAATAAATTAATGAAGCTGCTGATTTTTAAAGGAATAACAGATCAGTATTCCATTGTGTGTTTCCAGGAGACATGGCCGTGCAGAGTTCCCCAGCAAATAGATGGGTTTCTGGAAGTCCACCAGAAGGAATTTGATAATGCAACAGGGCGTCCTTCGGGGGGGGGGGGGGCTGCTAAAGTTGGTATCTACCAAAATTGCCTCTAGGGTATGGGAAGTTAAGCCACGTTGTAAATGGGTCCTTGCATGTGGTATAAAAGTGCATAATGCTAGAAAGGGCAAGGAATGTAGTGATTTCTTTGCTGACAATATGGGGTCTGCCTCTTCCACCATAGTGTGGGGTACATTTAGGTTTAACTTTGTTTTTATTGACATCCTTCTCAAAAGTACACTTCTTATAGCCCCCTGACAATTCGCACTGTTACCCACAACCCAAAACATACATCACTGCAGTTGTTATTCTCTGTGCGGGTGCAAACCAACATAGTCCCTCTAAACTTTGTGCGGAGAGTCCAAGATCGATTATGTACCACATTGTAACAAGAAAGGCCATATTACTCAACAGTGTCAATAGGTATTCAGACAAACCCCCCCCCCTCCCGCCCTCCCACGAACTGGTGTGCCCAATGCCCATTCTGGTTTCAAATTGGTGTTCAGAGCGAATTCCGTAGTCAGATTCAAGGTCCAGTGTTCGGCTCCTCCGGTATTGTGAGTTGGAGGAGGCGGAGGTACTTTTGGCATGTGATCTCGTTAAATTCGATGGACAAAAGAGACACTATCGGTCGTCAAACCTCCCCAAATCCCAATGCGGAATTTGTGAGGGAGGCCTGTATCCGCTCCATTCCCAGGATGTGCCATAATCTATGTAGCCACCCCATGTGCGTCAGTATTGTCTGCGTCCCCCAGTGCGATAAGATGTTCTGAAGTGCTGCCCCCAGAGCTAGGCCCATCTGCTTCCCTTTGCGGGACTTCAGAGGGTACGTTAATGGGTTGGGTAACCCCAGCACTACATAAGCCGGGAATCTCGGAATCTGTGTCTCAAACTGCTGGTCTATTTCATCCAGTATCCTGGGCCAGCATGCAGCCAGTTCCTTACAGTCCCATAACAAATGCACCAGCGTGCCCTCCTCCCCGCAGCCCCTCCAACAAGTAGAACTGCGGTCTGGATTCCCTTTATTAAGTCGCACCGGCGTCAGATACCAGTACGTGGCGATCTTAAAGGCAGTTTCCCTGCTGGCGGTGTTGCGCGCCTTATGCTTGGCCCTAAAGTATATTTCCCTCCACTCTTTCCCCGTGAGTTCCCTTCCCAGTTCCATCGCCCAGCGTTTCTGACTGGCAGTGGCCTGTGAGGGGGTTGGCGGACGTAGCATATCATATAACTCAGAAATCATTTTCTTATCGGTGCTCTTCGTCACTAACCATTTCTCATACGTTGTCAGTTTCCTGTTGACTTTCATATGCACCTCTGGGTGGAGAAGTCAGTGTCGTATCTGGAGATAATGGAACCTCTCTGTCTCTGGGAGGGAATAATCCTGTCTTAGATGGGAAAACGAAATGATCCCCTCTACATCAAACAGGTGACCTGCCGCCTTGCATTCCGTCGTCCGCCACGCTGAGAACGCCTTCTCATCAAGCCCCGGTGTGAATTCCCTGTTGTCGAATAAGGGAGTCATTGGGGAGGGAAAAGTTGTCAGTCCCCTTCTATTGGCTACCCCGTCCCACACCTGCAGTATTGTGTTCGTTATAGGTGAGCCCTGAAGTTTCCGTGGTCGGTCCGCTCTTTTCAGAAAGGGCACTTTCCATAAGGAGAGTTTCGCTAATGCCCTATCCTGAAATAGCCATCTCTTTTCAGATTCCGGTCTACTCCATTCCACCAAATATCTTAGTTGTGCAGCCCTAAAATACTCTAACAGATTCGGGATTCGCAAGCCTCCCTCTTCCGGTCTGAAATACCCCAGCTCCCTCAGCATACGTGGGCGTGCTCCTGCCCAGACAAAATGGAGTATTGCCTGTTGCAGCATTTGAAGTGTCCCCTTTGGAGGCCAAATTGGTAGCGTTTGGAACAAATATAATCCCTTGGGGAGAATAGACATTTTAACCGCAGCAACGCGTCCCAGCAGTGACAGCTGATGCCGCCTCCAAGTCTGTAGCTCCCTCGTTACCTGTCGGACTAGTTTGGAATAATTTAGTGTGATCGTCTGTTGAATAGACAGAGCCAGTTCAATTCCCAAATATGGGATGGACTCCATTATCTTAATCCCTGAGGAGGTAACATCTCCCGTCCCCGAGGTCGCCCGCCGCTTATCGAGTCGGAGGATCATTGACTTCGCTACGTTCACTCGGAATCCGGAGACCTGACCGAATGATTCCAGTTCCTGTAAGAAAAAACAGAACAGGTAGTAGGGGAAATCTGCGCAGGGAAGTGATTAAAGTAACTAGAAATATATCCTATTAAATGCTGCTGCTCAAGGGTCACCATACAACGACCACCCCACGTTGTAAGCTGTAGACAATGGTCCACTCAAAATACAAGATAAACAATTGGCTGCCCGAGCAAACAGCACACAAACCGAAGCAAAAATAAAGTCCAAATTCCAATCCTGGGTATGTTCTTCTTGATTTTATTCTAAGTCTGCAAAGTATTCTTGATTCAATTCCAAGTTTGCAACGTATCTTTCCATCTCCTTAACAGAGTAGGTTCAAGCCACAGACCATGCCAACACGTGTTTCGTCCATCCGGCTGTAAGCCATGGACTTCATAAGGGCGAGAAAACAAGAGTTCAAGAGCATCTCAAATTTCAAATTAGAGTCCAAAAGGTTTCCTTAAAAGTTCCTAAAATCCAAACACGTATCCCCTCATCTGACAAATGCACGTATTTCCAACGCTGCACTAGGACCGTTTTGCCGCATAGGCATTATGCCAGCTACAGGATGAGTGGCTGATTGTGACCACTTTTGAATTGATTTTATTAATATTGGAAATAAGTGCATTGACAGATGAGGGGATACGTGTTTGCAGTTTAGGAACTTTTAAGGAAACCTTTTTGACTCCAATTTGAAATTTGAGATGCTCTTGAACTCTTGTTTTCTCGCCCTGATGAAGTCCATGGCTTACAGCCGGATGGACGAAACACGTGTTGGCATGGTCTGTGGCTTGAACCTACTCTGTTAAGGAGATGGAAAGATACCTTGCAAACTTGGAATTGAATCAAGAATACATTGCAGACTTGGAATAAAATCAAGAAGAACATACCCAGGATTGGAATTTGGACTTTATTTTTGCTTTTATTTGTGTGCTGTTTGCTCGGGCAGCCAATTGTTTATCCTGCAGTTCCTGTAAGAATGCCGGGACCGAGCGATCTGGAGACTCTAGAGATGCGATGATATTGTCCGCGTATAAGCTTATTGCATGTCTCTCCCCGCCAAAAGGGAACGCCCGTAATATTCGGGTTACCCCTGATTTTCTGGGCCAGCGGTTCGATGTATAGGGCAAAAAGGAGGGGCGACAGCGGGCACCCCTGTCTCGTCCCTCTTTGGATAGCAAAAGGTCTAGACGATAGCCCATTTACCCTAATGGTCGCGGTGGGCGAGCTATAGCAACTCGTCACCCAAGCCCTGAACCGGTCCCCCAACCCAAAGTGAACCAAGGTTTGGTCTAAAAAGTCCCAGTCGACCCGGTCAAACGCCTTCTCGGTGTCAACCGAAAGCAGGAGGGCATCCATATTCGTGTGGTGAGCCTTATCAACCAAGTGGAGAATTCTTTTGGTGTTGTCACTGCTCTGCCTATTTTGGATGAATCCCGATTGATCCGGCTCTATGATACCCGGCATCAAGGGGCCCAGCCTTGCCGCTAAAATGCTGGTAAACAGCTTTAGGTCCACATTAAGAAGGGACACCGGACGATAGGAGCCACAGAGATGCTTATCCTTCCCGGGTTTAGGGAGGACTACTATAGATGCCATTAGCATATCAGGGGGAATCGACCCCGGCCCTGCAAAGGAGTTAAAAAGTCTCATTAGGAGCGGAGCTAAGATATGGCAAAAGGATTTATAGAAACCCGCCGAGAATCCGTCTGGTCCCGGCGATTTCATAAGCTTGAGGCGTGATATCGCCCCTATAACTTCTTCTATCCGAATCGGGGCGTCTATCAACTCCGCCTGACCCTTATCGAGCACCGACGTGTTCGCTCCCTGCAGATATGTCGTCGTTTGCGATTCTGGGTGGGCCTCTCTATTATAAGTTTGCATAAAAATCTCTAAATAAGTTTGCTATCTCTTCGTCCTCTTCGACCATTTCCCCCTTGTCATTCTTGATTGATTGGACCTTCGCCTGATGAGTACGGGCCCTAAGATTATTCGCCAACATGAGCCCCGTCTTGTCCCCCCCGATATAGTAGTAGTGCTTGAGACGAAGCGCTGCATATTCAGCTCTATCGGTGTCAAGCCCCGCCAGTTGAGCTCGTGCCGCCTTCAACTATCGCCAAACCCTTGGCGCCCCGGTCCTGCTGTGCACCCGCTCTAGTTCTAGCACTTGTGCAGAGAGGTGATCCCTCTTATCTTTGCGCTCTTTATTCTCTGCGGCGGAGATGGCTATTAGTTCCCCTCGCACCACAGCTTTTAAGGCCCCCCATAAAGTGGGCAAGGAGATGTCAGGGGAGTCATTTATCTCTAAATAGTCTTTGATGCACTTGTGTAGCTGTCTTGTCACCGCCTCTCTGTGTAGCATGCTTTCCCTGAGACACCAGCCTCCCTGCTGTCTTCGTGTCGGGGGCAACCAAAGGAATACCGTCACTGCATCATGGTCAGAGAGTGCTGTCGGTATAATGTCCACCTCTCCCACCATTGCATTGAGTTCTGTTGTGCCTATCAAGTGATCTAGGCGGGCATAAGTGCCATGTGCATGCGAGTAAAAGGAAAATTGGGAAGTCTGAGGATGTGCCGCTCGCCATATATCTATCAGTCCTCTAGCTTGAAGTCACCCTTTCCCTGCACTGGACATTTCCCCTGTCTGTGTGAACCGGTGGCCTGACCGGTCCTTAGTTGCATCCATGACTATGTTAAGATTCCCTCCCACAATCGTCCACCGCACTTGTTTGCTCAGGACCTCAGAGAGAGCCACCTTCAGAAATTTCTCCTGCCCCGAGTTGGGTGAATAGATTGACCCCACCGCGAGTGTATGCCCCCTAAATTGAAACGTATAGGCCAGGAGACGGCCTTTAACTTCAGCAATCTTATCCCCCACCCTCCCTGCAAATCGCTTAGCGACCAAAATAGCCACTCCTGCTTTTTTATCCGACATGGAAGAAAAAAATTGATGAGGAAATGCCCTTGACCTGAGCCGGTGCCAATCTCTGGAGAGAAGGTGGGTCTCCTGGAGGAGACGCACATCGGCCCTAAGGTTCTCCAAATATGACAGGATGGATTTCCGCTTAATAGGATTGTTAAGGCCCTTCACATTTAGGGTAACTACTTTCACTGTGGAGTATGACATGATGTAAGATCATAGTGTATCCTCCGCACCCGTGGGACCCTGAAACCTGGGACCCTCCTTGAGCCCTCCTCCTCCCCCTCTCCTCTCCCCCCTGGGTCGATCTCCATCCCTGCAACACCAGTTCCCCGCACACCAGTTCCGTCCTTCCCCATCCCTAACCCCAACCTAGAACCCCCTAACCCCCCATAATGTCCAGAGCCCGCAATTCGTGCTTGCGTGCCCTTGGGAAAAGGAAATGATAAGAGCATATTGTGGTCCAAGGCTCCCCGTCTCCCCGCTCCCATCGGCCGCGCCCCCCAGCTCTGCTTATGCCTGTCGCTTAAATGTATCCCAGCAGAGTTCAAGAGCCATCTTGGGAAGCCGTGTCCTTGAGTACCGTCTCGAGAACCGATTGCCTCTCCTGCGCCATGGTTGTGGGGTCTGGCCCCAGCACGTGCTCTGGGAGGCGCCTCCCCCGGACTCTTTGCCATCGGTCTTGTGGGGGCTTGCGTTCTTGACTGGCCGCTTCCTCTTGACTTGGTTGTTCCAGGCCCAGTATCCTGCATGCGTCTTGCAAGGATTTGAGTTGATGGAGTTTGCCTTTCCACTTGAATATCAGCCGGAATGGGTGGCCCCAGGAGTATGTCATCCCCTGATCCCACAAATGCGTGGACACCACACGAAACTCCCGCCTTTTTTGTAAAGTTATTGAAGCCAGGTCCTGATAGAGGGCAACGGGATGGCCCTGGTACGTGAGCGGGTGCTTCGCCCTGGCCTCCCGTAGAATACATTCCTTGAGAGGGAAGTCCGGTAGGAAGGCCAGGATGTCCGGCCTGGGTGCGGGTGCCTTTCTTCTCAAACCCACTCTATGTGCCCGGTCTATTCTAATGTCAAAGTCCGTTGGGAGCCCCAGTATGCTCGGGAACAGCCCCTGCAGATACTGGACCATGTCCGAGCCCTCCTCTTCCGATGGGACTCCCTTCACGCGTATGTTATTCCGCCTGGAGCGGTTCTCCAGGTCCTCCGTGTGCGCTTGAAGATAGATCTGCTGTGCCCGCAGTAGAATCACCTCCTGTTGGAGCTGCTCCATTTCTTCCTCCCTGGCCTGTTCCTGGTCCTCTATGCATGCCACTTGTTCTCCGACCGCGTCCACATCTCGCCGGATCTCTTTCACCTCCCTCGTGAATTCACCTTTTAGTGCCTGGAAGTCGTCTCTTAAGGTGTTAAACAATGTCTCTAGGAAGGAACGGGTGACCGGGGCTTCCGCCCCCTCCGTCTCGTGGTCCAGTTGAGTGGGCGGTGACATTCTGCCCTCTCCTCCGCCGGTCTGGGGGGTTTCGGTCAGCATATCCTTCAATGTCCGATCTTTCTTCCCTCGCAGCGAGGACATGCCGGCTATGCTATCTGCCGCCCTGTCACAGCGTCGCTCTACCCCAGAGCTATCCGTTGTAGAAAGCTTGAAGCCCGGTACTTTGCCGCTCTCAAAACCAGCGCTCTCTCCTGGTCCGCTTCAGCCAGTCACCTCCTCGCTCCTACACTGGTGCCACTCTTAGATTACATGCCATGCCCACGTTGGCAGACCGGGGGCTTATCTGTTCCACTTGTTTATTAGGCCGGCACGGCCGGACGCTGAGGCCCTGCTCTTCAATCCCCCGTTGCCTTGGGCCTGACCCCCCCAGCCTAGCCCCGGTCGTGGCCTCTTATATTGCTGGCGGGAGGAGTGTATCTAGGTGGATCGGTGGCCCGCGGATCCCTCCGACCCTAACACCGGGGACCCCCGCCTCCCTTCCGAATGCGGCCCGTGTCCACTCCTGAACTGTGAGCGGTCACCTCCGGTCGGTCTCGGATCGATCACCGTTTATCTTTGCGTCTAAGGCGTAGGACGCTCTGCCCGGTTGTCTTAACGAGTGTGTCGTTTTCTGGGCCTACAGGGGTCCACCCTTCGCCTCTATTACTCAAGGCTGTTCTGCTCCCCCACTGCGCTGGGGATTGACGTGTGCCCCCTGGTGGAGGGCCCAGCTGCTACAGTTCTCCCCGGTGGCCCCTGGATATGGTGGCCCGTCTCAGCGGCCCCGGGAAGCTCCTCTCTCTCCTTCCCCCAAGTAGCGTTCTTCTTTCCTGGGCAGTTCCGAGCCGCCACTCGCCACCTCCTCCCTGCCAAGCAGACCCCCCGGGGGTTCTCCGAGGGCAGGCCCAGTACCAATGGGCCGCATCTTCTTCCCCGGCCGCCAGCCCTCTGACGTCTCGCTCTGGCCGCCCTCGCTGCTTCACTTCACCAGTCCCTGCCTCTCACCGGTGCCTCCAGGTGCCCTTTCGCGGCGGAGATCTAAACTGGCTGGCTCAGGGGTCGCGCCGCTATCCACCCCCGTCCCTCGTATGACCAGCTTCTTCTGGGCCTTTCCTTCAGTGGCTGGCCTTCCCCCTACGTCTTGCCGCCGTACTTCTGCCTTCCCCCGGGCCCAGGTCAATGGCGCAGCTGCCGCGCTCACCTGCTGTCTTCCGTCCCCCTCTCCAGACTGCAGTGAAGCGGGCGGCCGCAGCTCAGGCTCTGCAGGACCCAGCCGGGATCACCACCGGAGCACTGTGTCGGCGAATGCTCGTTGCCGGTGACCTCCTTCCGCACTCAGCCTGTCTCTGGATTCCGGGCCCTCGATGTCACCAGCTCCACTCCTTGGGATGGCTCTGGCCAAAGCACTACCAGATAAGAGCAGCGCGGTTCAGCACTCCACTGCCGCCTCGTCGCATCTGGGCTCTCCACGGCCGGCCCCAGCCCCCCGGAGCTCCACCAGGCCCCGCTGCTCACTCGGGCCGCCGTGGCGGACCCCAACAGCTACGGCCCCGCCACCGCAGGCCCGAGTCCCCGGTTCGCCCGTGGGCTCTCTCCTGTCACGGACCTCTCGCCGTCTCCTTTCGTCCACCAGAGGCCTCTGGACCCACTCGGCTGGGCCCCGCTGCGCCTCCAGGAGGACCCGGTGCGACGAACAGCCCCCACAGGCCTTTCCGAGTGAGGCCGCCATTTTCTCGCTCCGGCCTTGCGTCGCCTCAAAGCTCGCTCTCACCCGGAGATGATCCCCAGCGCCAATTTACCGCTTTTCAAATATGCCTGTGCGTCAGGGCATGCATCTCTTCCAGTGCTGCGACGCAATGCAGGGATATCACTCCGATCTAGGCTGGATTGGACGCTCGGGAGCGGGGAGACGAGAGAGACACGTCTTACCCGCTCGCCATCTTGGCCACGCCCCTGTGTGGGGTGCAAAATCTGGCATATGCCAAAAATAGAGCAGAGCAAGCAAAGTGTATTGCCCTGGAACAGGAAATTGGGGTGTCGGAGGCTACACTGCAGGTGCGAAGTTCCTCTCAGGTCAGGGATCAAGCGTGAAAGAGGCTAGAGGACGCCCAGTTACATTTTAAGCTCAGGCTAGAAAAAAAGTGTAGGGACAGGTGGCAAGCCAAGAGTATGAATCTCTTCGAGTATGGGGAGAGATCAAGACCACTTCTACACTGGAAAACAAGATCAGAGAGTTAATTATCAACTCGCAAGGTGATATCTCTAAAAGTGCAGGGTATATGCAGGGTCATCTGGTCTCCCTTTTTTCAGCATTATACACCGAGGAGAGTACTCTTAGGGGGTGGCTTCTGGACAGGGATCTTCTCGGGCTTTCGGAGACGGGAAAGGAGTCTCTTGAAGCACAAATTATTGAGGCTGAAGTTTGGGCTAAGAACGAGAAGGCTACGGGGCCTTGTGTTATTCCTTCTGAGCTGTATAAGATACTAAAGAAGATGGTGGTACCATCCAGGGGGAAACTGTTTAATTCCATCTATCTTGAGAATGCCCAGATCCCGCAGTCATGGAGGAAAGCTACGCTAATGCTGATTTTGAAACCGGCTAAAGATCCTAAGAAGGCAGATTTGTATCGGCCAATTTCTCTTTTAAATGACGATTACAAGGTTTTCGCCAGTATTCTGGCAGGTAAGCTGGCTCCACAATTATTCCACCCTGACCAGAAAGGGTTTGTCCATAAGTGCCAGAGAAAAGAGGAAAGCGAAGTCCCTATAAGGGGTTTGAAGTACATAAGTAGCTCATAAAAGTGCCTCCAAGGCATACAAAATAAGGTCCCCGAAAACGGGGAACAAGGCTATAGTGCAACCGTACAACATAAACAGAATACCTGTCACAGAGTAAGTACTCGGGTAGGAAAATTCAGGAGGCAAAAGAAGCCAAAGAACAGACTACCAGGAGAACCGACAGCATAGACAAAAAATACCTGCAGAAAGCAGGAACACCTCAGCGGGCATATCCCTGGAGGGGAGAGAAGAACTCCGCCCTAGGAAGGCGGGAAATAGTCAAAACACTGGGAAACAACTGTCTCTGATGACCTTAATACAACAACAGAGTTAATGCTACGTACCACCATGACTATTTCTGAACTAGCATAAAGCTGAGTCGGCGTGCGCACTAAAAAGAGAGGTGTCATCAAAAGGCATGTTGATCAAAGCAGTTTGCTCAACCTCCGAAAAACTGGAAGTACGCAACCATGCGCGTTGACGCAGAGCAATGGAAGAGGTCATAGCCCGACTAACAGGATCAGTAGTATCCATACCACTGCGGATGCTAAGCATGGCAGATTGCTGCCCATTTTGTATCAGGGTAACGAGAAATCTGGGCTTCCTCCTGAAGGAAGGGCGAGAGGTGCTCCACAGAGTCCCACAATATGTGGGAGAAGCGGGCGAGCACACAAGAAGTGTTCAGAGAGCGCAAAGCAGCGCTAGAAGAAGAGAAAATACACCTACCACAAGCATCAGAGTTCCTGGCCTCCCTTTCCGGAGGGACAGGGGAAGAAAATCAATAGTCTGCGTGGCTAAAGTATCCTGAACTACAAAGATTTTAGTAGAGGGATGTCTAAGTAGACAGGAGGGATCCTCTGGGGCCGGGCGATGCCTGTGAGAAATTGAGCGATACTCAGGAGCGCTGTTTCGTGTTTAGTCCAAGAACCCAACAGGAAATCGAAAAGACAGTCACTATAAGGAAGTACAGGCTCAACATTAGACTGGGCAGGGTGTAGAACACCAATTAAGAGATCCGTTGACAATTCCACCGAAGGAAGGTGTAAATCCAGGGCAATCGAAACATGATTGAGCATGTCCGCCAGTGCGGCACTCGACTCTGTAGCCAAACCAGGAGGCTGGCGAAGATTCTAAACTACTGGCATCACCGAAGTCAAGTAACCAGCCAGATTGTATAGGAGGCGGTACTGTGTCCGGAATTGGAGGAGGCCACACCACACCTTCTGTAGTACTTCCACAACCACGGTACTCAGAAGGAAAAACCAAAGGAAGGGAGTCTGAGACAGTCGAATCCATCGGCACCGCATCCAAAGCCGGTCGGTGCCAAGTAAACGAAGCCTCGACATCAGAAGCGTTGATCGGCACCACCATCGGAGCCGGCAGACAAGAGCCCGACGCTGACATTGGAGTCGGTAGACCCCAAGCGGGAGCCGAAGGTGGGAGCCGTAATGAACTGTGCACCGCTGCCGCCGAGGTGTCAGACACAAGAGGCCGGCGGAGTCACAGGCATGACCTCAAACACTTCCATGGGGCCGAGGGCGCTCCAGAGGGAAGTGACGGCCCAAGAACAGAAAGAAGGGATTGAGAATATTGCCTCATCTGGGTCAAAAACACCCCGGCCCCAGAATAGGTGGGGAGACGTGGGGCTAACTCATTGTAGGAAAGTGCCCCCTTTTTGCATGGTTACCCCCCACTTTTTGCCTGACATCTGATGCAACCTGACTTGATGTGCTCTGGGTCCCTGCCAATCAGGTTCCCAGGGCCTGTGTTCTTTCCCAAGATTGTAACTTTGGACCCACAATTGGCACATCTCTGGCCACAGGTAAGCCCCTTGTAAAAGGTACCAATGGGTACCAAGGGCACTGTGACCAGGGAAGGCCTCTAAGGGCTGCAGCACCTATTGTGCTACCCTTAGAGGCCCTGTACCTTATCACCCACACACTGACATTACAGGCTGCGTGTTTTGGTGCAGAGAAAAGTGAAGAGTCGACATGGCACATATCCCTGTATGCCATGCCATGCCTGCAACCCACTGCCTGAGGCCTAGGTAAGTTACCCTTCTAGCAGCGAGCACTAGCCCTCAAGTGAGGGCACAGTGGCATGAGCCCTGTACCTCTACAGTGTCTAAGTCCATTTTTAGACATTGTAAGTGTAGTAAACCCATAAAGAGTACATGGTCTGGGAGTTGATCATTATGAACTCCACAGCTCCATAATGGCTTTACTAAAAACTGGGAAGTTTGGTAGCAAACATCTAAGCCTTCAACCCACACTGATGCTAGTGTGGGATTTAATGTAAAATGCACTCAGGGGGCATCTTAGAGATGCCCCCTGACAATCGACCAGCCCTGGTGTGGTTCCTGAATGGATGCCCGCCATTTGCCACCACCAGACAGGTTTCTGGACCCCTAGGTAGAGAGTCTCTGCTCTATGGGTCCAGAAACAAAGACCATCCTGGGCAGAGGTGTCCCGCCTCCTCCCCCAGGATGGGTTGGATCCACGAAGGGGAAGCTTCAAAGGCCTGTCGCCTTTGGAAGCTGTACCAGCCTTTTGCTGCGCACAGTAACTGGCTCCCACCGGTTCTGCCCCCCACTTTGGGCGGGAGAATCAGCGAGAAAACCAAGCTAGGAAGAGAGGTGTGCCCACCTCTGCCAGCCCCACCCCTCAGGTGGGGGAGGTAAGGTGAAGCACATATCTCAGACCCCTCCATCTTTTAGATGAGGGGACTCAGCCAATTACGGAGAGGCTCATGCCCCCTCCCACTGGAGGGTGGCATAATAGGGGGTGTACCCACCCCAAATAAGGGACCCATTGGTCCTGACCTGCACACCCCTTTAAATGCCCCTAAATGTAGTATTTAGGGGAAACCCCAAATCTTGCCTCCTCAGATTCGAGGACGAAAGAAGGACCGAAGGCCTGTCCTGACTCCAACCTGCCTGCAGCGAAGAAACCGGCGTGTCCAGCAGCCCCCCAGAGGACCTGCCCTGCACTCATCTTACAGACTCCGCCTCCCGTGAGCACCGGATTTGCTTAACAAAGACCCCAAGACCAGAATCCGTATTCCGGCGACTCCGCGATCCTGCACCACTCTGCACCAAACGCTCACGGCCCGAGTTCGAGTGGCCCAACACCACGAGGAGGTCTCCCCAGCGATCCTGACTTGGGATCTGGTGATCTCCGACCTCCCTCAAGCTTCATGACAACAACTGCAGCCTCAACCTGAAGGGTCCCCCCGACCGCAACCGGAGCTGGTAAAGAAACCCGACGCCAAAAGACACCCCTGCACCCGATGCCCCACAGCCTTGGGTGGCCCAACCGACGGTGTCCAGGCATCCCCCAAGAATCCAACTTACCTCTCCAACCGGTGGTCACCTTGAGGAAGTTTCCCTGCCCGAGCCTGCAGCAACTTTGCCGAACCGAAGGTCTCCATTGAGAATAACTGGGTCCCCGACATCTTCTTGGCACCCTGCACCCAGTGGCCCCAGTGCCGCTGGTGGCGCAGCTCCAGTGCTGATTGTTGGCCCCTACTGTGCTGACCTTAATCCCAGGAGCTTTGCTCCCACACCCGAGTGGCCTGCTCGTAAGCAGTCCCTAACCGAAGGCCCCCTTAGCACCATTGGCTAACACTGGGCCCCTGCACTCTGCACCCGGGCGCCCCAGTGCCGCTGGTGGTGTAACTTGAGTGCCTACTTAGACCTTGGGGAACCTTGGTCCAAACCCCCAAAACTCCCACTCGTGAGATGTTTATGCACCTGTGAAACCGATTACCATTTTTCTCCCACAGGAACCCATGTTATGAGTTTTTAGGCCTAAAATGTTTTAAGTGTTGAACTGTGTTTTCTATGAAAGAAAAAGTCATTATAACTTAAACCAAGAAAAGTCTTACTTACCTTGTATTGTGAGATCCCTCTGTGGTATCTAGGCATACCATCCCCAGCAGTCAAAGTAATCTAAAAGTATTCTAAACGTAAATATTATGTATTGTAAACTGCTTTTTGAACCAATAACAACCTGCAACGTTTTCAAATTCAACCACAACTGCATTACCTTGTGAAGTCATGCATTTGAGAATACATTTTATTTACCTGTGCCAAGTCCTGCTTGGTTCTAAAAATAAAACATAAGTATACCTTTTTTAAACTTACCTAAATAGTCTGGATTCAGTCTCTAAGTGTGTGTCATAAGTCTTGACTAAGTGAATACAATAAATGCTTAGCACATCCTCTGGATAAGCCGAACTGCTCACCCACACTACCACAAAGAGAGCTGTTAGTACTTACCTAATTTAGCCTCTGCTATACCTCTGGGACTCACTGGACTCTGTGCACACTATACCTTACTTTGGTATGGTATATACAGAGCCAGCTTCCTTCACTCATGCCTCGGCACTTCAACAGACGAGTGGGAATCAGCGGTAGGCGACAAAAGTGGGAGGCGCTGTGACTTCGACCGCCGGCGCCGAGACTTACCTCTGGATGTTGAAGCTCAATGACACGTGGGAAAGGCTCCTAGAACGGATGCGCGGTCGGTCCCTATAAGGCTTAGGGGACCGAGGGTAATGAGAAGACTTCAAAGACTGTGACATTTGCACCTCCACGAGCTTCATGTGACGTTCCATGCGCTCTTTCGGTCGGAGCTGCTGACAAGAGTCGTGGTGCTCACCCAGACACCACATACAAATTGACTGAGGATCCGTGGTGGACATTTGTCGACCACAGGACTCACAAAACTTGAACCCTGAGGACATTCAAGAAAAGCACACTGTTCTGTCGATAAATAAACGTCAAGTAGGCCAGAAACTGCTGAAGGAACTGCAGTGCTGATCTGTGTGTTAGCGCAGAAAAGAAGGAACTGACGTCAGCGCATCGGGGAAGGGATTATATGGACTCCTTGGACGTCACATCCGGAGACAAAGTTGCTGCTGAGTCGCTCAACGCCTTCTACCGACGTGCAAAGGTACTGTTGAGAAAGTTTCCGGATCCAGTCTGGCGCCTGGGGAGGATTCTAAGATAAGGAATCTGCGGCTAGGTGTCTCTATCAGATCATCCATTTAACCAGAAGACATGAGCTTTGCCGCGCTGACGAGCGCTCTTCTGCAGACAGTAACCATCACTGACGCTGCGATCATTCCCGGCGCTTCTGTAAGCAATTTTCTGCATTGTGGTACTGCCTTTTCGTATCTAAAGCGACCCTACTACACTCATGTCCCCCCTTTCTTTCAGATTATTTTTGAGTGCGTTTTGAAGCGCACATCGTGGAGGCGGTTAACTAACTATTCCTGTAGCATTTTTCTCTGTCCAAATTCAGGCGCTTCTCTCTAGTCACTTTTTCACTCACCCTTTTGCCGATTTTCAGGGGCTATTGCATGTCACACCAGTGCATGGCTCTGTACTGTACACAATTTTATAAAATGTAGACATCTTGACACGCAGACGGGTATTCTTTCCCGCACCTGCACCCAGCACACTACTTTTTGGGCTGCTGCATGCATTTTCCATGGACGTTTCGTTTCCCGGCCTATCATTGATATTGCGATGTACGGATGGGTTATCCTTCTCCCTCTATTTCTGTGTGTTGCTACCACAGGCCTTCAGCACACGCCAGCTTATCTGGCCGTGCCGTCTCCTTGGCTCCTTTGGAGCGATGCACATGGACCAGGTCCTCCCGCAGACATCTCCTCGGGCGACAGCTTTATCCCAATAGTGCACCATTACAGGTCACTGTGCACTCCTTGAAAACCTAGTCGGGTTCACAGCAGACAGATGGCTTCTCTCCGGTCCATCCTTTCCTTGGCTCCCAAGGCATATAATGAGCCTTCCACTCACAGGGAGGCGCACACTCACTGTCCAAGTTAAATGTATAGTCAAGCATACACCTATGCATGTGTTACGCATACACAGCCTTGTGGTGCGTCACAAGAGCTGCATATAGGTGCCAGTTGTGGAAAGGGAACGGATGCTGCAGATTATGCTGAAGATTAGGGATATTGACATAACTGTGTGTAGGCTGCAAGTCAGGATGCTTTATTTTCCAAACATACTTAGCAAGGTTACATCGCTAAGCAAGTAGTATGAAAACACAGAATTTACCAACAATTGTCGATCAACAGAAATATTGACTTTGCACCTATCCAACACCTATAATTTCTCAAACTCACGGCTGCCTTCCTTCGTGACAATGTAAATTTCTACCAAAACACCGATCTAGCAAAACATTTTTTATGCCAAACTCTTGAAACAAAAACGAAGCCCTGCTTTTCAATACTCTAAGAACATAGCTCTTTCACTAAGAAAATTAGCAAAATAGCACTCGAGCTGGAAAATCAGTAATGTTCGTATACAGCAGGATCCTAACCAGTTTTGAGAACTGGCTCTCTTGATATCTAGACCCTGTGTTATCTTAATAAACTGAAAGCTTTTAAGTCAGCACTCATAACTCAAAACAGGCGAAAAACATGATCCCAAGTTCCTACCACGCCACACATCTGGACATTTATTAGATATACACTGCATTTGTGTTAGATACAGTTTGAACAAGTACTGGCCAGTAGTATGATCTAAACACAGCTTAATATTGTATTGTGCAGAGATTCGTGCCAATCAGAACTCGGTGAGTCTTAGCGTGTAAATCCATCCTTTCGGTATTGCCAAGTATCAATCCAGCTTTCTCCCCACAGCATCTAAAGGAGCCATCCGGCGAATTATGTTACAGTACATCTCAAAACCCTGGCTGACCTGACATCATCAAGCAAAACAACATTCTAGAAGGCTTATCGTTGGTAATTGTTAGATATGACGAAGTGGGTAAAGAGAACGATTCCTTTTTCTCTACACTGGATGCCCTCTTTAATAATTGTGGAATTGGCCAATGGATAAAAAGCGTGTCATGGGCTCCAATGAAAGCAAGGAAAATTCCCCTCCAACCTACTGCTTAGGCAGTGAAAGAAAACCTTAAATGGAGTGCAGAGGGCCGTCGCTTTCTAAGGTCCTGGTGTCACAACACCTCCTGCACTGTTGATAGCTACAACACTGCAATTGTCATTGGACAAAATGCTATTCAAAATTAGGAAATCAGTTCTAGAATCACGTGCCGTATTACTGATTACAGCTGTAGATACCACTTTTCAAGGAACGCTTGGGTGAAAAATCAGAATACAGCCGTATTCCCACATCATGAAATTACTGATACGTTTGACATCAGTAATTCTGTGTGTAAGCATATTGAATATAAAAGAGAGAGACCCCTTGTCACGTACCAAGGGAATGGAGTACTGCAAATACTAAAAAACAACTTGTCCCTTGGTGCACTCAATTAAACAAACATCCTATACATAACAAGATTAATATCTCGCTACAAAACACATAAATGAACCCCCTCTTTTTCCTTTTTGTCCCCAAAACCAAGGGGAGAGAAAACACGTCTCATTCAAGATCCTTTTCCTAATTAACGTAAACTCCCACTAAATCATGCAGAGCAAAAAAAAATGTATTCAAAATATTTTCATTTAGTATGTACAATACTTATAAAAACACACTTTCTAAAAAAGCATATATTTAACCATCACATTTCAATTTCACATAGTTAAAAACCATACAATTTAAAAACCGTACAATTAATCTCATCAATACAGAACATGAGATTTAAGTAAAACTTCTACCACAAAAACCCTAATATGTAGGGAAAGAACAACAATAGACAATACACTTTGTCTTCTAATACCACATGTCCCTAGGAATAGTTTCTACAAGATTAGCCCGGATACATAGACTGTAGTTAGTATCTGCAGGTCCAACTTGTCCTCAGGATAATGTACAGAAATGCGTCGACGCGTTTCGATGGATGTCTGGTTATTCCATCTTTATCAAGACAATAAAATCTAAACCTAATTCCACGGAGTGGGGGCTTCAGAATATGCACCTCCTCACCTCCCGTTACGCTAACGTCGCGTTCTAGTTAGCTCCTGGATTCCCCGTCCTGCTCCGTCCTTTTCTCCGTGGAATTAGGTTCTGGATGTGTAAAATAGAACACCGGGGACCTTGTTTTAACCCTTACAGAACATATGGAATTCGGAGAGTTGGGAAAGCTCGCGAAACGGCGGTGATTTTATCCCGCTTATAAAGGATACAATAATTAAAAATACCACAAAGAAAAGTGAACAGATTTTATTGTCTTGATAAAGATGGAATAACCAGACATCCATCGAAACGCGTCGACGCAGTGCCACCTGTTCGAGACACCTCTTTTGGAAGTATCAGGTTATTCCATAG
Organism: Calotriton arnoldi; assembly: GCA_963921515.1. Lineage (NCBI taxonomy): Eukaryota > Metazoa > Chordata > Amphibia > Caudata > Salamandridae > Calotriton > Calotriton arnoldi. The sequence goes on from CAWUFW010000288.1 coordinate 4,794,999, forward strand.
TAGGGTTGTCAGGTGCCAGTTGGGTGTACGCCAAACGGTACAAAAGCTTTATAGTGTCTTAAACCTTCTGTTGTCTTAAATATGAAGAATTTGATAGAATATCCTTTTATCGCATGTCCTGCTGTCATTTTTCCTGAAGGTAAAGTGGCCTTATTGAGTATAAAAACTTATAACAATCAATCTTCAGTTTGTGTCTACGAATAATAACCGATTTCCCAAGCTATAAACAGCTAACAGTCATCCCATTTAGGTGGCCATAGAACTTTCTATGCAAGGCACAAAAATAAAAATCTGGGTACAACAACCGTTTAACTTAATTTTCATGTCTTTTTCAGGGAGAGTGAGAGTCTCCTACAAACCTTAATCTGTCTCTGTCTTGTGTACTAACAGGCTAAAATTCAATTTATATACAGCCTCAATCTTCCTTGATATACATATCCCTAAATTTCTCTTAGGCTTATCCAAACTGTCTCTGTCAAACTCCTGTGGGAGAATCTCAGCAGATGCATTGTCTAAAATTAACTAATTTTCAGATATCTAATCTTATAACTGGAAGAGGATGGAAAACAGTGGTTGTTTCCATGGCCTTAGGAATATTGACAGGTACTGCAAACTTAAATAATGCAACGTTGTTGGAAAGTTTGTCCTTTCTACAGGGCCAACCCATTTATTTTACCTTTTTGCTGAACCCTGTTTTTGCTGGCAATAGAACTCTGTACATTTTGCTGAACCCTAGTTTTGTTGGCAATAGAACCCTGTACATTTTAGCCCTGCTAACCAGTGGTAAAGTGTTTGTGATCCCCCTTTCAACGTGGTAAAATTGGAAATACTCCTGATTGGCATATTTAACTTGCCTATATGTCCCTAGTATGTGGCACCAAGGGGTACCCAGGGCCTGTAAGTTAAACGTCACAAGTTGACTGCAGCGCCCATTATTCCATCGTCTACAGTGACAATGTAAACATGACTACAGGCCTGCCACCAGGAGCCTGGCAAATTCGACCTGCCAATAAATCAGTAGACTTGTAGAGCGCTTCTTGTCACGTGTGAGAGTATCCAGGCGCTTTTGACAGGCCTGAAACCCTCCTTTGAAATATTTTGAAGTCACTCCTAAATAAGCTTTATTGCCTATTAAGTCAAGGTGCATGGTACCTAAAAGTAGGATATGTAAAGGTTAATGTTTAACATTTCCTTACAGTGACTAGCACCTCAAAGCTATTTTCATTGTAGCAAGGTTGGCTGTTTCATAGGAAAGCATTGGGATACAATATTAAGTCTAATAAATTATATCTCCGCCTCGGAAACAATTCCAAATTAAATGTATGTCTTTCTGAAATATTATAGCATGCCCAGTTCACTGGTGAAGTCAGATTTCTGATACATATTTTGGAAAAATTACTTCTCAAAAGCCACCTTTGCCCTGTCTGAAACTACTGGAACATAAATCTGCAGCCTCTCATTAGCAATTCAATGGCTGTGAATGATATATGAACTTACTCCCAGGATAGGGGCTTAAGGTCTTGGGTGTGGGGTGGTGTAGTTGTGCCCTTGACAGGAAGGCCTGTGGGCTGGACGTAAGGACTTTATTAACTTCAAAGAGGCCTACCCTGTCACAAGCAGATGTATCCAACACCCATGCCTGCACGCTTCCTTTGTCCCTCCAGCCAGTCTGGCCTTCATCACAGTGGGGCACTTGTTGAAACCAAAGTGTCACTGCCTGCTGCAATGTCAAGACCTACTTGACAGGTCTGCTGGAGTTTTTATATGACATTGGGGCGCACTTCAAAAGATGAAAACAGAATGTCAAAACAATTTGTGACAAAACCAAAAAGAACAAATGATGGACGGAATGCTGAACAATGCAAACATACCCCTCCCCCAGTCACAAAGATCTGGGTTTAACCTATTGTTTTTTTGCTTACCATGCCAGCTCAGTTTGGACCCAGCAATATGCAAATCAGTCTTGACCCTCCTCCTCATGGAACAGTCCAGCCCAAACTGCAAAGCCATGTCCTCCCTGGATCGGAAACAAGCATCCTGGGACCGGTTTCGGGGCATCACCCCGTATCAGCCAGGCTAGCTGGAATCCAGTGGCGCAGTGAGCACAGGACCCACGTCTGGGCATACCCTTCCCACATAGGGTGACAAAGGCATAAAGTACAAATGATGGATGAAATGCTGAACAATGCTAGCAACCATCGGCAGGTAGCAGGTGTACACCTCAGAGACCTGGTTTTATTATCTAGCTAGCTGAGCTGGGGTGGGATATTTTTTAACCCTCTGCTTTGCCCAGAAATACAGCTAACAGATTTATCAAAAAGCCTTCTACATATATTGCACATATTACCCTGTCCTTCCACTCCTCACTCAATAGGAAAGATCAGTAAGAAACTGTCAAAATCACCCTCCGCCATGGGTAAAAAGAGACCGCAATTCTGAACAAGAATGACTACAATTTATACACTGGTTTCCTAATAGTGTCCTGGACTTTGCATATATTCACACCCTCTATCATCAATACTTGATAACGCTCTGGAACTTTGTTGTCACAAGGCTGGAACCAAGCCTGAAGGGTTTGCACCCAGCAAGAAAAGTAGGAATTCTGCATTATTCACTGTGCCTATACGGAAAACAAGCTGGGACTTTAGTCTGGGTGCACATTCAACTCGAGGTAGAGCCAGCCAGACTAGGAGCCACATGCTGAATGGGACTAAAGTGTACTGACCCTGCTATGTGAACTTGCTCACCCGTGATTTTGATCAGACAAGGCCTTAGCAGCCCACCTACGTTGCTGACAGGGAGTCCAGGGCCAAAAACGCCAATTGTCCTTAGCTACAACTCCAAAATATGCCCCTGGAATTCAGTAAACACACAGTGACTTCCAGGAGTGCTGTTATCTGCTGGTTTCTGCCCCGAGAAGACCACTATATTTTGCGGTTTTCTCACAGGCATGCCAGTATGCTAACTGGGGCATAGACCTGTTTGAGTTAAACTCTGGCAGAGAGAGACATCTGCAGCAAACTAGGGTTCACCAGCCATTTGTGTGGGTGAAACATGGCCAGAGGGTGTATGTATTTATGTATGTATATGGTATTTCTATAGCACAAGCCAAAAGGCAGCAGAGTGCTGTACATCATCAAACATAAGCTTAAAGGCAACAAGTAATTGGAGAGCAAGTTGTGTTTTGGACGGTTAATGCACTGTGATGTAGCGTTCTTTAAAAAGGTGAGTCTTCAACTCTTTCCTAAATTGCAGCAGAGTTGGGGCGGTCCTGATGGATACATGGAAGTTGTTCAAGTTCCTGGATGCATAGATGTAAAAGGCCTGCTGTCTTGTTTTTTTTCTTTTTCACACTTCTAAGACTGCTGTCTGATGGTGTCCTAGCTGTAGATGTGCAGAATCCACCAGAGATGGTGTGCTTCTCTGCAAGATAAGCGGGGATGCTGGTGGTGATGGTTTTGTAAATGATACAGCACATTTTGAAGATGGTGTAGGCTGGCAAGTGGAGCCAATGGAGTTTGCTCAGATTGGGGGTGATGTGAACTTATTTAGTCAGGCCCTGGATGTGATGTGCTGCAGTGTGTAGCATGCCCCTCAAGGGTGCCATTGTGGAGTCTGGGAGGCCATGTAGTTATGTATTACCACCATCCAGATGCGTGAGTGCAAGGGCTTTAACAGAAGTACTAAAGTTGCTTTTTGGAAGAAATTATTTGACTTTCTTTAAAAGAGAGAGCTGGTAGCAGGCCATCTTTTTTTGATTTTGGCCCTGTGATCCTTGAGGGTGATGTTGGTGTACAGGGTTAATTCAAGTGACTTGCATTCGGAGAGAGTTGAGGTTTAAAGCTGTCAAGGTTCATGTAATTGGGCCAAGTTTGTTCTGCAGCCTGTTTGTTGTCTTGGGCAAATAAGAGGAATTATGTCTTTGTTAGGTTGAGTTTCAGGTAGGCGCTGGACATCCAGTTCTGAATTAGGCAGGCGCAAGCAGTGTTTGAGGCATTGGATATTCGAAGCAGAGGAGACTTTCAAGTAGAGTTGTGTATCATCAGCATATTGATGAAACTTGATGCCGTTATCTGTGAGTAGAGCACCTAGCGACTCCATGTGGAGGTTGAAGATGACTGGAGACAGTTCGGAAACCTGAGGGACTCCAGAAGTGATAAGGGTGGTTCCAACAACAGTAATCGGCGGCCATGACTCGTAACTGGAAACCAACGCACAAGCTCCTGAAGTTGAAGGACATCTTTGAGTGCCAACAACTAGTTGCCCACCAGTCTCTCGGCATCCTGGGGTACCTTGTAATGGAACCATGACAGTTGATTTTCACAATGCCTCTGAAGGCCTTGATGTCCCACAGAAAATGGATGTAGAAGCAGTAGACTCTCAATTTGAGGTCAGTTTCTGGAAATTATATTAGCTAATTCTTTCAAATCTTGTCCATTTTAGGGGTTAGAGTGGTTACTAGCAAAAAGAAAATACAGACAATTCCATTACTATACAATTGTCATTACACTCTGCAGCTTGGAATGTAATGTACGAACAAATAGTGGTGTTATGGTTTTCACTTAGAAAGTGCAGGGCCAACTTTAAAATCCCACCTAGAAATAGGACATTCTGACCTGCCGTGGTCTTAGGGCACTTGCTCCAGTACCATCCACTAAAGCAAAAAACTGACCATGGGAAAAGACAGATGGACGTGTAAAATGGCTACTGTGGAGTAGAGATGGAGAGTAGTTATATTTCGTAACGAAATGACAGGAAATCATGCTCCTCTTTTACTGCAGTGATACTCTCTTACTGCTGTAATTGTAAAGAAGGACACTTTTTTTTTTTTACTTTTTTTCTTAAACATACATATGTAGGAGATTCAAAAGTAAGACATGCATTAACCTGGGAAGGGAAGTCTAGGAGCGGGTCTGATGGTAGATAAAAAAAAAGGGGCGGAGTGTTACTAAAAATGTTTTCTAACAAACCGGTACTCTTGTCAACCTTCCTGTGTACTCCAGCAAGCATGCCATAGAGGTATTCAAGGGTAACTGTATACATTTGTCGGCAAATTATATAACTGCCCTGAAACATAGAAATTCACACTGCAGACATCTGGCTAATTATGTTTAATTTAGGGACAGTTGAAGTAGTCACACACAACCCAAATACATAGGGGGTCTGATGCTCTTTTTTTGTTGTAGAGTTTAGGTATTTTGAATCTGTTTGACAGACTTACAGAAAAGTGTAATCCTTTGGGTCAGATTTCACTGTAATTGAATTGGTTTCAGATTTGGAGTGGCACCTTGCCTTGTAGAGACAAATGATGTCAGAACATCTGTAACCACATCACATGTCTATGGTATCATTATCGAGTTCTGTGAGAATTTCGGTTATTTTAGCCCCCTTTGCAAGTTATTTTAGATCATTTGAATCCTGCGAGTCAAGCTTCGCTTTGGTTGTGAAAATATTGAAAATGAGTTTTCCTGATACCACAGTGATTCTCTGCAGTATTCTTTGTAAGTGCAAATCTCGGAGCGGAAGCGTTTTGTTCATGAGGGAAACTTAATATTGAGTGCCAAGACACGGTGATAATAAAAGGCAAAGAGCCTGACATAAACATAGAGCTTCTTTTTAAACAAATGTATGCATATGTTGATTTGCCAACCCCTCTGTTTCTACACACTGTGATATCATGCCATGTACCATCATAAGGTAATAGGCTGTATGATGTCACATCCTGACCTGTGAATACTTTATAGTAAAAAGATTTGTGACAACACCCGTGGTGATACTGTCAAATATGCAATATAATTGTCACTCCTGAGGATTTTTTTTAATAAAAATGTTTATATCTCTGTAAAATGAGTAAGGTATCTACATGATAGACAATGGGGTACCTCCATGGGTTTAAAGCAGACACAGCCACAAAAACAGGAGCGCAGTTGTGAAAAAGGAACGGTGTACTTACTCTACGAAAGCGTCGACGTCAGTATTGCTCAGCTCTAGGTACTGCTCATACTGCTTGGCATAAGCGTGCAGCGGCAGTATTGCTTTAGAGATGGCGTTGTGAATGGTCTTGCGCAGCTCCTCAACTGCTGGCTCATGCAGACCGACTGATTCCAGCAAAGGTGTACCACTGATGAACATTTCCTCCATCACAAACTGACAACAGCAAGAGAAGAACAAATATTGAAAGATGGATGTCAGCAGTGATAATGGAAAAAACATGTACCCTTAGAACAGTAGATCTCTGATTTGCAGCTAGAGCGCTCCCCTCCCTCTACATAAAAACCTATCTCAGACATCCCCTAAGCTCTTTATTGTCTGAGTTTACCGTTGTTATCATTCTCTCACCAGTGTCATAAGACATTACACCATTCTATGTACATGTGTTATGTGAATCATAAAACACACTTCTGTCTTCATGGCTAGGTCCGCGCGCTAAAATACATAATTAAATAAATAAAAATAGAATGATGGCAAACAAGAAAGCAAAAAACAGTAACTGAATAAGCGTCAGGTTGCCCTAGAAGTTTACAAAAGGGGATGATGGACGGAACGTTTGAGCCAATCAAACACTCACCCCCAGTCAACTGATCTGGGTTTAATCCATCATCATTCTTTAGCTCACTCCACCACCCCAGTTCAGACATGGCCATATGCAAATCAGTCTGACCCTGTGCCTCATGGGAACAGTCCAGCCCGAACTGCCAAGCCATGTCTTCCCTGGACCGGAAACAAGCATCCTAGGACCGGTTTCTGGCATTTCAGCCGTCATCAGCCAGGCTTGCTTGAATCCAGTGGCAAAGTGAGCAAGGGACCCACGTCTGGGCATACCCCGCCAACTTAGGGCGACCAAGCGATACAAAGGGGATGATGGACGGAACGTTTGAGCCAATCAAACACTCACCCCCAGTCAACTGATCTGGGTTTAATCCATCATCATTCTTTAGCTCACTCCACCACCCCAGTTCAGACATGGCCATATGCAAATCAGTCTGACCCTGTGCCTCATGGGAACAGTCCAGCCCGAACTGCCAAGCCATGTCTTCCCTGGACCGGAAACAAGCATCCTAGGACCGGTTTCTGGCATTTCAGCCGCCATCAGCCAGGCTTGCTTGAATCCAGTGGCAAAGTGAGCAAGGGACCCACGTCTGGCATACCCCGCCAACTCCAGGGCGACCAAAGCGATACAAGGGGATGATGGACGGAGCGTTTGAGCCAATCAAACACTCACCCCCAGTCAACTGATCTGGGTTTAATCCATCATCATTCTTTAGCTCACTCCACCACCCCAGTTCAGACATGGCCAAATGCAAATCAGTCTGACCCTGTGCCTCATGGGAACAGTCCAGCCCGAACTGCCAAGCCATGTCTTCCTGGACCGGAAACAAGCATCCTAGGACCGGTTTCTGGCATTTCAGCCGTATTCAGCCAGGCTTGCTTGAATCCAGTGGCAAAGTGAGCAAGGGACCCACGTCTGGGCATACCCCCGCCAAACGTTCCGTCCATCATCCCCTTTTGTATCGCTTTGTTTGCCCTAAGTTGGCGGGGGTATGCCCAGACTTGGGTCCCTTGCTCACTTTGCCACTGGATTCAAGCAAGCCTGGCTGATGACGGCTGGTATGCCAGAAACCGGTCCTAGGATGCTTGTTTCCAGTCCAGGGAAGACATGGCTTGGCAGTTCGGGCTGGACTGTTCCCATGAGGCACAGGGTCAGACTGATTTGCATATGGCCATGTCTGAACTGGGGTGGTGGAGTGAGCTAAAGAATGATGATGGATTAAACCCAGATCAGTTGACTGGGAGTGAGTGTTTGATTGGCTCAAACGCTCCGTCCATCATCCCTTTGTATCGCTTGTTCGCCCCTAAGTTGGCGGGGTATGCCCAGACGTGGGTCCCTTGCTCACTTTGCCACTGGATTCAAGCAAGCCTGGCTGATGACGGCTGGAATGCCAGAAACCGGTCCTAGGATGCTTGTTTCCGGTCCAGGGAAGACATGGCTTGGCAGTTCGGGCTGGACTGTTCCCATGAGGCACAGGGTCAGACTGATTTGCATATGGCCATGTCTGAACTGGGGTGGTGGAGTGAGCTAAAGAATGATGATGGATTAAACCCAGATCAGTTGACTGGGGGTGAGTGTTTGATTGGCTCAAACGCTCCGTCCATCATCCCTTTTGTATCGCTTTGTTCGCCCTAAGTTGGCGGGGTATGCCCAGACGTGGGTCCCTTGCTCACTTTGCCACTGGATTCAAGCAAGCCTGGCTGATGACGGCTGGAATGCCAGAAACCGGTCCTAGGATGCTTGTTTCCGGTCCAGGGAAGACATGGCTTGGCAGTTCGGGCTGGACTGTTCCCATGAGGCACAGGGTCAGACTGATTTGCATATGGCCATGTCTGAACTGGGGTGGTGGAGTGAGCTAAAGAATGATGATGGATTAAACCCAGAACAGTTGACTGGGGGTGAGTGTTTGATTGGCTCAAACGTTCCGTCCATCATCCCCTTTTGTATCGCTTTGTTCGCCCCTAAGTTGGCGGGGTATGCCCAGACGTGGGTCCCTTGCTCACTTTGCCACTGGATTCAAGCAAGCCTGGCTGATGACGGCTGGAATGCCAGAAACCGGTCCTAGGATGCTTGTTTCCGGTCCAGGGAAGACATGGCTTGGCCGTTCGGGCTGGTCTGTTCCCATGAGGCACAGGGTCAGACTGATTTGCATATGGCCATGTCTGAACTGGGGTGGTGGAGTGAGCTAAAGAATGATGATGGATTAAACCCAGATCCGTTGACTGGGGGTGAGTGTTTGATTGGCTCAAACGTTCCGTCCATCATCCCCCTTTTGTATCGCCCTAGAAGTTTAAGCATTAGGTTTGCTTAAGTGGGTAGCTGTTAAGCTGCCAGGCTCAATCAATGCCATTCTGTGTTTGCCAGCAACATAAATCCAAGAACTGCTAAAGGAAGACTAGCAGGTTCTGCAAAAGACACGTCAACCACAAAACTCAACTACAGAACCCAGCAAGCGATCTGGAAAAAGATTTTGCTGCATGCAGAGGAGGTGCAAAGTGATGGTTGTGTTGCAGGATGTCTTCCACACCTGAATGTGCGGCAAAATCCTTGCAAAAGAAAAAAATGTGTAGCATCAAGCATTAAAAATGATCTTGAGTACTTTGTATTGCTCAATTTATTTCAATTGGGGGGTTTAATTTTTATTTCTCTCCCACTAGTCTCCTACCACTGATCCACATTCTCAGTGACAATGAAATCTGGAATCAGCGGTGGAAATGTGAGGCCCTCTGAGAGATGCGATTGGTGATACCACCACTTCAATGCTTCTCGTATGCTCGGGTGATGGAGATCAGGTCCTCGAAGGACCCCGTTGCTTGAACCCACTGCAGTTGTAGTTCCTCCTGCAAGCGTTTCATTTTGAGGCGAGTCAAAAGAACTAGGTTAATCGCCGAAGAGAGTATACCTAGGAGCGATTTGTACATCCTCACTAAAACGCACCGTCTTCTTGAGATGTTGTGTGCCAAGTCTGCCAGCTGGCCTTGCTGTTCGTGGGATAGGAAGGCCTTGTTCTGGACTGTGTACAGGTCGGCTCGAAGGAACGTCAGTGTTTGAGTGGTAATGAGAGAAGATTTTCGATGGTTCACAGTAAGGCCTAGCTTATGGAAAAGTGATAGGCAGGTTTTGGTAGCTGCTGACATTTGTTGTGCAGTTGGGGCCTTTAGCAGCCAGTCGTCTAGGTAGGGGAATACCTGATGACCTTTCTTCCTTAGGGTGGCTGCTACTGGAGTGAGTTATCTGGTAAATATCCGCTGGGCGGACTTTAGGCTGAATTGGAAATGTGTACCAGCTACTGTGAATCTGAGCTATCTTCGATGTTTGGGATAAATAGGGATATGAAAGTAGGCATATTACAGATCGAGAGATGGCATGTAATCTCCGCTGTTGAGACGATGAAAGATATCCAAAATAGTAACCATTCTGAAGGTTTGTGTCCTGAGGAATTTGTTGAGTTTCCTAAGATCTTATGTAGGTCTCTACTCTCCTGATTTCTTGTGTATGAGGAAAAAACGGGAGTAGAATCCTTTTCCCCTTTGAGTCACAGGAACCTTCTCTATAGCTCCTTTGGAGAGCATTATTGTAGGAGGCTGGCTTAGTATATGGTGCACACTTATTCAAGTGGTGCACCTAGCACTAATCCAGGCAACCCTTATGGTGATTTTAGTGGTCTTTGATAACCACAGAAAGCTCTGAAAGTAATAATGTGGAGAGCAGCCTTCAGGCTTATCTTGAAGGAGTATAAAGCAGCTTGTTTTACCAGTTTAATCTGTAGTGTAAGTTAGATGAAAAGAAACCACACAGTGTTTAGCAAAAATAAGTCTATTTATTACAACACAATATCACTATCACATTCATATATCTCCTACCCGGAGATATCAACACAAAACACAACAATACTTCACAAGCAATCAGGTAAGTAGAACACAAAACAGTAGTTTCCCGGGGGAGACCAAACCATATACTAAGAAGGTGGAATGCGAACTGCAAAGGAGAACAGGACTTGGACAAGAAGACTCAGAGGAGCTGGGGACACAAGGAACCACCCAAGGTAAGTACACAGGAACCTAACGGAGGCTGTGTGCAGAGTGGAAACACAGCTGTATGCCCAATGAAAGTCAAAGGAGAAGTAGCGGTTGAAGTTTTGAAGAAAAAGGACCCTTCACAGAGGACCCCGAAGAAATCCTTTGGAAGACAGATGGTTGGAGAGCCACCCCACCTGTGGATGCCTCGGGATCCAGGTTACCTAACACCAGGGAAGCCTGGTGCATAGCTGTGAAGTGACGTCGGAACCTGCCGTAGACAACAATGGACAACTTCAAAGAAGATGCCTCTGGAGAAGACTATGAAAGATTCCTGTGGAATCCAAGGTGGATTCTGGAAGTGAAGAACCTGCAAGCAGAGGGGACAGAGTCTATGCCACTCGGAAGTGACCAGGAGGCACGGAGACACAATGCCCACCAATGCTGGGAGGTTTTGAAGAGTCGACAGTGATCTTGTCGCTGCAGCTGTGAGGACCAAGCGACGCTGAGGAAGACCAGGAGCCGTGCACGAGCTGTCACATGTCGGATGTCAGTGACTAGGTGGTTGGTGTCCGGCGGGAGCACCAACAAGCCTTGGTAGCCACAACTGGCGTGGAAGACGAAAAAGGAGCAACGTTGGGACCAGCCAGGGCTAAGGGACTCATCAACAGCAGGAGAGTCAGAGCAGGCCCGAGCAAGCAGGGGAGCCCACTGAAGCAAGAGAAGGCCCACAGGAGTACCCATCAGGCTGAAGGTACAGGATTCGCAAGAGGACTTCGCGCAGCTCACCAAAGAAGCAGGCCCACAGTGCAGAGGATGTGGTGAGGACGCTGATCTTGGAGGGAAGAGATGCTGGAGGCTGGAGCTTCTTGAAGCCTGAATATCTCTAGAGTGCCTTGGCAATGGCAAGTAAACGTGGTGCACAGGGGTTTGGACACAGCGGTTCCGACGAGGGATACTGGCCTCCGAATTGCAGAGAGGACAGGTCAGGCCTCGAGGGAGTTGCAGAACCACCACCTGTGCTGCTGAGCTTTTGGAAGTCCATAGGGCGATAGGAGCAGCAGAACGGTCAGCTTCGTTGCAAAGCCTGCAGATGCAGGGGAGTGACTCCTTCACTCCAAGGGAGATTTCTACGGGTCTCCTTGATGCCCACAGGTCTGTCGAAAAACCTTGTTGAAGCACAGAGACAGACGACAAAGAAGACTTGAAAAAGAGAAAGACCAGGAGCAGCAGGAGTATTCATTGGTGCAGTCTCGGTTCGAGTCGAAGTCCAACGTAGTCCAAGTGTCCAGACGATTGAAGAGCGATGTAGTTTCCAGATTGAGTCTTGTCCCACAACGAATCTGAGAACCCACCCACAGGTAAGCACTTAAATACCCTAAGGAAAGGGTTGAAATGACTCGGGGTCCCTCCCAGAGGAGGGGCTGGACAGAGGGGAGGAAACTCCCATGTACTTTGTCCAGTTTAGGGCCAGAGTGGGAGCCAAGGGTTCCTTGAACTGGTTCAAACTGGAGTATGCAAGGAGGGCACAACATGTGCTCTTCAAAGCAGTCTGATGGCGCTGGCAAGGGCCCCCACCCCAGCCCAATACACTAAGTCCTGTCTGTGAGGTGGTCACACCTCCCTGTGACAAGAAACCTATTGTTCTCCCTTCCCCTGCTCAAGCTCAGCTCAGCAGCAGTACGGCAGAATCGTGTCTTTGGTCGGCAGCAGCACTAGTTTGCTGCAGACCTTGAAAGGCTGTTACCGGGAGTACAGGGAGGTCCCCTAGGGAACCCCCCAGTACATGGGATCATACTTCCAACACTGGAATCGGTGTTGGGATATGATTCCAACATGTTTGATATCAAACATGACCAGGTTCGGTGCAGTCATTATATAGTTAGACATCTCGTAATGACTGATGTCCACTATTGTTATGTTCCCCAACCTAGGCCTTAGGAGCAAAACGACCTTTTACCTACATTTGTCCTACCTTGCTCTGCATAACTATTCTAGCACTGACCTTTTACCCAGTTATGTCCTGAATAAATGTCGATTGGTTTCCATGAAACAAGCCTCATTTATTAAGCATGAAGATTCTTAGTGAAATCCCCTGCACATAACAGGATTAACATACTCTGTACAAAAGTAATTGATATCTTCATCCTAGGGCGACAGAGCTACTTTGCATAATTGCAATTACTGGTTTAGGCTCATTTACATAATCGTACTCACAACATATCGATTGTGGTAGGAACCCCAAGGCTATCTTTGTGGTATAAAAGAACTGCAACTTCACTAGGTAACTAGAGGAGATGATTCCACGCTGACACAAGACACTGAGGTCCCTGCACGCGAAGCTTCAACACGCAGCAGTCTGACACCCTATGCGGGGTGACCAAGACTGGGTCCTTCATTCTTTCCCATCAGGTAATGGGGTTGGGTCTTTCCTAGGGGATTCTTAGCTTTACAACCACATACATGCTAGGTACACTTAAGTACACTTAGGTAGGGTCCGCATCGTAGGAGTACGCTTGATTACGGTCATGTTTATATGCCTGCATATATCCACTGTTTTAGCACCATGGCAGAATTCTACCTTCTATTTACTCTGTTGGTGCTTATAATCTTTTGCATTTGCTTCTATCTAATGATTCTCGCAGCAAACATGTTTTATATTAGAATCACGCTGGTTCAATAAATGCGTATTGAAAATGTCCCCAAAGTTTATTCTGTGTATCTCTCTGAGACCAAGTGAGCACGACTGACTGAGCGAAAAGTACTGTACTGAAGGGTCAAGGGTTGTCATGTTCAATGGTTGCCAGAAACTATTCGCTCCTTGGTAAGGTTTGGGGGCTTATGGTGGCACTGTGAGCTAGCTGGTCTATAGGCTGACATATCCTGTGGGGGTGTCCGGAATCAGTCTAGACACCAATCCCTTAGTTTATGTTACCTACAAACACGCGGAGCCTATGTATCTTTAGGAACTACACAACACTACATTTCTTAAAATGGCTAACCACACTTACAAAGCCTGGAGAATCAACTCCAGGGTTTGTAGGGGTGTCCTGCTCATGCAGGGGCACCCTCACACTTATAACCAAGCACCTGTCCTCAGGACTGAAGAGCCTGCCATAGGGGTGACTTATAGGTTTTAAGTGCAGTTACCTCAGATATAAGGAAACTTATATCTGCTGAGAGGTGCAAACACCAACTCACACAGGCTGCAATAGCAGGCCTGTAGTCACAGTTTAAGTGGACTTCCATGGGTGGCACTATACATGCTGCAGCCCATGGGAGACCCCTGGTATACCTATGCCCTGGATACCTTAGTACCATATACTAGGGACTGACAAAGGTACACTAGTAGCCAATTGTGGAGGTACAAAAGTACTTACCAATTTAGGGGAAAATGCACAGTTGCTGGGGTCCTGATTAGCAGGATCCCAATAGACTAGGTCAAAAACACACTGACACCAAGCAAAAAGTAGGGGTAACCATGAAAGCAGATCCTATTTTCCTACACAACCCCCCCACCACCAAAACGCAAGGAGATGAGACCAGTTGAGTCTTCATTTTCTAAGTGGAAATATCTGGAGAGTCCATCTGTTTTGGCATGGTTACTCCCAGACCTATGTTCCACTGAAAACTCCATCCCTGTAGGGAAATGGACAACCTCAAGCGTTTGGGATTTTCACTCTTCATTTGTTTAAGCCATAGGAGAGGCTTATGGTCTGTCTGAACAATGAAGTGAGTGCCACACAGGTATGGCCTCAGCTTCTTTAAGGCCCAGACCACAGCAAAGGCCTCCCTCTCAATAGCTGACCAACGTTTCTCCCAGAGGGTTCAACCTTCTGCGTATAAAAGCTGGTTGATCCTGGCCATCTACATTAAGTTGTGATAAAACAGCTCCTACCCCTACCTCAGAAGCATCTGTCTGTACAATGAAGGTTTTGGAGTAATCAGGACTTTGCAGAATTGGAGCAGAGCACATGCCTAGCTTCAGGTCATCAAATGCCTTCTGACAGCTAACTGTCCACTGAACTTTCTTGAGCATTCTTTTGGAGGTGAGATCATTAAGGGGTGTCACTATAAATCCATAGCCCTTAACAAATCTCCTGTAGAACTCAGCCAGGCTCAAGAAAGTTCTGACCTGAGTCTGGGTAGTGGGAGCAATCCAGTCCATGATGGTCTGAATTTTACTCTCCAATGGTTGAACTTGGCCTCCACCTACAAGGTGACCCACATACGCAACCTTACTCTGCCCGTGCACACTACTACAAAGCATACAGCGCTTGGGGGATGAACAGAGGGAGCAGAATACCCTGGCATGGCATACTCTACTAGTCTGAGAATGAATTTGGCACTTGCAGGATAACAACAGTTGTGCATATTCCCGTGCAGTGGAGGGAAACACTAGGCCTTGTCTACGCAATGCTAATAAGGAGGTGTGGGTCGTAGTATCGACGTGACTGAAATCTTTAAGCCTGAAGACCCAGAGGCTTGCCACGTAGAACGGCTGACAAGAAGGGTAAGAGCCCTCAACCACATCGCTATCGGACCTTGAACAAAGTAGCCATCATTCACAGCTTGGACGACTGAGCCGCCGTTCAGTAAGAGGCCTTGCATCAGACACTAAAGCGTACCGAACTGTCCACGGCATTGGGTGAGACTGCAGGAGTGTTGCGGCACCCGCCAGAGGCAAGTCACCCTGAGGTTGTAGACAGGAGAGCAGCCGGGCGAGCGACGACACACCTCATCATCAATAAATCCCTTGCGGGTTACACTTAGCCTGGGCTTAAGAGACCGCATCTGGGTGCTTTAATAATGGGGAAAACGGATAAAAAACAACCAAAGCTAACGTTTGAAGCTCGCCGCTCAGTGAAAATTCAACAACATGTGCTGTCGGACTCCGAACAAGATCTAGCGGTAGGTGGAGGACCCACCCTGGAAAGCACATTGATGGCAATGCAACAAAGCCTACAGTCCATTGACGGTAAAATAGACGCACTGAATCTGAGAATGAATCATATGGCGGCAAAACTGGACAAACTAGGCACCCACATCATGGAGGGGGAAAAATGCATCTCCACGGCTGAAGATGGTCTAAGTTCCCTGGCCACTAAATGTTCAAGTATGGAGAAAATCCTGGCAGTAATATAAGCTAAAAAAAAAATGAGGACTTGTAGGCTAGATTGAGAAGGAACAATCTTCGTATTATGGGCATTCCTAAATCCACAAATACAGGCAAGCTCGAACAGTATGTGGAGACCATGCTCAAGGAAATGCTGGGTGCGGATAATTTTGCTTTGGTAATGATTGTGGAGCGCGCACATAGATCACTGGTCCCTAGAACGGTACCAGGTGCTACACCGTGGCCGATCATTGCCAAACTACTGAATTACCGAGACCGGGATACAGCGATGCGCTTAGGGCAAGAAATGGGCGCCACATCGTACCAAGGGAACAAAGCGGCACTGTACCCGGATTTTATAGCAGTGGTCCAGACGATGCGATGAAAGTTCGTGCAAGTGAAAAGAAAGCTGCAAACCATGGATATACAGTATGCAATGGTGTACCCAGCCTGATTGAGAATCCAACATAAGGGCAAGCCAAAATTCTTCACAACCCCTAAGGACGAGATGACATTCATAAAAAAGTTGAAGCATCCAGATAGGATCCATCGCAACACTGACAATGAACATACCTCAGACTAGGAAAATGGAAGACAGATGGCGTGGTAGTCGGGAGACCTGCAGTATACCATGTGGTGAGGTATCAAAGGGATGTGATATGTCTGCTAACTACAATTGCTAACTTGCGCTGTGATATATGTGAGAACTATAGGTACTGTGCTCTGTGGCACAAGAAACAAAATATATATGGCATCAAACTGTTAAAGTTCGTTTTTGCAAGTAAAAGTGTGCATTGACGAAGTAGAATATGGATGGATAATGCTAACTTAAATGCCAGAGATTTTGAGATGACTAGAGGTCTTGTGTTATTCCCCCAGCCGCCCCTGTTCTATGAGGGAGCATTGGACATTAGAGGCCCCTGGAGGGTGTACCCCACGTTTGTAATTTCTGTTATGTGAGCCTTTATACAGGCTCAATGCTACATTAGTCATGTTCTTTTTCAGCTGTTCTGGTTACACAGGGAATTCTTTGGCGTGTTTGGGATGCCGAGGTGGGTGGGTGGACTGTTTGGGGTATGTATCTGTTCTGCCATGGACAACGTTTATGATGACATATGCTTCATAATCACAGACACGCAATTTCATTATTCAGTATTGAATGACGACCACACATAGGCCAGGCATCACAGTGGAGACACCGATATTTGGTAAATCCTGGGTCATGTGGAATGTTAAGGGCCTGAACAATCCGAAAAAAACGAGGGAGGTGTTAGCATATCTGGATCGGCATGGTATCCAGATTGCACTACTTCAAGAAACACACCTAACACGACACTCAGAGAAAACTATAGCCATGAGATAGGCTAGGGGAAAAGGTAGCAAAAATGTGCCTTTCGCTCTCACCCACTTGGTGACAGATGATCAGGGACGATATATTATATTGCAAGGGCAACTCCATGGCAACCTAATTACTATTGGTAATGTGTATGGGCCAAATACAGATGACCCTGAGTTCTTTACAGCCATATGGAATCACCTACATGCGCTGCCGTCATCTACGGTCATCAGGGGGAGGGGGGGACTTCAACACACCTTTGGTTTCCCATGAGGATCACTCAACAGTGACGGGCAGGGCCAGAAGGCACACCGCAGAGGTGATAAGGGAGGGAATGTGGGAATATGGCCTCCTTGATATCTGGAGGTTGAGGACCCCCAGTGGTAGAGAGGGAACTTATCACTCAAATATGCATAACTCCTGGTCCAGGTTGGACTATTGGTTAGTGACAAAAGACGTAAACGCATGGATAACCATAGTCAGACACCTACCTAAAACACTATCTGACCGCGCTCCGGTCCAGCTAGTGATTAATGTCCCTGCGCATACCCCACCACAGTTCCAATGGAGACCACAAGCATCCTCCTTATCAGATCAGGTCTTCCGGGAGGGAGTGTGGGCGGTAATAATCGACTACTTCCATACCAATGTGGAATCTGTGCAATGTATGACCACCATATGGGAGGTGTTTAAGGTGACAATTCAAGGAACCTGTATAGGACTCCAAGCTGGGGTTCTAAAATCTATACGTTCCTGCCTCAAAAACATTGAATCCACACTCTTAGACCTAGAAAGATCATATGAAAATGCCCCGAACATAGCTACACTGGCAAAAATACGTGAGAGGATCATTCAATATAATGAGATAGCAGAGCTGGAAGTCCAACATATGTCACGAAGATGGACAGCTAGGGCCTATGGCAAGGGGGTATACCAGGTCGAAAGCTAGCTGGAAAAATTGCAGAACCCTGGGCACGAGCGCACATAGTGGAAGTGGCAGCCTTAGATGGTACCTCTTGTCATGATACGCAGGGTATCCTGAATGCCTCCGTTAAGTTCTATGAACATATGTATGCCGATCGTACTTTCGCAACAGAGACAGAAACGGTGGCCTGCCTTGAAGATATTGATTTGGGGTGGCTCTCCCAAGGCCATAGATAATTACTGGTGCAACCGCTTACTACAGTGGAAATAAAAGAGGCTATAGGCGAATTATCCAATGGCAAAGCATCTGGGAGCAAAGGGCTGCCTGGAGAATTTTATATGGAATAATTTGCTAGCCCCGCAACTCCATGCAATGTATTTAGATGCATACCAACAACAGTGTTTAGCATTAATGCTTAAGGAAGATCTCATTGTCATGTTACTGAAACCTGACAAACTCCCTCAGAAGTGCGAATCATATCAACTGCTATCCCTCATAAATACAAATGCTAAAATTCTTGCTAAGGCCCGGGCCACAAGGCATCGACTTCTACTGCTGATTATGATTCTCCTGGATCAATCTGGCTTTATGCTGGCGCGATCCACTACACATAATCTGCGAACCCTATTTGCGGTGCTGCATCAACTAGACCCTACGCTCCCTGCTGCGGCGGTACTTCTGGAACCCACAAAGGCTTTCGACCCTATCCAATGGCGATTTATGTTTGCGATCCTGCAATGCATGGGAGTCCCACAGGCCTTTATACGATGGATAAAATTGTTATACACCGGACCTGTTGCCCGGGTACGTGTGAATGGGCACACGTCAGATAACTTCTCAATTTCCAGAGGCACAAAACAAAGGTGCCCGCTGTCGCCTCTAATATTCACAATAGCGTTAAAGCCATTGGCATGTATTCTGCGACAGCAACATGCGGATGCCGCACTGCGCTTTCGCCAGCGACCACTGACCATATCGCTATATGCAGATGACATGGTGCTTTATGAGAGGGATCCTGGAGCCAATTCGGAATGCCTTATAAGGGAATATATACAATACGAATAGCATTATGGATTGGGCATAAATTGGTCGAAATCCACTATATTTCCCCTAACTCGGGACACCATGCCATGAGCATTAGAATTCCCTCTGTACTGGTGTGATGACCCTATTAAGTACCTGGGGATATGGATACATAGAGATCCCAAATTAGTCATACAATACAACTATGGCAGGGCAGTCTCACGCCTCGAAGATCAGGTGTCGAGATGGATCAGACTTCCACTATCCTTTGCAGACTGGATTGCATTGATGAAAATGGTGGTGTTACAAAAATGTTTACATTTGTTTACAATTATCCCTATACGTTTGAGACCAGCCTTTTTCAACACAGGTTGGCATGGGCAGGAAAACAGCCTCGACTGAAATGGGATATACTGACAATACCATACAATCAAGGTGGGTTTGCAGCCCCAGATCTGAAACAATACTATCTATGTGCAGAAGCGCATTTTGCTCATTACTGGCATCAAACTCCTAAATACCTCCCACACATAGCGGTTGAAGATGATGCTGTACATCCTGTGCCCCTCAAGGCAATCACCCCGAATGTTAGCAAGGGTCTATCACAAGAGGAAATAAATACAGTGCAGAGCACCACACATGCCTGGAAAGCGTTGGGGAAAAGAGCACAGATAGAACCTCTATATGAGCCTGCTCTGCCGCTTGAGCATCACCCCGTGATTTCGGTAACAAGGGAGTCTGGCTCGTTAGCCATTCTGAAGGCGGCGGGACTTAACACAGTGGCAGATGCCTATTGAGGAGGGCACTTTATAACCGCCTCTGATCTACAGAGAGAAAAAGCTATGTCCCTCATGCTTGTTTTTCTAGATTACAGACTCCAGGCAGCATTTCGCAATCTGTACCCACAGTTCCCAGCAGAGCCATCAACACTGGGGGCACTTCAGTTGTTACTCACGACAGACACACGTAAACACTTAGTCTCACGCTTGTACAACGCGTCACAGGTGGATAATTGACTGGTATCGGAGGGACCACTCGGGAAATGGAACACTATCCTTCCTGATAAAATCAGTACGGATGATTGGGATATGTGCAGTACATTAACTGGCCAACTGACACCGAACTATAATCTTAGAATTATACATTTTAAATTCTTACATCAAATCGACTATACTCCGATTCGACTGTGTAAATTCAGACTCAGGGAGACTGCAAATTGTGTCAGGTGCTGTGCACCTGACGCTGATTTTGTACACTTGGATTGGGGCTGCCCGAGGGTTCATTTATACTGGGAACAGGACACACACACACACACTCTCACAGGTGGTGGGGGAAGCAGTGCTATCTCCAAAGCACAAACGCTGGCTGACATGGCGTATTGTCACGATCAATTAAAGTGTTATGCCAAAGAACTCCCTCAAGACTTGCGGCCTAAGGATGTTTGGAGCCCTTTTACTGCATATCTGCTAGCCAGACAGGATGAATAGAGATTATGTTGGGACCATACTTACTTTTCATTTAAAAGAAAGGAACCACCAGTCTAATGTATGACAGCAATTAGGTCTGCACGGATTATTGTACTGTGATGATACATCAGCACTAATGTACTTTTTGTACTGTTATGTCATTGAAAATGTATAAATAAAATATATATTTTTTAAAACCTTACTGTGCCCTATCTGGCACTTTGGGGCCTTGATAGTGAGGCCTGCCTTCTGCTCATTTCTCAGGTGGACCTGGTGATCTTCGCAGGTGGAGCTTAAGACCGCAATATCATCTAGTAATGCTGCCCTATAGGCTTCAAGACCTGTCAAGACTTTTTTCACAAGCCTCTGAAATGAGACAGGTGCATTCTTCAAACCAAAAGGCATCACAATAAATTGATAATGCCCACTGGGGGTTGAGAATGCTGTTTTGGGTTTGGCATCCTCAGAGAGTCTGATTTGCCAGTAAACAGCAGTCGGGTCAAATGTACTGAGATACTTGGCAGAGGCCAGAGTATCAATCAGCTCATCTGCCATTGGGATTGGATGGGCATCAGTCCTAGTGACTGCATTGAGGTCCCCTATAATCCACACAGAACCTCATCTCTCTCTTACCATCCTGGGTGTGAGGTTTTGGGACAAGGGCTAGCCTAGGGGCTATCTGAAGGCTCAATGACCCCCAAATCCAGCATCTTTTGGACCACAGTCCTGATGCCGTCTCTGACATGGTCAGACTGTCTGTAAATGTTGCTCTTCACAGGCAGGCTGTCACCGGTGTCCACCTCATGAGTACACCAGGTGGTCTGACTGGGTATCAGAGAAAAGAGGCCAGAAAACTGACTGAGAACCTGTCTAAAATCAGCTTGCTGGTGACCAGTGAGGATGTCTGCCAAGACTACTCCTTCTACTGATCCAGCAACAGGGTCCTGAGAGAGGAGACTAAGGAGAGAGTCACTCTCTTCCTCCTGTCCCTCATCAGTGGCCATGAGCAAGCTCATGTCAGCCCTGTCAATAAAAGGCTTTAGGCGGTTCACATGAAGTACCCTTTGGGGACTTCTGGGAGCACCTAGGTCAACCAAGTAGGTGAACTCACCTTTCTTCTCAAGTATGGTGTGGTGGCCACTCCACTTGCCCTGGCCTGGAGAGCTGGCGGGGCCACAGGCTCCAACACCCACACTTTCTGTCCTGACTGGTAAACAGTCAGTACAGCCTTTTGGTTATGCCAAGCTTTCTGACGCTCCAGGCTGGCCTTAAGGCTTTTGCTGGCCTTCTTCATATACTCAGCCATACAAAATGCAGGCTAAGAGCATAGTCAACTATGTCCGGTTTAGGGGGGTTGAGAGGCTGCTCCCATCCCTCCTTAACCAGACACACTGGACCCCTAACTGGATGTCTAAACAGAAGTTCAAATGGGCTGTAGCCCGCCACCTTCTGAGGAACCTCTCTGTAGGCAAAGAGAAGGCAGGGTAGTAAGTCACCCCATTTTCGCCTCAGCTTTTCTGAGAGTCCCATGATTATACCCTTAAGGGTCTTGTTGAACCTTTCAACAAGCCTATTGCCCTGTGGATGATAGGTGGTGGTAAACTTGTAGGTTACACTACACTCCTTCCACATAGCAGTGATGTAGCTACACATGAAGTCAGTACCTCTGTCTGGCACAACCTCCTTGGGAAACCCTACTCTGTAAAAGATTCCCAGGAGGACGCTAGCCACCACAGGAGCTATAGTGGTCCTAAGGGGAATAGCTTGTGGATATCTAGTGGCATGGTCCACCCTCACTAGTATGTAACTATGTCCAGATGCTGTTGGAGGGTTTAAGGGACCTACAATGTCTATCCCTACCCTCTCAAAGGGAATCCCAACCACTGGAAGTGGAATTAAGGGGGCCTTTGTAGTGCTATCTGACTTACCACTAGCTTGGCAGGTGACACAGGAGCGACAAAACTCCTTGGTGTCTTCAGACATGTAGGGCCAGTGAAAGTGTGGGACAAGCCTGTCCTAAGTCTTGCTTTTCCCAAGATGTCCTGCAAGGGGAATGTCGTTTACCAGGGACAATAGAAAACCCCTGAATTTCTGAGGTATGACCAACCTGCTGGTGGCACCAGGTTGGGGTCTCTACCATCAGAAAATAGGAGCCCATCTTTTCAATAAGTCCTATGGGACCCACTGACATTCCCTGCCTCCTCAGCAGCAGCTTGCTGTCTGAGCTGTTCCAGAGAGGGGCAGGTTTTCCGCTCCAGACTCAAATTTGCCCTGGAAGGACCCCTGCCCCCAAGAACTCTGCCGTGTTAGGCCCACCTTCCCCTGGGACAGTTCCTTCACAGGGGCTGAGGTCATCTCCCTCAGGAGACTGATCCTCAAAGGGAGTCTGGGAGGAGGATAAATCCTTACCCTTCTTGCTCCTTCTCTTGGGAGCTGGCTGGTCCATTCTTTCAGGATCCAGGGCTCCCTATGTGCCTAGTCTCTTGGCCTGAGCCCTAGTGAACACAAAGGCACTGGCTGAAATGCCCATCATTTCTGCATGTGTCCTGAACTTCACTTCAGACCTTACTGAATTTTCGAAGTCATTGCCCAACAGACAGTCCACAGCTAGGTCTGGGTAAATCACAATTCTCCTCTTTGTGCCAGTTACCCTCCCCCCCCCCTCCCCAGCTGAGATTAAGAACAGCCAAGGAATGATCTGTCCTGACATTGCTAGCATTGGTCACATGGTATATCTGACCAAGTAGAATCTGTTCATGGAACACACGTTTCTCTGTCACCATGGTAACACTGGCCCATGTGTCCCTGTAAGTCACAGCTTCCTGACCATTGATGAGAGGCTGTTGTCTGTACTTGCCCATGTTAGTGGGACTTATAAGTAAAGTGGCAAGTTCCATGCCACTATCACAGACTAAAACAGCCTGAGTGGGTGTCCTGACTCAGCCAGAACCCACTTCACTACCCAAGGTTAACCATACTAATCCCTTGGGAGCACTACTACTACTTGTGCTAGTGCTAGGGGCGCTAGGTGCTTTAGGAGCAGTAGTAGTAGTATCCTTGGTGTTAGACTTAGAGCAATTGGCATCTTTTGCCCTATGGCATTTTTGCTAACAGAGATAACACCAAGGTTTCTTGTTGGAAGAGGAAGAGGTTTGGGACCCACTCCCAGAGGGTCCTGGTGAAGACTCTTTCTTGTCTTTACCTTTTTCCCCACCCTTCTCTTGGGCCTTAGAAGAATCTTGCGTCTTCTGGTCACCACCAGCATGAGATTTCTGCTTCACCCTGGTGCGGACCCACTTGTCTGCCTTCGTGCACCCAATTCTTGGGGAGAGGTCAGATCAGAGTCCACCAGGTACTGGTGCAGTTGTTGATTGTGACTGTTATTAAGGATGTGCTACCTCATCAATAAATTGTACAGTCCTTCATAGTCATGCACATTACTTTCATGAAGCCAGACTTCAAGAGCCTTAATAGCACTGTCTACAAAATCTACTCAGTCTTGAGTGTGTGCCGTCTGTGTGTCCCTAAACGTAACCCTGTATTGCTCAGTGGTTAAACCAAACCGATCTATGATGGCATTCTTCAAGACTGTGTAATTATCTGCATGTTCCTCCCCCACTATGTGAAGTTTGTCTCTACCTTTGTAAGCAAAGGAGAGCCACAGCATAGCTGCCCACTGCCCTCAAGGGTCCTTCTGAACTTTACAGGCCTTCTCTAAAGCAGTGATCCATTTAAATCCGTATTTGTAAAGCGCAAACTACTCACCCTTACGGGTCTCAAGGCGCTGGGGGCCGTCGTGGAAATTAAGTGAGCTATTGCCCAGAGTCACAAGGTGCTGAGCTGAGCTGCCGCCGGAGCAGGGGATCGAACCGTGAGCCCTGTGCTCCGAAGTCAGCTGCCCTGGCCGCTGCACCACACCTCACCTTTATGGATGTCATCCCTCTCCTGTTAAGGAGGGACTATCCTGCTCAGGCTACTAGTGTCAAAGGAGTGTTCCCTAACCCTAGGTTCACTAGTGATGCCAAAATGGGATCCTAATCCCAAATTCTTCCTCTCCTTCTGCACTTTCAGGGTCTCCTTATCCAGGGCCAACTGTTTTTTCTTGACTCTGAGCTTGGCTCTCTCAAGTTTGAGAAGATGGTATTCCCTTTCTAAGGAGTCCTCCCTTCTGCTAGAGATGGAGGTCCCTATGGAAGTGTGAGAAGAGGTTGAATTCAAAGAGGAGGGCCTGGACCTCCCCTGAACTCTTTGTACTCTCCCAGGAGGAATAAAGGTGGACCTACCTCTAGGACCTTCCTCTGTATCTTCTGTACTATTCCCTGGGGGATTAGCGTTTAACAGTGAGGTGTCTTCAGATTCCTCCTGGTCAGGCTCAGAATTAGTGTCACTGGGGTGAGACACCCCTTACTCTTCTTCTGGAGCCACACCACCCATACCCAGATTGTCCTGCTCTTTGACCTATCAGGATTCTGGAGGTCATCCTGCAGCAGCAATTCTAAGAGCTGCTTTGTGTTAGGGTTGGGACCTGTCTTTATTTTTCTGGGTGCAACCCGGGTCCTAAGTTCCAGGAACTTAAGACCACTGTATCTAGAGGGTTAAGCCTCACCAGACTCATCAATTAAAGACATGGTACTAGGTGAAGTGTGATCTTGCACCAAACTACCCTAGTGAAAACTAAACTTCCAAAGATTGGAGAAAGGGTTGTGCTAAGACCCTTGACTACCACTCCAAAACGCTCAGTAGAACGTACTGACAACATAAGTATTATATGTGCTTCGCTAATGATGGTATTTCATGTAACCTTCACCTAGATTAAATGGTAAAACAGTGCAGGCTTAAATCCCAACCGCTGCACACCAATGTAGGAGGCTGGCTTAGTATATGGTGCATACTTATTCAAGTGGTGCACCTTGCACTAATCCAGGCAAACTTTATGGTGATTTTAGTGGTCTTTGATAACCATAGAAAGCTCTCTAAGTGGTAGCTGTGGAGAACAGCCTTCAGGCTCATCTTGAAGGAATGTTAAGCAGCTTGTTTTACCAGTTTAATCTGTAGTGTAAGTTAGATGAAAAGAAACCACACAGTGTTTAGCAAAAATAAGTCTATTTATTACAACAAACTATCACCATCAAATTGTTATATCTCCTACCCGGAGTTATCAACACAATACACAAGAATACTTCTCAAGCAATCAGGTAAGTAGCACAAAATAAAGTGGTCTCCAGTGGAAGAGCAAACCATATACTAAGAAAGTGGAATGCGAACTGCAAAGAAGAACGGGACTTGGACCAGAAAACTCAGAGGAGCTGGAGACACAAGGAACCACCCAAGGTAAGTACCCTGGAACCCCAAAGAGGCTTTGTGCAGAGTGGAAACACAGCTGCATGTCCAATGGAAGTCAACGGAGAAGTGGCAGTTGCAGTTTTGAAGAAATAGGACCCTTCCCAGATGATCCCGAAGAAACCCTTTGTTAGACAAAAGGTTAGAGAGCCACCCCATCCGTGGATGCCCGGAGAACCAGGTTACCTACACCAGGGAAGCTGTTGCATAGGGGTGAAGTGACGTCGGAACCTGCCGTAGACAATAATGGATGACTTCGAAGAAGATACCTCTGGAGAAGACTGTGAAGGAGTCCAGTGATGTCCAAGGGTAGATTCTGGAAGTGAAGAACCTGAAATCAGAGGGGACAGAGTCTATGCCACTCAGAAGTGACCAGGAGGCACGGAGACACAATGCCCACCGATGTCGGGAGGTTCTGGAGAGTCGACAATGATCTTGTCGCTGCAACTGTGAGGACCAGGTGATGCTGAGGAATACCAGGAGCTGTGCACGAGCTGTCCCACGTCGGATGTCAGTGACCAGGTAGTCGGTGTCCGGCGGGAGCACACCAACAACCTTGGTAGCCGCAACTGGAGTGGAAGACGAAAAAGGAGCAACGTTAGAACCAGCAAGGTCCAAGGGACTCACCAACAGCAGGAGAGTCAGAGCAGGCCCCGAGCAAGCAGGGGAGCCCACTGAAGCAAGAGAAGACCCTCAGGAGGACCCACAGGTCAAAGGCACAGGAGTCACAAAAGGAACTTGCGCAGCTCACCAAGAAGCAGGCCCACGGTGCAGAGGATGTGGAGAACGCTGATCTTGGAGGGAAGAGATGCTGAAGGCTGGAACTTCTTGTATCCCGAAGGTCTCTGGAGTGCAGATTCCCGTGCTTCGTTCATTATCGTCCCCAGGGTGGGCCAGGTCCCGGGGGCATTATATGAAAAAGGAGGGGAGGACCACAGGCCCCCCCTCCTGTGGCTTATTATGCCCCGGGGACCACCACTTCCCCGAGGCTTCTTTAAATATTAATGCGGGGAGGCCATATGGCCTCCCTCACTGCCCCGGGGACCACCACCTCCCTGGGGCTTATTTCTTTTAAAATGAGGGGTGCCTCTCGGACCTCCACTGAGTGATCTCCACCACTCTGCAAACGTGCATCCTGGCACACTGATGGTTGGGTTATAAAGTCCCCTTGGCTCCAGAGGGTCCTTGGGGGCCAACAAGCCCTCCTGTTGCCTCCAGTAAGTCCCACACAGCGGAACTGCTGAGAGGTCTTCGGAGGCCACACCCCTTTCTCCACCACTCAGCAAACGTGCCTCCTGGTGCACGTTTGGTTGGGGAATGAAGTCCTCTTGGATGCTGAGGGTTCTTGGGGGCCCAGAAGCCCGCCTGTTCCCTCCAGTAAGTCCGACACAGCAGGATTCTTGAAAGCTGGTCAGAAGCACTGCTCCCTTTCTCCACCAATCTGCAAACATGACTACTAGTTAAAAAACCATAGCAATTTACTTAATAAAACCAAAGGTTGCAGGAACTTTATAGTTAGGAAATATTATTAGAAAAAACCTTAGGAATTCACTTAAAAAAATACAAAGGTTACACGGTCGTTATATTTAAAAACCTTGGAAATTCATTAAACAAGCATTTGCAATGCAATAGGTCTCGCATTCACAGATTGTAAATATCAGAGGAAGAGATCGGCCTGGGAGGTCTTCAAAGTAGTGATAAATAGTGCAGTGAAAAAGATGTGTAAGTGTTGTAAATTACACAGACACAAGGTGTGAAGTGAGAGTTACCTATGATCCGAGCTATAAACACTAACAAAGTGCTCCAACACCATTCGCTCTGTGATTACACTGTCGCAGCTCAGGAGGAAGAGCGGGAGGGGGGCTATTTCATGCCCTCTCCGTGATTTGAGTGTGCAGTGTGGCATTGCGTAATGTCATTGCTATCTTTGGCCTAATAAAAAGCATTCCAGCTGTAGTAGGGCCCTGGCTTCACCTCCTGGTGCAGGGTGGGCTGTGCTTTATGGCAGGCATGGAGAGAGGGAGGGATGGTCTCGGCGGCAGCTCTGGCCTCGTACAGTAGCCCTGCTATTACTAGTGAGCGAGAGGCGCTGAGGTGGTGGTATTGGTGGTGGCGGTATTGGTGGTGGTCGTGGTGGTATTGGTATTGGGATTGGTGGTGGTGGTGGTGGTGGTGGTGGTGGTGGTATCAGTATTGGTGGTGGTGCTGGTATTGGTGGTGGAGGTATTGGTGGTATTGGTGGTGGCGGTATTGGTGGTGGTGGTGGTATTGGTGGTGGAATTGGTATTTATGGTGGTGGTACTGGTATTGGTGGTGGTACTGGTATTGGTGGTGGTGGTACTGGTATTGGTGGTGGTGGTACTGGTATTGGTGGTGGTATTGGTGGGGTATTGGTGGTGGTATTGGTGGTGGTATTGGAGGTGATCTTGGTATTGGTGATGGTAGTATTGGTATTGGTGGTGGTATTGGTGGTGGTGGTATTGGTGGTGGTGGTATTGGTGGTGGTGGTATTGGTGGTGGCGGTATTGGTGGTGGTGGTATTGGTGGTGGTGGTATTGGTAGTGCTTGTGGTATTGGTGGTGGTGGTAGTATTGGTGGTGGAGATGGTATTGGTGGTGGTATTGGTGGTGGTGGTATTGGTAGTGATGGTTGTATTGGTGGTGGTATTGGTAGTGATGGTCGTATTGGTGGTGGTGGTATTGGTGGTGGTGGTATTGGTGGTGGTGGTGGTATTGGTGGTGGTGGTGGTATTGGTGGTATGGGTGATGGTGGTGGTAATGGTGGTATTGGTGGTGTTATTGGTATTGGTGATGGTGGTGGTATTGGTATTGGTGATAGTGGTGGTATTGGTGGTGGTGGTATTGGTGGTATTGTTGGTGGTGGTGGTATTGGTGGTGGTACTGGTATTGGTGGTGGTGATATTGGTGGCAGTATTGGTGGTGTTGGATGTGGTGGTATTGATGGTGGTGGTGGTACTGGTGGCGGTATTGGTGGTGGCGGTATTGGTGGTGGCGGTATTGGTGGTGGTGGTATTGGTGGTGGTGGTGGTGGTATTGGTGGTGGTGGTGGTGGTATTGGTGGTAGTATTGGTGGTGGTAGTGGTATTGGTGGTGGTGTTCGTGAAGATATTGGTGGTGTTGGTGGTGGTGGTGGTGGTGTTGTTAATAAAACAGGCTTTTGAAAACAACCCGTCAGGTAGCTTTAGTGCAGATGGCATGTAACACAGATGTGCTGTTGTCAGCTTCAGCCCATTAGCACAGGATTATGTGCTTCCTGGAATTCTCATGACTTAATTCGCTAATCATTTCTAAATCCATTTTACTTGGGGGCTTGAAACAGACACAAGATAATGCCGGGTTAAAGTGATTGAAAGCAGGCGCCCGTGTTACGGGGCGGCCGTGCTGCTTAAAAAACACAAGCCGTTTCAGCTGAAGCAGCGCATTTCCGGCCTGCAGTAAGAGAAACTCAATAAAGTAAATAGTGCTTACAGACTAAATAACATGTCCCGTGTAACAACCGAAGTAAAGGGGCCAGTCGCCATGGGAGGGTACAAATGAAGACAAGGCCGTACTGAGGGACTAACAAGCCTATTAACCAATTTGAAGGCAGCATTTACGAAAGACAATGACACAAGCCAATGAAATATATGGGAGGAGAGTGGGTGCGTCTTCTCTCCCATACTCTACTACAGCAGTCTTGCAGAGCGAGCAGGGTGTGCGCGCTGCCGCTAGACTCAACCAAAAAAGCAAAGGTTACAGGGACATTATAGTTAGGCTCAGATTTCACACCTACAAAACCAGAAATTCAGCAGTTATAGTTACCTTAGCAAACTATAACTTACATCCCTGCAATGCACTGCTTATGACCTCACATATTACATCACTCAGGACATGGTCAGTGACATCACTGATGGCATCTCAAATGACATCACTGATAACAATCCACAGAACCACTCACACCCCTACAACTCTCGCATGTCTACTCACACACCCACACAACCACTTGCATGCCCATTCACACTCATACCAGTACTCACATACCCTCTCCCTCCTCCATAGAGCACTCACACACCCACTCACTCGTACAGCCACTCACACAACCATTCACTCACCCATACAGCTATTCACACACCCACTTGTTCACCTACAGTCACTCACACATCCACTCACTCACCCATACAAGCACTTACATTTCCATTCACACATTCATTCAAGCACTCACATATCCTCTCACTCACCCATACAGCCATTCACACAGACACTCACTCTCCAATACAGCTACTCACACACCAACTCACTTAATCAAACACCCACTCAAACAATCACTTACTGACCCATACAGCCACTTACACACCGTCACTCACGCATACAGCCATTCAGACACTCACTCACTCACCCATAGTCACTACACACCCAGTTACCTATCCAAAGAGCCACTCACACCGCCAGTCACTCACCCATACAGCCACTGACATACCAACTCACTCTCCAATACAGCCACCTACACAGATTCTAACTCACCCACACAGCTACTCACACACCCACATATACACCTGTTGTGTAGTTCCCACTAATCCGTAGGACCTGCCTGCACGTTTCTTGGACAGCATAAACTTTGGGTGAGGTGCCTAGACTAATTCCGGGCACCCCCGCAGGATATGTTGGCCTAGAGACCAGCTAGCTCACAGTGCCACAGTAACCCCCCCGCCCCCCAACCTTACCAGGGAGCAAATAGTTTCTGGCAACCACTGAACATGACAACCCTGACCCCTCAGGGATCGTCGAAACAGATCAGAACCTTTTGCTCAGTCACTCGTGCTCACTTGTGCTCAGAGAAATATACAGAGAACATACAGTGGGATGTTTTCAATATATTTATTGAACCAACGTTATTCTTGTATAGAATACATGCGCTGCGATAATCAATAGACAAAAGCAGATGAAGGTGATTACAAGCACCAAAAGGGTAAATAGTAGATATAGTTCCACCATGGTGCTAAAACAGTGTATATATGCAGGCAAATAAACAAGGCGGTAATCTGGCGTACTCCTACTATGCAGAACCCTACTGTAAGTATACCTAGAGTGTGTGTAGGTGTGAAGCCAAGAATCCCCCCACGGGATGATCCAACCCCATTACCTGATGGAGAAAATGTAGGAGCCTGTCTTGGTCATGAACTGGACTCCCCCTCACAGAGATGTCAGACCGCTGCATGGTTAAGTCTCAGCATGCAGGAACCCTCGGTGTCAGGTGAAGTGCCTCCTCTGCTAATCTTATGGGATGCTCTTTATTTATAAGAGAAAGCAGTCTTGCAATGTGCGTATAGATTAGAGATGTTATGGATATGTAGATAGCCCTGTCACCCGATGGATGAAGATAGAAACGACTTTTGTACTTAGTGCGTAGAAGGGCCTTGTACATGATGTTCGAGGCATCGTGATAATGTTGTGCGAAGCTAGATGTGTAAACAAAGTAATTTAAGTGAAACTAATCCAACATTGTCATGCACGCAAATATGTGCAAAAAGTCATGCCAGAAATGTTAATGTGAAAAATAGGACAATGTAAGAAATGAGCAGCTTCACTACATGGGCCTAGCCCGGGCATATAACACACATATACCGCCATTCACACACCCATACACAAAGGATACATACAGCCACTCATGAAATATAGGTCAGAAATAGAATCACTTAGTTGTAGTGGACCTAGCATACTAATTTAACTTTTGTAGTAGGTTAGTATATCTGTTTAACACCCATAAACTCTTAAAAACACTTACGCTCACTTGATGGTGTCATCAGTGATGTCATTTGAGATGTCATCAGTGATGTCACTGACCATGTAATGAGTGATGTAATATGGGAGGTCATAAGTAGTACATTGCGGGGTCGTAAGTTATAGTTAGCTCAGGTAAGTACAACTGCTGAATTTCACTGGTTTTGTACAAGTCAAATCTGAGCCTAACTATAACGTCCCTGTAAGCTTTTGTTTGGGGTGGGGGTGGGGAGAGAGAGAGAGAGACAGAGAGTGTGTTTTATATGTAGGCATATCGCCTGATGAAGGACCTATCACGGGTCCGAAATGCATCGGGACTGACGTGAAAGGACATACAATTGTGATGCTGCTGGTTAAAACACATATATGTTGAAAAGGTTTGAATGTGATTTGTTTCCAAACAATGTCGAAAACGGATCGGCTTATTTTAACTGTATTAAAGGAGTAATGCATTTTCATCACTACATGGATTACTTCAAACAAGGATTATTCAGAGCATACATTGAAACTCCAACCTCCAGGCTGTGCAAAGGAGGATTGTATCCATTTGGGGATAGCCAGTTCTCTTTCCCCACATTCACTCCCACGAAACTGCTCTCTTTTGCCACTTCAAACTCTTCCAGTTTCACCGTATTTGCAGGCCCCACTCTCTCTCTCTCTCTACATAGCTTGTGCTCCAGTCACATGCTCTCACTGCTTGGCACTGTGTGGCAATGTGTGCTCTCTCTCCTTGCCTCACACATTGTACTCTTTACTGTCTTGCTTCCTGCCTTGCATTGTTCTCTGTTCCTGCTGGAGCAGCACAATTTAGACTCCACCCTCGCACGTCACAAAAATGCAAACTATGTACTTGCAATTGACATTATATTCATTGTGAGTCTTAATTTTATTAACACGTGTGAAGCATTTAAATAGCATTACTGAAATGTATTCACTGTAAAGACTAGAGATTTATACATGTGTGCACTAATGTTTTGTTTAAACAATGAAAGCATGTATTTCTCATTCACGTTTTACACTTTCGTTTCAAATTAGGAGGCTGGCTCAGTATATAGTGTACACCTATGGTGAGGCACTGTGCACTGAGTCCAGGCAACCCTTAGTGAGAATGTTTAGGTCCCTGAAAACTAAAGCTCTCAAGGGGTAGCTGTGGAAAGCAGCTAAGGCTTATCCAGGAGGGTGCAAAGCATTGCATGTACCACTTCAGTTGGTCAGTAAGCTTTTGACACAAGAAAGAACCACACCAGGTGAGTAGAAAAATATTTAGATTTATTCCTACATACTAGCCACTAACTTGGTATACCTCCTACCCAGAGGTATCAATTACACACAAGTAGTTAGAAAATAGGCAAAATAGCATAGAAAACACATTGGGGCCCACCGGGGGGCAAAACCATATACTAAAATAGAGGGCTGCGAAATGCTTACCAAAACGGGACTAGTACCCAAGGGTGGAGGATCCCAGAGAAAACAATGAACCACCCAAGGTAAGTAGCCAGGGACCCCAAGGCGCCCGGATGCAGAGTGATTACACTGGGTCAGTGTCATAGAACAACACTGGTAAGTCGCAGTTTAGATTTTCAGGACCCTTCCCAAAGGACCCCCAAGGGCCTACTTCGGGGAAGGAAGGTTGGAGAGTCACGCCACCTGTGAAAACCCAGAAAAGACGGATACCTGCACCAGGGAGCCCGGGTGCATAGGGGTAAAGTGATGTTGGAAACCTCCGTAGAAGCCAATGGAGAATCATGGAAGTTCTATAGTTACTGCGTCTCATGGACCAGGCCGGTGGAACCAGGATGAAGAATCCAGATGAGAACAACCCGAAAGCAGAGGGGACAGAGTCCAAACTACCCGGAGGTGACCAGGAGGAACAGGAGCACAGTACCAGCTCTGGTTGAAGGGTCTTGCTAAAGTGCGGTGTGAAAAAAACAGCAGCTGTGAAGACCAGGCGATGTTGCAGAAGACCATGAGAACTTCATGAGCTGTCCCACACTGGTCAATGAGTGCAGGAAGGTCAGTGGCCGGCAGGACCACCAACAAGCCTTGACAGACGCAAACAACGGTTTACGGGTGAAGATGGAAAGATGCAGACCAGCCAGGTCTGAGGGACTAACCCAGCAAGGGTAAGTCAGGACCGGCCCCCAGCACGATGGAGAGCCAGAAGGAATTGATGAAGCCCCCGGGAGGACCCTCTGGCAGCAGGAACTGCATGTCACAAAGAAGTCCCAGCAGCACACAGAAGAAGAGGCCCCATGATGCAAAAGATGAAGGTAGGATGACGTGCTTGCAGCTGTGCAGTGCAGGAGGCAGGGGCTGCTTGGAGCTCAAAGATCTTCCTTGAAGAAAGCCAGCACGCCTTGGTGACAACTAACAGACGCGGTGCACAGGAAGGCAGGCACCATTGGCTGGAGAGGGATTACAGTCTCCCAACTTGCAGGGAAGACTGGTCAGGCCTCTGGAGAACCAACAAACTACCATCTGTGTGGCCGAGCCAGAAGATGTTAGACAAGAGGATCAGCAACCCCGTCATCGTCGTTGAGGTGCCAGCGGATGCGGGAAAGTGACTTCTTCACTTCAAGGGAGATTCCTTCTAGCTTGGATGCAGGCTGAGTCCTTGGTGACTCAGAGGATGAACGGCCCTGGAGTTGCAGATCTTCAAGAAGCGCAGGACCGAAGACACAGCAGGAATCTTCCTACTGAGAGCAGACTTGTCGTGGGTTCTGGCTTGAAGAAGAGCAGAGTTCCAGTGTCCACCAGTAGAAAAGTCGCTAAAGATGCTCCAGAAGACAGCAGTAGGTTCCAGAAGTTCTTTTCGGGGCAAATATAAGGGCCTACCCTCAGGGGAGCCCTTAAATAACCCCAGAAAGGGGAAGAACTTCTTCTGTGGCATCCCACCTATCAGAGGGGGTCAGGGACGCTACTGAGATGTGCTAGCCTATCAAATGCTCCCAGGGGCCCAG
This sequence comes from Calotriton arnoldi, assembly GCA_963921515.1. NCBI lineage: Eukaryota > Metazoa > Chordata > Amphibia > Caudata > Salamandridae > Calotriton > Calotriton arnoldi. Next base: position 4,829,508 of record CAWUFW010000288.1, read on the forward strand.
ATTCAACATGGCAGAATCCAGTCGCGGCCCGTGCAGGTAAGCGCGGTGGGGCGGAAGGGGGGGTGGAAGTAACAATCAAAAGAATAGGTAAAAAAAATGTACAAAAATAAAACTAATTACCTTGTGCTCGCCGCATCGCCGATGTGGCAAGCGCAAGGTAAGTGGTTTCATTCATTTATTTATTTTACCTATTCTGTCATTTGTTACTTACACCCCCCCCCGCGCCCACTGCGCTTACCTGCACAGGCCGCCTGCGGCAGAATCAAGGAGCCACATGGAGGAGCTCTGGGGCTGAACAGGGGGGGGGGGTTTGATTACTCCCCTGTCCTTTGTGTAGTTTCACGCCAGAGCAGGAGCCAAGGGTTCCTGGACTGGGTGAAACTGGTTTATGCAAGAAGGGCACCAAATGTGCCCTTCAATGCAGTCTGGTGGCACTGGAAAGCGCCCGCACCCTACCTAATTCTAAAGGAGAGGTGGTCACACCTCTCCGTAGCAGGAAACATTTCGTTCAGCTTCCCCTGCCCGAGCTAGGCTCATCAGCAGGGGGGCAGAACAGTGTCTGAAGCCGGCAGCAGCGCGGGCTGGCAGCCAGACGCCGAAAGGCTACACAGGTAGGTATTGGGGGGTCCTCTAAGGAGCTCCCAGTACATGGTATCATGCCATTAACATCAGAATCGGTGTAGTGGTATGATTCCAACATTTTTTATACCAAACATGACCAGGTTCAGGGCAGCCACTATGTAGTTAACCATCTCGACTTTGGGAGTGTCCACTATATATTTATAATGGTTGTACCGCACATACAAAGCCCAGAAAATGGAGTCCGGGGTTTGTAGGGGTACCTCTGCTCATGCAGGGGTACCCACACACTTAGAACCATGCACCCTGCCCTTGGACTAAAGGACCTACCTTGGGGGTGACATATAGGTTTTAAGTGCAGTGACTAGGATATAAGGAAAACCATATATATCTAAAGTGAAGGGTGCTTGAACCCTGTCACGCAAAGTGCAATGGCAGCTCTGCAGACACAGTTTGCATGGGCTTCCATAGGTGGCATAATACATGCTTCAGCCCACAAGAGATCCCTGATGGTCCAATGCCCTGGTACCTCAGTACCATATACTAGGGACTTATAATGGTACCCCAGTATGCCAATTGTGGGGTGTACAAAGTACTTACCAGCAAATTTAGAAGAGAGAGCACAGCCACTGGAGTCCTGTTTAGCAGGATCCTAGTGACCAACAGTCAAAACACACTGACACCAGGCAAAAAGTGGGGGTATCTATGCCAGAAAGATCCTACTATCCTACAATATTGCATTTATTTTGAAAGTTATATTTGCATATGTAAACATGTACTCTTTTACTCCCATTTTACATTTCTTCCTAAAGTTACACGTGCATGTATAGCCATGTATTCAAAGTGCGCATTAAATTAGTCTGACTACAGGCCTCAGTTGCATTGATTTTGCTTCGCCAACATGTTTTCTCCTTTCCTTGCAGGTTTATTATCATGATTTTTGTAAGCTAGATAAAGTCTTACTTTTTGTATTAGATGGCTGCTAGAGAAGCCCGAAGGGAAACTTGGCAGTGAACATGTATAAACAATGGTCGAACGAAATCTTCTGTTTATCATGTATCAGGATGGCAAGATGTTCAAGGTGGAGAGTCGAAGTTTCAGTTTGATGCGATGTGAACCTGGAGTGATGTTGCAGATGTACTTAAGTAGTGACCGGATTGGTCCCGGGTGGTATGAAAGAGATAAGAATGTTCTGAATCTCCTGTTACTTTATAATTGGTGCTCTCACAGTGTTAGGAGAGATTCTATTTAGACTTAGATAGGTACAGACCTCTCAGCTGGTCCTATTCTTGAAAGTACGAGGCTTTATGCTAAAGACTTATTTCTCTTTTCTTTGGGCTTCTACTGAAGTCTGATCATGCTGACACCTTCGTATCCTATGCTCTCCATTTAGAGACCATTGATAGATGATCATCTATCCAATCTATGATAAGAAGAGAGATGGGAAGTTTCTTTATGGAACACCTGTTTGCTTTAATCTGTGTTTATACAATTGTGATTATTGCAATTCGATATGTCATATTATTGCACCTTAACTTACTGAGATACTTCAGCTTACCTATTGTACTGCTGCATTTATTGAACTTATTCCTGGTCTGCGTAAATACTGCATTGCTTGGTAATCCAAAATAAAACCCTTTAACTATATTCAGTGATCCTGGTCCCTATTGTGGAGTCCCATTGGCTTCACAATTTACAAATGTATTGTTGATGTTTCCTCCCTTTCAGTGCTTCACGTCATCTAACAAAGGTCCATCAGACCAATGCGGAAAAATCTTTATAGACCTAAACGTTTACGTTTGAGGGCCCAGTGCTCCATCACTGCTCTCTGCCCACTTTCTCTGTCATGCTGTTTGACCTAGTCCAACACTTTATCCTACTGTGAGGTTCAGGGATTTATCCTGTCCCCTCTCTGTGCTTTATCTTTCATCTTTTTTCTCTCTCTGCTTTGTCTCTTATCACTCCCTGACTCTTTTTCTGTCCCTGAGACTGCAAGCTCTCCACCCAGCTCTGTTTCCTTAACCTGTTTTCATATTTCATATGTGTTGCATCCATGATACAATCAATGACTACCTTAGTGGGCAGTTCAGCGCTGTCTTGCCAAAACAACTAGACAACGAGTTGAGTTGACACCCAAAGTGGTGCGGCGGGGCATTATGGAGGAGATGGGAGACTCCAGAGGAGTGCGTACACGCATTAGCCTGAGATTCCTAGTCGCCTAGAGGGATATCGCTAGGAAATGTCCAGCTAAAACTCCCCCTACAATTCAGTAATGGAATCAAGGTATGGTCAGGTGCTCTACGTTAGAAACAAATGGACTACACAGCCAGGGGATGTTCACAGAAATATAAAAAGATATGGGGGAAGTGTGTGGCCATGATGTAAGCCCAGGACATCCAATTTCTTTAGGAAATGATCTACTAAGTTTTGTCTTTCTTTCCAGTGCATCTGGACCTATTACTGTGAAACATATATCTTTCTATTAGCATATAAGGTGCACAAATGTAGTGTTGTTTGTTTCCTGCCCGCTGCGTTTTTGAAAAGCAATAAAGGTTTTTGAAAAAAAAATTACATTAGTCAGTGGGGAGAAAACAGATATTTCACTCAGTTAAGCTATTTTAGTCTTCAGCCATTTCCTTTGAGCAATTATTTGCCAATGTGTTAAAGGAAAGATTATCTGCTCAGCAAAGGCTATCAACAATTTGAACTGGGGCAACACTAGGGCTAGTATCGAAAGGCGACTATTGTGCACATATTCAAAACCTTTCCGTACAGGTTGCCTTGTGTGTGCTTGCCCTAAGCCTAGTTTTTAGGGAGCTGGCTGGATTACTAACCTAAAAGGTTACAGCTACTCCTGAATATGTGGAAACCAAAGAATCAGGTCTATCAGTTTGTAACTAACCCCAAACCTTTATTTTGGTCTATTTCCGCAACTAAATAACCATATTTCATCTCGAAGTCAACAGTGCATTAATTTATAATTGAATTCTATAACCCAGTACATGATTTTCGGTGGAGATATCATCATCATGACCTCCAAGTCAATACTGCCTAAGTGTGGAACACAGCTTTGACTTCACTACTGTAAGGTTGAAAAGTGTTCATTCAATATTTGCACTGCTGATAGAAAGCATAAAAAGTACAGCCAACTTTGGTGCATCTGTGACTGCGAATGTGAGAGCGAAAAAATGGGCGTGTGTAAGGAATAGGAGCTGAGCAAGAGGGACTTGAATGAGCGAAGGCAAAGTGTACTGGAGGTTAAGGTGTGCAAGAGAGGAGAAAACAGGGTGGGGAGAAGGCAAGTAAGAGGGTTACGAAAGGATCATTTGAGAGAAGGCAGGCTGTGTTTGGTTTTGTGTGTCTGTCTGGGTGAGAGAGAGAGAAAGAGAGTTGAGAATGTGACAAAGCGAGTGCATTAGTAAGAGTGGGCAGGTAAGAGGATCGTTTATGACAGAGAGAAGGATTTCAGAGATTTAGAAGATAATAGTGAAATGAGAGATAAGTGAAAGGAAGTTGTGAGACAGGTATGGTAGTCTTTATCATTTTACAATTCATATATTTCCATTAAAAAACGATAAAGAACATTTCAATAATGTAAAAATTCCAATAAGCAATGGGCACCAGTAACAGACCTTTTCAAGCTGAGGAACCTTGCTAGTAGCCTGGATCCCCTTATCAAACAAGGACATCACTGTGGTTTGAAAGTGTTCCAGCGGTGTGTTGAAGTGAACCCCGGAATTGTCAAGCATCAGATCAAGCGAAAAGATAGGGTTTTTACGTGGCCTTTCAAGAAGAAAAACAAACAAAGGTTAAAAATACATTAGGCAATTAATTTTTATTTTTGTCGAAAATACTAAAACCAGTAAAATTGTTGAAATAAACCCCAGGCAGTATATTTAATTTTAAGAAATCTGCCTGATAATTACATTAAAATGTGCTTCTTTTGCTATATACTACACACCATCAAATGGTTTGTTACTTTATAACCCCAACTGAAGGCAGAATAAACATACAGTGATGAATTATAAGCGATTTAAAACCTGGCAAAAAAATGACACGCTCGCAGAAAGACATCCTATATGTAATCCTAGTTATCTATCATGGGAATCATACTGCATCATACTGCATTCTTGAAGGCTGCACAACTGCTTATGTGTATTATCCCTTAACAGTTTATAACAGAAAAGCTCTCTTGGTTTAGAAAAATATCTATACACAGGCAAATTTCTCTCAAAGGTGTTGTAATGTCAAGTGCTTAATGTATCTTAAAAAATGAAGAAATGCTCACAAAAAGTAATTCCAAAATCTAATTACATCTCTGATTTTTAAACTGTGAAAACAAAGGGCTAGATTTAGATCTTGGCCGTAATGGTTCAGCCATCACTTTTTCGACGGATTCCGTCTGCCTACTAGGCGGCCCGCCCGCTGTATTTAGATGTTGGCGTGTTCATGGACGAAAGACTGTCAGAGTGCTGCCTTAACCGTCAGAATTTCTCACCCGCGTCGATGGTGCGATAGAGAAAAGCAGCTGTCGGAGGGAGTACCGTCACTTTGTCCGCCAGGCCAATCACGATGTGCCTTCCTGCCAACGCAACTGTGGCATCAAAACCTCCAAACCTGAGGTGGCGGATTACAAGGTATATAAGGCAGAAATATACCTTTACTCACTTTCACACTTCCTTTTTCACCATTTAACTGATCTTCCAAGTCCTGCCTCAGCTGCTGCTTGACCACGAAACAAATCAACCCAGCTGTGGCCAGAATCGAAGATAAGCTCCTCTCTTACCTGTTACCTTTTGACTTGTGTGATAACATTTGTTCTGGACTCGTGCCTTTACAAGCAATAGAATACCAATGTGCAAGGCAGATGTGTGTAATGTTGATGTTTAAGAGATGTAAAGAAACACACCTGTAACAGCTGCCTTAAACAAGCATTTGCAATACAATAGGTCTCGCATTTACGCGAGTTTGAGCTATTGACATTGCAAATGACAATGCCTTTTATGTTTGTTTTTAAAACATAAATAAAAGGCATTGTCATTGTCATTTACAATGCCAATAGCTTAAACTCGCATAAATGCGAGACCTATTGCATTGCAAATGCTTGTTTTTAGTGACATTTGTACGTGTACCTGCAGCTGAGATTTTTGGACAGTGGACAACATTTTTATTGGCCTCCCAAGAAATGTGTCCACCACACTCCTGCGTGTATAGATCGGTGCGGCTTGGCTTATCTTTTCACTGAACTTCTGTCCGTGACAGAAGACATTCCAGGGTTCCATGCGTTACCTATATGGTAATCCAAATCCGCACCTCACATTACTTCTGAGAGGTCTCCAGACTTATCACAGCCTTCCCCTCCCTGAAATCTGTCACTCAGGACAAACCTGCCACTGGCCCAGACCGACTCAAGAACCACGGAGGCAGATGCGCCAGGTGCAGGGCTCGCCCCTTTGGAACACGTGACGGACCACCTGCACGTCAGAGACCTGAGGAGGAAGAGTCCCCACGTTTCTGAGCCCCCTCTCCGCCCCTCCCCTCGGCAGCTCGCCCTATGGCCAGGGGCCTTTCCACCTTATCCGGCCACCCCACTATCTGAAAGATTTACAGCCCAAGACCCTCTAACCACAGTGCACACCTTCCGGTCCACCAACGAATATGTGTGACCAGTGCTATACAATACTTTTTAATGTTTGTTCATCCATTCATCCAGATGTTACCACCCTTTATCCTCTGGTGAAATACAGCGCGCTTGCACTGATCTGCGCTTCGCTGCTGTGTCAACTAGTTTTCCCCGTGTGCACCTCGGCATCCCGGAGCAAAGCGCCCTGAGGCCGTTTCGAGCCTCTTGTGCTGTGCAAAACCATTAAATAAATGGACACGTGAATGTGTGTGTTTGAGTGTCTACATATATCGTGTTTGTGCATGCATGTTTGCGTGTGTGCATGTATACATGTATGTGAGAAAATGAGTGCATACCTTTCTGTGTGAACATTTTGCACACATGCATATGTGCATTTATATGACTGTGTACATGTGTGTCTCCACGTTTTGTGTATATGCACGCTTGTGTATATGTGTGCGTACGTGATTATCCTGTGTTTGTTTCCTTTTATGTCTGTGTGATCATTTGAGTGCATGTGTGCACGCGTTTACGTTTGGGAGTATGCATCTGTGTATGTGCACCTATGTGCATGTGTGTCAATGTTTATTAGTAACTGGGCAGTTGCACGTGTATCAATGCGTTTGTGAACAATAGTTTGTTTATTTGTTTGCTTGTGTACTTGTCTATCTACGTCTCTGTGTGTAGAGGGTGCCTTTTGTTAGCAACCAAAGCCGGTGGACCTATGTCGTGTGTTCGCGCACACGTGCGTGTGTACGTTTGTAGGCTATACCGGACATCTGTGCTGGTTGCACCACGAGCACGGCACTAGCTGGCAGCGCCGGGATTTCCCTGGTTGTAAAGCACGCCTCTTCCAATATCGCTCGTAGCCAGCCCCTCCAGCGCTGGCACGGCTCTGCTCACTGGGGTATAATGGAAATTGCCTTATCAGAGGCATGAAAGCGGCTGTTTGCTTTGTCTCCATGAACATGTTTAAATGTGCTGAAAGGAAACATTAAACGTGAAAGCCCATTAATAGCGTTTTACATCAAAGGCACGGGGCCATCCGGAGCGGGTAACCCTGGCAACAGCAAGGAAGCTGGTGCAGGTTCAAGATTCAGACATGGAAGAGCCCCCTCTACAACTTTCACAGCCACACATGTCCAAGACAGAACTTTGAGGCAGAACACCGCTGCATTGGACTGAACGGGTGATGCAAGAGCTGGCGTTTGTGTCTGAAAGCGCTGCGCTTTCAAAGTGAAAGTGGGCATGCGCGCTCAATTTGCAATCACGAGCCAGCATTTGCCAGAAACTGAACCCTCCCACGTCACGGCAAACCAAGATGGCGTCGGCCTGTCCAGATGGGCCGTACTAAAATTGGACAGGGCGGTAACCAAAAAGCCCGCGTTCCAATCACGCGCCATTGTTTAACATAAACGATGACGCAAACCAATGGAAAAGAGGGGCGGGGCTCCAAGTCCCCTTCCAAAACTGTATTGATTCCAAAAGGCCATCGCATGGCGAGAGCAGCGCATGCGCGCTGCTAACGCCAGGCGAGACCTAAAAAATGGACACTTACACAAAAAAGGCATCAATCAAAAAAATCTAAAACTGACCATGTAGGTGTGTTCAAATAAATTGTCAAACTAAAAACATATCCATTACATATCATTGGGATAAGTGAAATTTAACATAAAGTAGAACATGCACAAGACAAGGTGTAACGTTTACTTTTTAAATACCTGTAAAATTAATGTCAGTCACAAACTTCAATCAGTGAACATATTAATCCCATTATTTTTTAAGGTGTAATGCATATGTGTTTATTCTCATCATTTAACAAGTTGAAAAACCACACCTGTATCTATTTGTTGGTGCAAGTGTCCATTATCATGATGAATCCTTGCATCTAAATTCAAAAGACCATCACATACAATTTTAACCAGTGTATGCACTTCACAAAGATGACTGAAAAAAAATATTTTGCATTTCCTACCATAATGGTAATTAAAATATGTAGTTCAGATTTTTGTCATAAACATTTCTAGGAATCAAACAATTGCAAATGAAAATTAATGTCAGGACAAACTTGTTGCAAATAAAATAGTGGTTTTATTATCCACATGAGATACTCCTCTCAACAAATAACTTTCAACGAATAAATAGAAAGAGAACCAAGTATCTCAGTGCTGTGCCCTTGGTGAAAACTTGCCTCCTATCTAACTGGCAAGGGAAACCTCCTCAGGAAGAGGCCTCTAGTGGGCACAGAGCAGGCACCTCAATGGTCTTACTTGGGAGGGGTGGGTTTGAGAGGGGTGGGTTTGGGAGGGATGGGTTTGGAAGAGGTGGGAGGGCTGGCTTTGGGTTTTGGAGGGGTGGGATTGTGTTTGGGAGGCATGGTTTTGCGTTTGGAAGGGGTGAAGGTCAGGGCAGGAATAAAAGCTGAACTAGGATAAAGGGGTAGGAGGGGTGTGAGAGGATTCAGTTTTGGGGGTAGAGGAAGTTGGAGTGTGTGTTATGCGTTTGTCTGTTGTGAGTCTGGTGTATGTTTTGTACGTTTGGGTGTGTGTTTCTTGGCAGGTGTGTGTTGGTGGGATGAGTATGGGCGTTTATCTGGTCTGCTGTGGGTCTGGTGTATGTTTTGTATGTTTGGATGTGTGTACCTTGGTAGGTGTATGTAGGTCGGTGAGTGTGGGAGTTTGTTTGGGGTGCTGTTTTGCATGTAGCTGTGTGTTTGGATGAGCGTGCTGTTGAGATGGTTGGTGTGGTTGTGGTGCTTGTGGATGTGGTGGTTCTTGTAGGTGTGGTGGTAGGTTTGATGCTTGTGGGTGGGCTTGTAGATGTGGTGGTTCTTAGTGTGGTGATGGTGGGTCTGGTGGTTGTGGTTGAGGTGGTGGGCGTGGTGGGGTGGTGGTTGTGGTGGGTGTGGTGTTTGTATGTTGCTTGGGTGTGTGCTTGTGTTTCTTGGTGTGTATGTGTTTATATGTGCGTGTGCTGCTTGTGTCTGTTGTAGTGGGTGCGTGCAAAGGAGGGAGTGTTCTTAGGGCAGGGCTGGGAATTGGGATGGGGAAGAGGCCTGACTTGGGGCACAAGGTTGGGCTAGTTGGGAGGCTGCGGTCAGTGAGGAGGCTAGTCCTGTAAATGCTCTCTGCATGCCAGCTATAGCACTATGAATACCTTCCAGGTGTGCTACCATTTGTTACAGGTGGCAACTAAGCCCCTGGATGGCATTCAGGAGTGCAGTCTGGCCTACAGAGATGTTTAGTAGGAGGTCAATAGCCTGCGCACCCAGCGCAGCCAGGGGGATGGGGCTAGGGGGTGAGGTGACAGCAGTGAAGGAGACGCCACCCCTTTTAGTTGGGCGGGTTTGGCCAACTAAAAGGGGTGGGGAGGGAGGGTGGTGATGGTTCTCTGGGTGGCAGACAAGGATGCTACTGTAGGGTCCGCGCCACTAGGGACTGCTCGCTTGTGGAGGCCTCTAAAGATGTTGTTGTTGAGCTGGTGGCCTCTGTTGCAGTACCTTCACCCTCCATGCCACTGGGTCTCCGCGACTGGAGAATGTGCTGACCGTTGCGCATCAGCAGATTGGTAGATCGGCAGGTCGGTAAGGAAGACTTGAAGCACAGCAAATATTTTCTGGTACCAGCAGGATCAGATTCACTCTCTGTGAGCTGTGCTACACTGTATTACTCTGTAACGTTGTTGTGCTGGGCAGTATTCAGCTGCATTTGCCTTAGTTTGCCTTAGTACATTTACAATATCAATGTGCTTACCGATTTATCGGTCTAGGTTGTCCTGAGACGTCACGAATGTCATGAGTGCCTTATGATTATTATACTTGTTCTCTCGCGTCCGCTCTCTACATGCCTTATTAAAGAGAAGGAGGCGCATGCTAAAAGTCAGCAGAAATATCTTATTGAAAGCAGTGATTAAAGGCAAGAGGAGAGGAGGCCAGAACCAGAGGCCAGAAAAACAGTTTTGAGTAAAAAGAAAGGAAAGGAAAAGAAGAAAAGAGGGGTTAAAAAAGGGGGGGGCATGCAACCTGTGGTGGGACGCTAGGTCTTATTGCAGGGGGAGGGCTTAAAGGGTGGTTGCGGAGGCGGTCCGTGTAGCATGGATGCAGCTTGCCTCCACCTTACAATACCTCCAGCAATTCCGCCGACCCCTGATCCTCCTCCGCTCTGCCACAGAGGGGAAAAGAAGTGCAAAGCAAGGATATCACAGTAGATGCTTATATATATATTGCCAACTGCTACCTCGATGAAACGTATTTCAAGAGACTCTTCAATGAAAACCCGTACAGCCAAGCGGAACCTCAAAGGGGATAAGGCTGGCATTCTACAAATATCCGAACAGACCAGAAAAAAATCGGCCTCAAATTTCGGATCAACAGCTCCGTTCTCCCGAGGAGTTGTGGCACAACCTCTCTCAAGAAGCAAGTAGTAGAATGAAATCCAGTTCAAGCTCTGAAGCGATCTCTCCTCCTACCTCCATGGTAGCAACTGGCCCTCCTGCAACTTGCAAAACCCTCCTGCCTATACCCCCAAATGTGGAAAAAGGAAAACAGCCGTACCCATTATTCTCATGGGCCGTCACCAAAGAGATTCAGGAGGAAAGTTGCCCAAAGTCCAATAAAGCTCAGATGGTCACCGAGCTACCATCAGCTCAAACGTTGGAGCCTCTGAAGTCTAATGAACTAACTCAACATGGATTAGAAGTGGCAACTACCTCCACCTTAGATCCCCCGCTGCCTTCTCCAATAGAGGCGACCTTGAGTCAGATCTTAAGCGAGCTACGCAGGATGAAAATCTGGCAAGAGAAAGCCCATAAGAAAACTAATGAACAGCTCGAAAAAATTAACGAGAACATCCAACAACTAGCCTCCCGCATGACTCGGGTAGAGCTGAAAGTCTCCACTCTAGAAGATTCTTCCAGCAACCAAGAAAAGACATTTTGAAAAATTGAGATCAAGCTGGAAGATCTTCAGTTAAAGATCGACGATGTCGAAAACAGAGCTCAGCGTGCCAATCTGAGATTCGAGAGAATACCTGAGGATTCAGAGGCTGGCTGATCTGTAACAAGATTGATTTCGGACTTGATCCATAAGCATGTAGTACCGGAGAAGACAGCTGAAGGTAGAGATCTCACCACTGTCCAGGCACATCAAGTTCCAGCAATCTGGCCTACGAATTCTAAATACCCTCGAACAGCCGAGAGTTTGTTGGACTGATTAATGAATTATGGGGCTCCAGCTGAAATTATGCACGAATCCAAATTAAGAGTGCTATTTAACGGACGATCGCATGTAATTTTGTCCGTGGAAGGGGCCAAAGAATTTTTGCGTACAATAGAAGAGGAAGGCGGGTGAGATGGGGGAGCTCTCCTGAATAAAAACTTCAGTCCAGGGGTCCACAAAAGGGGAAGGGGGATAAGGTGAAATATCCCCTTTCTAAAAAAGTCAAATAGCCCCAAAATAGCCTCTCAATAAATTCAAACCATTTGGGTGATCCTCATGGGAACGAGCTCAAGAGTACCATTCTAAGGTACTCACTTAAGGGGAAGAGGCAAGTGTTGGGGGGGGGATTGCCACTGGGCTTATGACGGATAGGGCCTCTAAAGGGGGTGGTGGGGAACTGGGGGGCATGGGTATTTGGGGGTGATGGGATGAAAACCAGAAAATTTGCAGTTAGTAAAAGTACGAAACATGCTATACAAGATAATAAGAAAATCTTTAGGACAAATTTCAGTCTGGTTTTATCGCTCTTACTTGTCGAGGAGTGGTAAGATGGAAAAGAAAATGGTCTGCAAGGGTTCAAGCTCTACTTTGAAGCAGTATTCCAGATAAGCAAATGATATGGATAGCCTCTTGTAATATCAATGGAGCCAACAATCAAACTAAATTGAAATCCACACTCCAGTGGCTGGTATCAGCCCAAATACAAATTATTCTACTCTAGGAAACTCAGTGGAAAGCAGATTCTACTCCTCCTAGTTTACCTAACTGTATCTCACAAGCCTTTTTTGCATCTGCTGGGGCAGCAACTATGGATTTTCTTCACGCGCCACTGCCAGGGGGAAGCCTTGCAGATCATCAGAGACCTCAATGATAGGTGGATTATAGTAAGCTGGAAAATCTGATTTTTAAGATTATCAGCTTCTATGGCCAATAGAGGACAATACAGCAGCCCTCGAAGAACTTAAGAACGTCCTTTGGAAGCTTTCTGGCTACATAATCTTAGGGGGAGATTTCAATTTATTGCAGAATTTAAATCTAGACTCTTCACGTAAGAATAAAGTTAAAAATAAACCTAGAGCATCTAGATGTTTGGCCACATTGATTCATGATCTTCCATTAATTGATCCCTGGTGAGTTCAATATCCCCAGTCATGTGAATATACTTGTTTCTCTAAGAGATTTAACTCCGCTTCTAGGATTGTTTTTTTTTTTAATCTCACATCAATGAGAGCGGGGCAAGGCTTATATCCTCTCAAATCCATTTTCGGTAACAGAAATCAAGATCTATTTATGGAGGCAGGAATGTCCTCGATGGACTCTAGATAGGACCCTATTAACTGAAGAAGAAGGGGTCGCAACTATGCGTGTTAAGATTAAGGAATGCTTGGAAAGAAATATGGGGGCCGCCTCATGCTTCTGCGTCTTGGAAGCTTGTAAAGCTTTCATTAGGGGAGACATAATATCATATAAAGCTAACATATCTAAAGTAAAGAAGATCACCATCACAACTTTGCAGCACGAACTAGATCAAGCAACCCAGATGTATATATCTGACTATTCCCAAGTGACTAAAGCTAGGCTAGAAAAAGCTGGACAAGACTTAAAGGATTTTTATGATTCTCAAATAATTGTCAATCACAATACATGCTTTCAAAAATTATTTGAAGAAAGCAAGCTTGCCGGAAAGTTTTTGGCCTGGTCAATAAAAAGAGAAACAACAATGTCACTATCACATCTATTTACGATGAAAATAGAAATCAATTAGTCGATCAAGTGGCAGATATTGATGCAGTTTTTCTACTGACTATAAGCAAGTATATGCTTGTCCATCTCTGCCTACCTATGGATTCCAAACTGTTATGTAAGTATTGTATGACTGAGTACTTGGCTTTATTTTATATCTATGTGCTATACATTTTTCTCTTGTTAATACATAGGTGGGTATTTATTTTACTCCTATGTCAATATACATTTTGGGGTCATCCTAGAGGTGTTTGTATTATCTGTAGTTGATTTTCCTGGGGATAAGACTAGTTGTATGTCAATAGTTGCTATTGTTGTCTTTAACTCTTTTTAATAAGGCATTTGTTCTGTTTTCACATGGGTGATTGACCTTTCTCTGTGTTGACAGAGCAGGTCGGGCTTGGATAGAACTCTATGTGGCAAAGAGGTATTGCTCAATGGCATGACCCGCTGATCTGTGTTTCACAAGTTTCGAACACGCAGTTCGAGTCTGGATATGAGAGCACATAGCTTTATATTTTAGGGTCATTTGGTGAGAATTGTCTTACAGTCATGGGTAATATTATCCCCATGATTTTAATGTCTTTAGGACTTTTCTTTCTGTGGTTCTTTCCACAGTGCTTATGTTGTGAGCATGCATGGTTCGAGTCCCATTAAGGGTGCGAATAGTTTTCTATTCATATTGTTAGTTTGTTTCTACCACAGTTTGCCATGCTAACATGGATAATTTTATTCCCATGCTTTTTAATGTCTTATGACGTTACCTGTATGTGGTTCCTTCCACAGGTTTTTAATTTGTAGGGCATGTTATTGCTCGCCTACTTTAGCATGAAGGTCCGGCCTTTTTCGCTGGTTCTAGACTGGGTTTGTTCTAGTTGGAGGCTTTTTAGTGGTCTCAGTTCGCAGACCCTCCTCCGGGTATGGTATGCTTTGGTATTTGATTCTAAAGTAAGGATTCTGTGGCTAAATGTCTATCAGACGAACAAGTTACTTACCTTCGGTAACACATTATCTGATAGAGACAGGATCTAGCCGCAGATTCCTTAATGACCCACCCATCCTCCCCGCTCTGCGAACTGAGTCCTCTTTGGTCTCAATGATTTTGTTATGGAAATTCACTTACTGAATTAAGAATTCAGTGATTATTGGACAAGGTGTCTTTTATTTTAGCACACTATTTCAATAGGCAGTTTCTATATATGGCTCCACGTTTTGAATCCAACTGATCTTGTACATCTTATTTAGAGACAACACACCACAAAGTGTGAATCCAAACTACGAACATAAGAACCAGTTGAATGATGAAAAATAGTTGTCACCTAAAAGAACAGCAATCCTTTAATATAGTAATAAAAGTCTACTCCAAAAGTAGAAGTTATGAGGCAAACACCTATTCTCCTCATGTACAAACATATACAAACATCTTCACAGAGAAAAAAAGGTACCCCATTTGAGGGAAATTTCCTTAGAAAAGAATAAAATCTTGAGTAATAACGCAAAGCGTCATATATAATCAGCCTTTACGCTACATCTTCCTGGAGGCCTAAAATGGCCTGTCGTAATCCAAGGAAAACTAAACAATAATGTTCAAAGAACATTGATAAACAAACAAATGTCCACACAAATGTGTAGAACAGCCACCAAACTGTAATGGCTATAACACAGAATCATAAGAGCAAAAACATATAGTGTCATAAGGCTCACAAGATGTTAACATCTTGGTCCCCACCTACATAATCTAGCAAAAATAAAGAACTTTTACTATCATCAATAAGGAAAATCACCGATTGTTTAAATGTAAAGCAAATACTGAGGTAGAAGTAGAACCCACATATACTAGTAAAGTAGGCTACGAACTACCTTTTGACAGACGCTCTCAGTGCTGTACAATCCCATCAATAGAGCATCGTTCTATTAACGGGCAGCATGATTAACCCAGGCAAAGTGTAAGGTTGCATGAATAATATATATATATATATATATATATGCAAAAGGAATTATGCTGCACTCCAGGAGTTCATTCACAAAAGTAATTTAATTATACCACTAACACCAACACGTTTCGACTGTGAAGTCTTGGTCACGGTTAGTTGGGCTGTTTGTATATAAGTGCAGTCAAGGTAGGACTGTGAATGAACTCCTGGAGTGCGGCATAATTCCTTTTGTAAATGACTACGGGTTGATTCCACCCGACATGCCGGCACCAGCGGAGAGCGCGTTGTTATTGGAATCCTTTTGATGTTTTATACACTGGGGGGTAACAAAAAGAAGCTAATCACGTGGCACTGCAAAGTAGAATCCCAGCCTGTGACCAAGGACCAGGAGGTCTGAAACGCATAAGGCATGACAAATTAAGCTGTGTGTCTATGCTGGTTTTGCCAATAAATTACGATCTTCTGCAGAGTGCATCTTAATGCTTTGGGCATCTTTGGTTGAAAATAAATGACACGGCCGTCCTGCCTTGAAGACAGCACCATCCCATTAACATATGAGGAGCCGCAGGGGCATGGAACCTTCCGAGCCTCTTTGTCAGAGCAGCAGATGAGCAGGAAATAATTGTTGACTGGCGGTGACATGCAGAGGACCACTGGAGGGCTAAGAACAATAAATTACACTTTGGGAGCAACGGCGCAGAACAGAGTAAGGCTTCAAAATAAAGGGGAAATACTACATGTCCCGCAATACTAATTGTACTCACCTGTGAGGCCCCACTGGGAGGTAACAAAAAGAAGCTAATCATGTGGCACTGCAAAGTTGAATCCCAGCCTGTGACCAAGGACCAGGAGGTCTGAAACGCATAAGGCATGACAAATTAAGCTGTGTGACTATGCCGGTTTTGCCAATAAATTACGATCTGCTGCCAAGTGCGTCTTAATGCTTTGGGCATCTTTGGTTGAAAATAAATGACACAGCCGTCCTGCCGTGAAGACAGCACCATCCCATTAAAATGTGAGGAGCCACAGGGGCATGGAACCTTCCGAGCCTCTTTGTCGGAGCAGGAGATGGGCAGGAAATAATTGTGGACTGGTGGTGACATGCAGAGGCCCACTGGAGGGCTAAGAACAATAAATTACACTTTGGGGGCAACTGCGCAGAACAGAGTAAGGCTTCAAAATAAAGGGGAAATACTACATGTCCCACAATGCAATACTAATTGTACTCACCTGTGAGGCCCCACTGGGAGGTAACAAAAAGAAGCTAATCACGTGGCACTGCAAAGTTGAATCCCAGCCTGTGACCAAGGACCAGGAGGTCTGAAACGCGTAAGGCATGACAAATTAAGCTGTGTGACTATGCCGGTTTTGCCAATAAATTACGATCTGCTGCAGAGTGCGTCTTAATGCTTTGGGCATCTTTGGTTGAATATAAAAATATAAATATATAAATATATATATATATATATATATATATATATATATATATATATATATATATATATCTCCGACTGGCGGTCACCAGTAGGTAGTTATAGTTAGGACCTAGTTTCCATAGGAAACGTATTTTTTGATTTGCCAATATCTTTGGCGCCGTTTGACGAATCTTAGCAAAATTTTCAAAACTAATGGGGCGCTTTGGTCAGATCCTGTCTTGAACGTTTCAGGGTGATTCGTCAAGCGGGGGCCGAGAAAAAAGGGGGGTCCCAAAACGAGTTTTCCCCATGTTAATTTCCATAGGAACTTTAGACACAGCTACAGCCCGAAGTGCTGAACGGAATTACACCAAATTTGGCAAAAAGGTAGGTCTTGGTTCAGAAAGCAACCTTTTTTTTAAATTGTGTAAATCCGTTCAGTAGTTCCTGAGAAATTAAAAAATACAAGTAATTATATATCTGGCTGCTGCGGTGGATCCGCGAACCCTCCCGATCACAAGCTTGACTCTGATTGGCTGCCAACAGTTCAAACCAGAAAGTGTTGGCAGCCATCTTGTGACTCGGTAGAACCGAGTCACAGGAAAAAAGGTTAAAAAAAATAAAAGGGGGCAGGGTAGTAACATCCTGACCCCCTAGGCTTGCCCCAGGGCCAAAAAAAGCATTTTATTTTTTTTAAACCCGGACTCCCGCACTTAGTTTGTTTTTAGCCCCCGGGTGAGCCAGGTCCCGGGGGCAATCCCGATTTATGTAGCGGGGGCCCCCGCAGCCCCAGGGACCGCCACCTCCCTGGGGCTTGATGAAAAAAAGTGTGTGATGGGGCTCCTACCCCCATGCTGCCCTGGGGACTGCCACCTCCTCGGGGCTTTAATTTAAATAGGGCGGGGGGGGCCTCACGGGCCCCTCCAAGCTCCCCAGGGCCACCACCTCCCCAGGGCTTTAATAGAAATAAAGATGTGCCCCCCCCACACACTGCCACCACCTCATTGGGGCATTCAGTAAATTAAATACGGGGTTCCGTAGTGGGCCCCGGGGACCACCACCTCCCCGGGGCTTTAAATCTGTTGGAGGGGGGCCGTGCGGCCCCCCTCGTGGAGCCCTCAATGACCCTGGGGACCACCACCCCCCAGGGCCGGCTCCAGCAATGTCCCGGGGTGCCCACCCCCGCGACATTGCAGTTTGCTATGGCAGGGTGGGAGCACGGCTCCTGCCCTGTCACAGCAACTCTGCTTTGCTTCGTGGAAGCGAGAGCAGGAAACCTGCTCTCGCTTCCACGAAGCAAAGCAGAATTGCTTTTGGGCAAAGGGAGCTGCATGTTTGCATCTCCCTTTGCCCAAAAGCAATGCCGGCTCCCGCAGCAGGCGGGGAGCCAGCAGGGACCGCGGGGGCATTGGGGCAAACCCAGCGGTCCCCGACGTTGAGGTCAGGCCCCGGGGGATGGGGTTCCCGGGGCCCGAAGTGGCCCACGGAAGGGGGGCCACGTGGCCCCCCTTCCGTGAACAAAATAAAGAAATAAATAAAAACAAGGCAATGCCGCGGGGCGCGGGGTCCTCAGGGCTAATAATGGCCTCAGGAGGGGGGCTGCGCGGCCCCCCTCCTTAAAAATAAGTTAAAAAAAATAAATAAATATGTTGCCATGCCTCGGGGATGGGGTCCCCGGAACCGAAATCGGCCATGGGAGGGGGGCCGCGCAGCCCCCTTCCCATTTTTTTTTTTCAAAAAACAAAAAAATGCTCAGGCCCTAGGGGATGGGGTCCCCAGGGCCCAAAAATAATTAAGGGAAGGGGGGACACACAGCCCCCCCTTCCAAAAACAAAGTAAAAAATAGCCGCCATCTCGTCGGAGCCTCCCTGCACCACTGTGCAAACACGCCTCCTGGCACGTTCTGGGTTGGGGGATTAAGTCCCCTAGGATCTTAAGGGTACTTGGGGCCAACTAGCCCACCAGGTACCTTCAGTAAGCCCCACACAGTGGGGTTGCTGAGAGGTGGTCCGAGGCCACGCCCCTTTTTACACCACTCTGCAAAAGCGCCTCGTGGCGCACTGCTGGTGCGGCGATGAGGTCCTCTTGTGTCCTGAGAACCTCAGGACTAAAGTGGACTTCATCCCCCGAGCAGCAGTGCGCCAGGAGGAGCGTTTGCATAGTGGTGTAAAAAGGGGGCGTGGCCTCAGACCACTCTCAGCCATCCCGCTGTGTGGGGCTTACTAGTGATAACAGGAGGGATCATTGGCCCCAGGGACCCTCAGGAGGCAAGGGGACTTCATCCCCCAACCAAGAGCGCGCCAGGAGGTGCGTTTGCAGAGTGGTGGAGAAAGGGGGCATGGCCTGTGTCCACCTCTCAGCAATCCCACTATCTGGGGCTTACTGAAGGTGTCAGGTAGGCTAGCTGGCCCCTAAGGACCCCCAGCAAGGAAAGGGACTTTAATCCCCATCTAAGAGCGTGCCAGGGAGCGCATTTTCAGACTGGTGAACAAAGGGGGTGTGGCCTGCTATGAGAACTTACCAATGCTGCTGTGTGGGACTTACTGGAGGTATTCGGAGGTGTAGCTGGCCCCCAAGGATGTCCTTGGGGGCCAACTACCCCTCCAGTTACCTCCAGTAAGTCCCACATAGTGGGATTGCTAAGAGGTCTTCAGAGGCCACGCCCCCCTTTCTCCACCACTCGCAAACGTGCCTCCTGGCACACTACGGGTTGGGGGATGAAGTCCGCTTTACTCCTGAGGGACTTTGGGGGGCCAAGAAGCCATCCTGGTACCTCCTGTAAGTCCTACGCAGTGGAATTCCTGAGCGCTGGTCGGAGGCCCAGCTCCCTTTCTCCACCTCTCTGCAAACGCGACTACTACGTTATAGTTAGAAATTAGCATTTAAAAACCTTAGAAATTCACTGAAAAAACCATAGGTTTCAGGGACGTTATAGTTAGAAATTAGCATTTAAAAAACCTTTGAAATTCACTGAAAAAACCCACAGGTTTCAGGGACGTTATAATTAGTTGAACATTTCACTCGTACGAAACCAGAGAAATTCGGCCGTTATAGTTAGTTCAGCTAACTATAACTCGCGCCCCCGCAATACACTGCTGATGATGTTACATATTACATCACTCATGACATGGTCAGTGACATCACTGATGACATCTCAAATGACATCACTGATGATGGGACAGAGTCGATGCCACTCAGAGGTGACCAGGAGTCACGGAAGAGCACTATCCATCGAAGAGGTCAGATGGTTCAGAAGTCTTGACGGTGACCTTGTCGTTGCAGCTGTGAGGACCAGGTGATGCTGAGGAAGACCAGGAGCAGTGCACAAGCTGTCCCACGCCAGAAGTCGAGAACCAGGGGGTTGGTGTCCGGCGGGAGCACCAATAAGCCTTGGCAGCTACAACTACCGTGGAGAACGAAGAAGGAGCAAAGTTGAGACCAGCAAGGTCCAAGGGACTCACCACAAGCAGGAGAGTCAGAGCAGGCCCGACCAAGCAGGGGAGCCCACTGGAGCAGAAGAAGACCCTCAAGAGGACCCACATGCAGCAGGCACAGGAGTCGCAAGAGGACCTTGAGCAGCTCCCCAAGAAGGAAGACCCACGGTGCAGAGGATGCAGTGAGGACGCTGTACTTGGCAAGAAGAGAGGCTGGAGATTCTTGTAGCCCGAAGAGCTCTAGAGTGCAGAGCCAACAAGCCTTGGCAACGACAAGTCGACATGGTGCATAGGGGTTTGGTCCCAGCGGTTCCGACGAGGGATACTGACCTCAAAATTGCAGTGAGGACAGGTCAGACCTCGAGGGAGTTGCAGAACCACCTCCTGTGTTGCTGAGCCTTTAGAGGTCCGTGGGACGTCAGGAGCAGCAGACCGGTCAGCTTTGTTGCAGTGCCTGCAGATGCAGGGGAGTGACTCCTTCACTCCAAGGGAGATTACTTCAGGTGTCCTTGATGCCCACAGGTCTGTTGAAGATCATGGATGAAGCACAGACACAGACGATGAAGAAGACTTTCAGAACAGCAAGACCAGGAGCAGCAGGAGTCTTCCTTGATGCAGTCTCGGTTCCACACGAAGTCCAGCGAAGTCCAAGTGTTCAGACAGTCGAACAGTACCGTGGTTTCAGTCTTGAGTCTTGTCTCACGACGAATCTGAGGACCCACCCACAGGTAAATCCTTAAGTAACCTAAGGGAAGGGGTGGAACAACTCAAGGGTCCCTCCCAGAGGAGGGGCTGGACAGAGGAGAGGATACTCCCATATCCTTTGTCTAGTTTCGCGCTAGAGCGGGAGCCAAGGGCTCCCCTAAACTGGAGTATGCAAGGAGGCCACCAAATGTGCCTTCAAAGCAGTCTGGTGGCGCTGGCATGAGCCCCCACCCCAGCCCAATACACTAAGTCCTGTCTGGGAGGTGGTTACACCTCCCTGTGACAGGAAACCTATTGTTCTACCTTCCCCTGCTCAAGCTTGGCTCAGCAGCATGAGGGCCGAATTGTGTCTGTGGTTGGCAAGAGCACTAGCTTGCTGTCAGACCCTGAAAGACTGTAACCGGGAGTACGAGGGGTACTCCAAGGAGCCCCCGTACATGAGATCATACTTCTAACACTGGAATCAGTGTTGGGGTATGATTCCAACATGTTTGATACCAAACATGACCATGTTCGGTGCAGCTACTATATAGTTAGATATCTCGTAATGACTAATGTCCACTATATGTATTAAATGGCTGACAGCACTTATAAAACCTGGAGAATCAACTCCGGGGTTTGTAAGGGTGTCCTGCTTATGCAGGGGCACCCTCACACTTATAACCAAACACCTTGCCCTCAGGACTGAAGAGCCTGCCATAGGGGTGACTTATAGGTTTTAAATGTAGTGACCCCAGATACAAGGAAACTTCTGTTGTGAGAGACGCAAACACCAACTCACACAGGCTGCCATGGCAGGCCTGTAGTCACAGTTTAAGTGGACTCCCATGGGTGGCACAATACATGCTGCAGCCCATGGGAGATCCTGCCCTGGCTACCTCAGTACCATATACTAGGGACTTACAAGGGTAGCCAATTGTGGATGTACAGGAGTACTTACCCTGGTCAATTTAGGGAGAAAGAACAGTGACTGGGGTCTTGATTAGCAGGATTCCCAGCCAGACCAGTCAAAAACTGACACCAGGCAAAAAGTGGGGGACAAGCAGGGGAGCAGAGCACCAAGTAGGTTTCGGCGGGGATGAACCTTTGACGAATGTTTGACTACAAGGCCTCTCCCCCTGTGCTCCCTTGAGACCTGACGCACTATTTACGTGGGGGAAAACCTCTTACGAAATCAGCGGCAAGTATTAGACTTGTTCCTACAGAATCACTCTATGTGTTCCTTTTGCTAATTGCGTATTGTTAATGCACTCACGTCTCTTGGGGAAGTAACCTCTTTACATCCCACCCTGACGAAAGCCCAGGACTTATTCAGGCCACTAGGAAGGGTGAAACATGTTGGTGTCTAGTTAGGGTCATAGGACCATCACATCCTAATATACCCGACTATAGTGTTTTTAATCTTCCCTCCCACTCCACTAATAAAGGATACTTTAGGAGTGGGTGAGGAATTTTATCTTTATAGTTACGCCCCCTTACACCTTTTCATAAGTGCTCCCTGAAACATGGTAGAGCCCACCCGACCTTTAGGAGTTGGGGTGAGCCCGATGATGAAGCATGTCACTACTAGAGTGAGTGAGGGCTATATAAGGAAAGGGTATTTCTCCCTTCCCACCCATAGACACGGGTTGGGTATAGATTGAACTTAGGATCTCTCGGTGCACCCCACTTGAGATAAAACCATCAGGTACAACAAGAACTTTGTCTGACCCCTAAGAAACACTTGGCGTTCTTCTGAAGGGACACCCATTACGTTTAGTGAAAAAGTTGGGGTAACCATGCTAGAAGGATCCTACCTTCCTACATAAACCTCACCGCCCCCCCCCCCAAACAAAAGGAGATAAGGCTAACATTGCCCAGTTGAGTCTATTTCCTAAGTGGCAATACAAGGAAGGTCCAACTGCACTGGCATGGATACTCCCTGTTCTATGGTCCACTGAGAAGTTCCTCCCCTGTAGGGTCTTGGATCCTCTCAAAAGTGTGGGGTGTCTGTCGACTGTTTGAGCCAAGAGAGAGGCTTGTGGTGTGTCTGAGTAGAGAAGTGAGTCCCTAACAGGGTTTCTTCAGAACACTAGCCACACAGAGACCTTTCTCTCTATGATTGGCCAGTACTTATCCCTAGGAGGCAACATTTTGCTAATTACAGCTTTTGGTTGATCCTTGCTGTCTGGAACAATGTGGGGCCAGTGAAGGTGTGGTACAGTCATGTCCCAGGTCTTGCTTTGCCCAACAGAGTCCATTTGGGGGGTGTCATTTGCTAAGGGTGAGAGGGATCCCTCAGATTGCTGAGGGCTATCCACCTTGCTAGTACTACTGGGCTGGGGGTCCCTAATCTGTGGATGAGGAGATTCCCTCCTGGCAGTGGGCCCTGTGGGGTCCACTGACATCCCTGGCTGACTGAGGGGTCCACAGCACCTGGCTGACTGAGGCTTGGCAGAGAGGGACAGGATACCTGCTCCAGACTTGGTACCTCTTTGGGAGACTCCCCTGCCCTCAGTGTCTCTGCCAGGGCATGCCTGCACTCCTCTGGGGCAGTTTCTTCACAAGGGGCAGGATCAGATCCCTGAGGAGACTAACACTTACGTACAGTCTGGGGGAAAGGAGGACTTTTCTTCCTCCCTGGTGCTCTTTGTTGGAGCTGGGTGAGCCATCCTTTTAGGCTCCACTGCTCTTAGATTTCCCTGTTGTTGGACTTGTGCCCTAGGGGTCACACCAACCTGTTCATGGAGGCCTATCATCTCTAGATGGGCTTTAAGTTCTACTTCAGCCCAGGCTGAAATCTCTAGATCATTGCCCAGGAGGCAATATACAGGCAGGTTGGGGGATACTGCAAACCTTTTAGGGCCAGTTACCCCTCCCCAGCTGAGATTGACTATGGCCATGGGGTGATCTGTTCTGACACCATCAGTGTTGGTCACCTGGTACATGTACCCAGGTAGAAGCTAAAGAGGGGACACAAGTTTTCCTGTTACCAAGGTGACACTGGCCCCTGTGTCCCTATTGGCTACAGCTTTCTGACCACTGATCAGAGGTTCCTGTCTGTACTTGCCCAAGGTATTGGTACTTACAATAAAAGTGGCAAAACCCATGCCACCATCACAGACTAAGGTGGCCTGTGTGGGGATCTGGCTAGGCCAGCATCCACCTCAGTACCCCATGATAACCCAACTAAACCTTTGGGTGCACTACAACTACTGGGAGTGCTACTACTGAGAGCACTAGGGGGTGTAGTAGTAAGAGCAGTAGTAGAGGGGGTCCTTCCTTGGAGCAATTTGCCTTATGGCCTTTCTCTTTGCAGAGATAGCAACAAGGTTTCTTACCTAGGGAGGAAGAGGATTGGGACCCACCACTAAAGGAAGACTTTTGGGGACCTTCAGAGGACTTCTCTTTAGATTTTTCCCCACCTTTCTCTTAGGCCTTGGAAGAATCTTTCTTCTGGTCACCACCACCTTGAGACTTAGTCTTAACCCTGGTACAAACCTATTTGCCTGCAAGAAATAAACACATGAAAAGCTGTCATCGAAAGACCTAAAGTAGAAAGTTACCACTTTCACACCTAACAGTAAAATGAAATAATGAAAACCTATCATAAGAAAGTAGGTAATAACTTTAAAGAATATGACACCACTTGAAAAGAGTCATTTAGAATAACTGCCCACATAGTACCCTTTATCATGTCGGAAATGATGGTGGTGATGAAACATGTAAATAACAATAAGTGTATATCCATTAACACCTGGATTGCGCACCACACTGTGAGCCATCATAAGGAATATGCCACTTATTCAATCATAACAATACTTCTTCCAAATTCCAGAAAGAATTAAAACAATTAAAGATATGTCTAGGTGTTTTCATCGCACTGACCTGCTCTAAATCGCGGCAAAGCAGAATCGGCATGTACACCAAATAAGTGTACACCATCAAATGGCATATACTTTAGGCTATTCTGGACTGCCTCAGAAAATCCAGATTGACGTAGCCAGGCATGTCTACGCAGCACAAATGACTGAGCCACAGCTCTCCCCATGGAATCTGTGGTATCCATACCACTTTTAACGGTAAATTCAGCCGCTTCTCGGCCCTCTTGCATGCACTCTAACAGTTCACTTCCGGCTTCCTTTGGAAGACAAGGGAAACCTGCAAAGAATACATGCAGTATTCAAAGACCGTAATGCTGCACTAACTGAAGAGAAAATATTTCTCCCACAACTTTACAGCCATCTGCACTCAGTACTTGGTGGGACTAGAAGAAGGACACTAGGGTCTGAAGAAGCTGTCGCTGCCTGCACAACCAGACCCTTTGTGGAGGGATGTTTCAAGAGACAGACAGGATCCCCAGGGGCGGGACGATGCCTATGGCATATAGCCCGGTCCACTGGCATTCTCCTAATAAAATGTCGCTTAAAGACTCATTATAAGGGAGTAAGAGCTTCACTCCTCTCCCCCCCTGATGAAATAAATTCACTAAAGGGTCTATGGATAGTTGAATGAGGGAAGCTGTCAATCCAAAACTACAGCTACTGTCCTCTGTAGCCATAACAGTTGGAGAAAGTAAGTCCAAAACTGGAGAGGACTCAATTCCACAAGCCTCACCTAGTTTGGTCAACCAATTTCCTTCTACAGGAGGCAGGACAGTGTTGCCCAAAGGGTTGTGATCCCCTATATTCTCCTCCTCACCTTGAGAACTGCCTATTCTCGTAGGAAAAACAGTGACAGGTTGTCTAGGTACAGCCAGAGAGTTGTCGAAAGCAGACAGCTCTAATGCCGCTGCATCCGATGCCGTCCAGCGCCGTTTTGACGTCAAAAAGAGTAATGGGCTCGGCGTCAACCGGCACAGCCGACGTCATTGGTTGACCAGACTCCGGCACCAAAGGTGGAAACTCTGAAGGGCTGCGCACCTGCGCTGTTATGGATCTGACAACGGATCCGGAGGGCGAACCCACTAGAGCAGGCTCAGTTAAGACACCCCCAACCTCCTTGGGGCTAGAAAGCACACCATAGGGAGGCTTAGGCCCAAACACTTCATGCAGGAAATTATAATATTCCTGCATTTGGGCCAGAGTCACCCCGGCTCAGGGAATAACAGGAAGGTGCAGGGTAGACTCTTCTAAAGACTCCTCAACGAAGGCTGGGAGATGGCGTCAAAGACGCCTGACTTACGTGTCAGTTTTGTCCATTTCTGCTTTAAGGACTCCAACAGTGATGGAGTAGGAACCTCACGCAAACGGCCCCTCTAGTGATCTCCGGACTTCGAGGGGGACAGACGAAAATGCAGTGCCTCCACTAGCCATGCCACTAAGATTTTCAAGAAAAAAAGCACACTTTTTCCTTGACGAACTGTCGAGATGGGCAAAGAACGGCCCCCTAACTGCTCCAGTTCCGCATTGCAAGCGTGGAAAAGAAGGAACTGATGTTGGCGAGGGGGTTATATGGACTCAGTTGACGTCAGATCAGGTGGATGACAAATCGATACGGAGTCACGCAGTGCCGTCTTCCGACACACAGATGTGCTATGGAAAAATGTATGGATACAATCTCGCGCCTGGGGGAGGATTCTAAAGTAAGGAATCTGCGGCTAGATGTCTCCATCAGAGAAATGGTTTGGGGTATGTGTTACTCTGTCTACAATGCGTACCAATTCCTGTCTGTGTTGTTCCAAAAATTGTATGCCTCTCACAAATATTTTTCAAAAAACAGACTGGCTTACATACACATTTGTGAAGTAGTGAGACATCATGCAAATCTGTCACATTTACGTAAATGGAATAGTATTTTGTAATCAAAATACATTGGGGATATGTTTTGAATCTAAAATGTAGACATTTAATCTGATGTTGCTAGACATTTTGGCCCACTTGCTCACTCTTGTTTTGTGTAGAAAACCTACTTACCAATGTGACGTTTGGAATATCCACTGTATCATAAGTGCATTTTATGCAATGTCATGTGTAATAGAGCTAACCATACATCATTCACATTAGTGAAGGAGCATCACGCCTGACACAATAAAGACTTGTGGCCTGTATGCTACAACTGTCCCTTATAACATCAAACAACCTGATGTATATTTGTTGTTTAGGCAGGCATGTGACAGCTGAAACCAGTCCTTTGGTAGTGAACAGAAATTGAGTAGTATCCTTTTCCACAAATTCATATACAAAACACACATCATCACACACCTTGGGCAAAACTTATACCTTTAAGTACTCTTCTTCTGCGTTGGACATGTGTCAACCTTAATGTTGATGGCAAAATTAGTTGCTGTAACAAAAAATAGTTATTTAACATGTTTAACTCACACTAGAACTTCCCCCCTTGACGTTGCCTTTGGGCTCTCAACTGCCCATCACATTTCGGTTAGGCCACCGTAAGTATGCAGGCCATTAGGGGGCTGGGTGCAGCACACGAGATTCCCACATTGGGAGGACTTGCAGCACTAGACTTCTGATGAATTCTTGGTCCAGCGTCGTAGGTCCTCTCACCTCTTCCAACAGTGAATGCTGCGACGCTTGTAGACCCCAAGGGTCCGCACCTTCTTGGCGATGGACTTCCGTATCTCCTTTTTCTGATGGGTGTTGAGCTGTGTGGATACAAGAAATGAAAGAAAAATAGAACTGTTTTGTGATTTGTTTTTTGTCTGTACTGATGTAACACATTTTTACTACATCAATCACAAGCATTACTTAAGAGTTACTACACAATATATTTTTGTTTTTAATTTTGCTAAAATAAAAACAATAAATAATACTTTTGTTGTAACCTGTTGACTACCCTTATCGCTTGTAATTTCCCAGATTCAATAATCCAGGCCAGTGACATCATCTAGGACAGGGGGCTCCAATATTTTCTGTAATGGGAGCTACTTCTCATCAGTGAATATCACTGTGAAATACTGAAGACTAAACAACTTGCGCATTGTAACCAGACACCTCCACGGCCATCTACATTAACTTGAAGCCTCATGTTGATAGCACCAGATGCAATGGTTTGAACTAAATACCATGACTAAGGGCATTTTGAAAGGGCTGCCATGAGTGTCAGTGAGAGAGTGCTCTTTGGGGATGTATGAACATGTGTGCGTATGAAGGGGATAGATTTGTATGAGTGTCTGAGATCCTGTGAAATTTAGACTGTTTGTGTAAATATTAACCCTCCATTTCCTTTTTCTGCCATTTAAAAGAATTCAGAAGCATCATTTTGTTCACAACTTAAATTCCGAGTAGACAAGGATTTTTTTCCAAAAGTCCAATAACTCAGTGCTTAAGTTGCTCACCTCCATGACTCAGCCCCAGCCTGGCCCACAATTCTGACTGAGCACTGCTCATTGTCAGGCCCTGCTATCTGAAGCCTGTTGATCATGATGCCACATGAACACAGCCTTCCCTCAACTCTGAAATAAAAATATGACCTTGTGCTCATTTGAAAAAGAACTCAAGGCTGTGAGCTACTCTGAAGGTGTGTGGGAGCTACTCCCGAACAACAGGCTGGAGACACCTGATCTAGTCTGAGTGATTTGTGGGATAATATACATAGTAAACACCATTTTAATTTTGTATGTAAAAAATTATATATGTACAGTTGTAAAAATATATAATGTGTTTTTTTATTTTAAATGAGGAGAAATTTCTACATTTCACATGAAAATCATATATATTCACTGATATATCTCAAAATACACACCAAATAAAACGTAGGGCTCAAAACACACAACACACACTAATTGTTTTATGTAATGTAAACAATAAATGACACTTCACTTCAATCACTACATTTCAATCAGGAACTCAAAGGGACATTCTAGCCTGTGTTTTAAAAAAAAAATCAGTTAGACAGTTTTGAAATACATTATAAACATGTACCTGTTCCTCTGGTGAGCCATAGAGCTGGCTTTACTGGGACAGAATCTCAGCTGCCAGCAACTCCTGCTCCTCTGGCGAGAACACCATGGCCATGTCTCCTGCTCTTCCTGATATCGTGGCTCCCAGAGGTCAGAAACAGCAGCTAAAAGTTGAGGACTTGTTGGCTGCATGTACACGACATAAACAATCGTCAACAGTGACGGACACATCCATTGGCTGTCCTACTTTGCTTTCACACACGTTAGACTGTGGATGGGTCCGTCGTGGAGTTTCACACCCACTAGGCGGACAACTTCTGCCGCGGTCGACTAATTCCAAATGTCCCGACGGCGAGGTCAGGCGGCCGCCATTTTAGATTGTGGAATAGTGTGTTTGTGACTGTTAAGTGCTTCTCCACCACTCAAAATGGTGGCCAATTTGTTTACATGTTGAAAATGCTAATGTTGCTCATTTGTTTGTACACAAAAGTGCAATGTATTTTTGCAGAATTATAATTATTTTTATAATACATTAACAATGTATTATTTACACATTTAAAAAAAAAGATTTACACATGTAATGTAAATGTTTCAAAAAAATAATATTACACATAATAAGGTTCTGTATAAAAAATGGATATGCATTAAAAACTGGATGAAACGTGGTTTAATTTTAAAATATGTTCACAAACATTTAAAACATTATTTTATTTTTAAATGCAGACATATGAACCCAGGGGAGACAACAGCCTCAAGTGTTCCGTTAATTTCCAGACCATGCCACCATGGAAGAACGCGATATTATAAAAAAATTCAGATTGAATAGGCAAACAATTCTTGATTTATCACCTCAGCTGCAGCAAGATATTTTGCCTCACAATATCAATCCCACATCAATTACACCAATAGTCAACTGACCTTTTTCTTTTTCTCTGTGTTAGGACCCTTCACCATGTCATCTTCATTTGGACATTTCAAAGTTGTGCCATTTGGAGTTATATGCTGCTGTTGCGAAGCAAAAAGGGATCATGGGTTGATCCTGTGGAAGACACACAGACTTTTGGTGTACATATTTTGTACTGAGACACCTTGCACAGCGATTGAATGGAAGTTTTTAAAGTTGCATTAGACTTGTTTTCAGTTGAATGTTGGAACCAAGTCAATATGTGCAGCTTGATTTGCTCTAACCACATATGGTAGTCGACCCAAAGCATACAAATCTCCCTTCACATTGGCAAAATGCTCATTTTGTGGTAAGTGTATGAAGCAATTAATGTGCCTAATCATTGTAGATAGAACTTGCAGCACAATACTTAAAGTAGGTTGTGACATTCCCCCAGATACTGCAACAGTGTACTGGAATGATCCTGTGGCCACCATATTGAGTACTGCCAGGATTTAGGACTATTGGTGTTATTGTTGTGCCATTCCTATTGTGAGGCAGAATATCTGGCTCCAGCTGATTACATAAACCAATAATATTTTGCCTATTGAATCCGATTGTTTTGATTATATCCCCTTCTTCCATGGCAGCAAGGTGTGGACCTGGAAATGTAAAAATGGCACTGAGAATTTGTATTATGCATGATTTATTATGTTTAAGAAACATTTGACAGACCAGTCTATTTCAATTATAATAAAATAGTAGTTGATGAGTTTTTGGTATTTGCATATTGTTGTCATGATAGAAATGTGGGCGAAACATTACCTACTTCCAAATCATTCATAAAAAAACAATCATTAGATTGTTCACATTTTATAATGTATGATGGAAGGAAAAGAATGAATAAATACAGAAAAGGACTAGAACCCCAGTCTTTGACTTTGTTAGCCTTACTTTTATTAAACAAAACAAAATAAACCAAAACAGGGTGTTAACTAAAAAGCAAAGCAAAAAAGCAAACGTTAGTCATGGTGAATGAAACCTTTATTAAAGAGCCAAAATTGTTTGAAGTCCAATGTCCAAAATACAACTGGGATCAGAAAGGTAAATGTGTCCAAAAAATAGTTCACAGAGTGAATGGTAGTCACACACTGGGGGATATTAGGTTCTGCGTCTCTTGATGGTGGTCTTGTCATCCTCTCCTGGTGGTCCGGATGAACGCAAGCTCCTCCGGGGGTCTGGTGGATCCACAGTTGCAAGGACTGAGGTGGGTGCAGGTGTTGCCTCTTGTGGCAGGGCCTCCCTTTCTGTGGCTGAGGCAGATTTAGTAGGCCCAGACGATGTTGGACCACAGAAAGGGGAAGATGGTGTGGAAAAGCCCTGCACATATGGGTGTAAATGTCCTCCAGCACCCCAGTCAGGGAGCCCAAATTGGAGCTCAGATTCTCCATCTGTACATTGTGCTCCCTCTGCAACTGCTTCATGTCCTGGAGCTCGGTAAGGACCAAGGACCTGGCCCATCATGTCTTAGGACTGATGGAGGGGTCCCAAGACTTGGTTGAGGGTGGCCTGGGTGACAGAGAACCTAGTGGCCTCACTATGCTGGCCCACAGATACCCTCCCACGGCCCATACACCCACTACCCTGCACCCTTGACCCAGCGTGCCCCACCCCACTGGTTCCTGGCTGAACTGGAGGTAGTGGTGTCTGAACAGCAACCAGGACTGGGGGGCACAAGATCGGCGTGATGTTGGTTTGGACACAGGAAGTGGAGGTATCCGAAAGCTAAGGTGTTGTAACAGCTGGGGTGGGAGGTGTAGGTGTGGGCTGAGTGAGACTCACTGGAGCCGTCTGACCGGGCAGGCCAGATGGACCAGGCCGCTCCTCTTCATCTGGACTTTCAGGAGTGGAGTCCTGCCTGGAGGCTTGATCCTGGGCTGGAGTGGAGGTTTCCTCGGTGCCAGATGTTTGGCCATGTGCTCTGGCTGATAGACCTATTATGAATGTCAAAATGATCACATTGTAAAAGTGTAGATTGCACATCCAATGAGTTTTAAGCAAAAAATGTAGCAACCTAAGAGGGAAAAGGAATAGAATATCATGATTATACCTTTCAGTGGTATTGAAATTAATTACACAACCAATTTAAATTTCATACAAAGCTACTTCAAATAAACAGGTAAGAAGATGTGCTGAAATATAAATTAACATTTAGTAAGTATACATGAAATGCACCAACCATTCAACACAACACAGTAGAGAGGAGAAATGTGAAATTAACCATTCCAAGGCCTAGCAGGCTAAAAAAAAAAAGACTTTTACACAACATAGAAGGATGTTTAGCATTGGTCATCATATTAGAATGTGCAGAGTACATTTTTCACATATATCGCTCATATTCAGCATACAAATTTACATGTCTTAACATTTTTAGGTGAACAAACTATGATTTGAGCAACTAATGACATCAATTCAATTATATGACAAGAAAAGGACAACATACAAAATTCAACAGAAACAATTTCCAAATGAGAGCATTAAACAGAGATTGATCAAAAAATGTCATTTTTCCATAAGTGAAAATATGATAGAAAAAGGGAGAATGTGCAAAATTACATTGCAATATAATGTTCAAAAAACAGAAGCAAGGCATCACTGTAGTTGTAGTTATTTCAATGATACATTCATAACACTTGCAAAATTGTAACTTGAACATACCTAGTGAAAATCTGCAGTAAAAAGAGAACAGACATTTACAATATGAAACACATAATTGTTATTTGGTGTTCAAATACTTACCAGCACCATAATATCATGTAAAATGTAATGGAGATAGAGATCTGTAATTGTACATACAACACGATACATTCAAACAAACAAGCCAAACAAGATGTTAATGATATATTCTGCTTTGTATGTTGAAACTTATTTTTACAAAACACATTAGCAACAGCTAACTTCAAAGTAAACAGGGCATTTAGGTTTAGTGACACCTTGAAAAGTAACTTACTAGTCTCCACTCATCCAGGGATTCCTGTCAAGCCTTCAGGATGTAGGACCTGCAAGACCTTCTCCTCCCAGGGACAAAGTTGCAAGGGGAGGCTGGGAGAACCACCACCAGTCCTCTGGGCCTCCAGCTGATGCTTGCAGGCCTGGGAATGTACTCTCCCCGCAGGTCATTCCACCTCTTCCTGATTTCCTCCTGTGTGCGCAGGTTGCAGGTTGGGGGACATTTACACCCATGCTACAGCATTCACTCTGTCAACTAATCCGGCCCATATTTGCCTTTCTGAGCTATAGTTGTATTTTGTACTTGGGCTCCAAACAATTGTGGCTTTACTCTAATAATTTCATTCACCATGACTAACAATTATCCCTCTGTAAAACAGGGGTTTCTCCTACCTGCCATTCTGAGATAATAAACTTAAATGAATTAAATGATCGACAAGATAATAAAGAAAAAGGAGTAAATGAACAAGAAACAGAGAGCAAAAAAAAGAAACACATGACTTCAGTGAAAAAGTTCTCAGGAACAAAGTTCTGCTGCAATGGAATGGCAAAGAATCAAGGTATAAAATTGAGTGTGATTATAGTGTGGTATGCAGGCGAAAACATTTAGCCAAAATACATCATGTGTGTAACTGCTAGCATCCATCCTACGGCCACAGGAATAGTCCAATGTCCAATGTTGACCACGTCCCGCGACGGAATCCTTCCGTCTGCAACCCGCTGCTAGAACACAGCCAGCACAACAGTGAAATCTCAATAGGCTCGACGCAACCCCGCCGCCCTGATGGCGACTATCAAACTGAATATGGAACAATACCCCACACGACCTATATTGCTTCTATAAACGCTCAAAGTGCACACAAGTCTGAAAAATATTCAATCCACTTATATTTGGTGCATTTGCATGTTTTATTTTTTATGAAAGAATTCTTTTAAACATAAGTAAGTACATACAAAAGTATTATTCCATTTACAGATCCACAATGTTATTTTCAATTTTCTTAGTCATCAAATCTTTACTTTCTTCAATCTCAAAAACATTCTTACATAGCTGTTTTTGCAGTTTATATGCATTTTTCTTGAAAAGCCATTACAGTACACGTTATTTTCATCCCAACCCTCAATCCACTCTCTCATTCATTCACAAAGCACACATGTATACCAGTCATTCCAATCCCACCACGGTAAGCAACCGGAAAAGGTCATCGATTTCTGCCGTTGTGTTGCGGGCACAATCCACCTTCTTCAGGACCATGTGATAAAAGGCTTAATCTATGGCTGGAGGGTCTGTAATGTTATTCTCAGATAATATCAGCAAAGTGTCTCCGGGAGATCATATATGACGGTTCGCCTTAGAGTTCAAATAGAGTCCAACTAGCAGAAAATTGCACACTTTGTTGATTCTTATTTTATTATATGAGTCGCGTTCATATCCTTTTGTGGGACAGCCACATCGATGTGCTTGGCATCGTCAAAGATTCTTAGATTAGATCTTATGTGTCTGTGGTCATCCTGCTCTTTATGTGGTTTTCAGTCAGACTTGTGTGCACTTTGAGGGACCGATTCCGATGCGGGCAAGAAGGGCTCCGACTGTCGGTCAGAGCCCTCCTGCCCGCATCGGAATGTGCCGTTCGGATTCCTTTCCGACTGAGCCATTCTGATGGGCTCGGTCGGAAAGGAATCCGACTCGGTTTTCTGGATGGCTTAGACCGGCTCAGAGAGTTTGTCCGCCATCCGGAAACCCTTCAGTACTCCCCCGGCCGGCTCTTTCCGGCCGAGGTAGTACGATGGCAGTTTCCCACTGCCTTTTTGTGCCGGTCTTTCCGGCACAAAAAGGCAGTGGGAAACTTTCTTTTGGGGCCCCCAGCAGGGCCCCCATGGGTGTGAGGCTGCCGAATGGCTGCCTAGGGGGCACGAATGGTGCCCCCCTGTTGATCCCTGCACCCCGTGGCTCTTTCAATGAGAGCATGCATTCCATTCGGAATGCATGCTCTCATTGACAGGTATAGGCATGCGACTGAACAGGGTTCTGTCGCATCCTACTTGCAGTTCTGTAACCGACGACAGGAGGTCGTTCGGTTACAGTTCCTGACCGATGTCGGACGGACTCCGGTCTGTCCAACATCAGAATCAGGCCCTGAGTTTTTATAGAAGCAATACAGGTCGTGTTGGATATTGTTCCATATTCAGTTTGTGTTTTCCCAGACCTAAAAGCAAAATTAGAGGGGTTACCTTATTCTTATTTGATGAAGTACTATTTGCCAGCAGAGTAGTCCGCCGTGTCAGCAGCAGTGAGCCGCTTATGCAACGGTAAACACTCTGTAGATGCGGATGGAGATTCAGCCTGCATACATCTAAGTAGGGCGGGTGGGATACCGTCAGCTTGATGGAGTACTTGGATACTCCACCGCGGAGTGACGACGGTAGTCCAGCCAAGATCTAAATCAGGCCAAAAGTCATACATGTCATGAACTACTAATGAATGAACTTAGCTGTGTTGAAAACATTACAGTGCATCCATCTGCTCCACAGCCTGGCCCCTGCTACCCTCTCCAGCGCCATAAGGGGAGCAGTCAATGCTCCCCCAAGCTAGGTCACAGCTTCCCCTTTCCTGAACACCATATCTGCCCTTTGACCTGCACTGGCCTCTCTTCTAAAATTTACCAGCTGCTGACACCAGGCGCTAAATTTCATAACAACATTTCCTGGAAATTGGGGTAAACATGCACATTTTTACCTGGTTTTTCCCAGTCTCTTGGTCATTTCCAAG
The DNA here is from genome assembly GCA_963921515.1 of Calotriton arnoldi. NCBI lineage: Eukaryota > Metazoa > Chordata > Amphibia > Caudata > Salamandridae > Calotriton > Calotriton arnoldi. The sequence goes on from CAWUFW010000288.1 coordinate 4,864,658, forward strand.
CCTATAACTCATAATGGATTAATGTGTGGGATACCCGTCGGACTCAAAGATTACAGGCCTCCAGTATCCCCACACCTAATCCGGCTTGCCCACAATGAGGGCCAAAAAGAGCTTCAAATAAAAGAAAAGCCGACTTACTTGTAGTCCAAGTTCAGCATTGTTGGTATCTTCATTGAAGTAATAAATGTTAAAATAATTCCCTGCTCTATGTGAGGACTCTTACAATACTCCAACATTTATGACTATCAATGAAGATCCTATGATGCAGAAGCCTCTGTTGTCTCTTAAACTATATCATTAAAATAAAAAAGTTCATCATGAGGACAGAGAGTAAGCCTCCTAGTTCATGGGCTTGGCAGCGTTTCCCAATAGGAATCCAAAACTGGCCTGCCTATGTAGACTTTTACAATAGAATATAAATGAAAAATAAGTATCAACCTTAGCAGCAACTAATTGGTGGGTTCAAAGAACTTTACCACTATGTAAAAGTGAAAGCACGAGATAACCACTGGCAATGGGAACACAGTAGATACACAACAGGGTATAAACACAGCTTTCTGCGAATACTACCAGGCTTTGTACCAGGCACCCCCCCCCCCGCTGGTGGAGGAGGCCCTTGACGCTTTTTTAACTGATGTACCGTTCCCTCACCTGGCCAAAGCAGCGCAGGACGCTCTATCTGGCCCTATCACAAGGACCGAAATCAAGGCAGCCATTAAGGGCCTGCCCCGAAACAAAGCCCCTGGTCTGGAATGCCTCCCAGCTGAATTCTTTGCTACATTCGCGGACTCTCTGGTACCGCAGTTAAAGCGGCTGTATAACACCTCGCTGGCCACTGGATCGCTGCCCCCCTCCACTAGACAGGCGCTGGCAGTGTCCCTCCCCAAGCCGGGACGCTCGGCGACAGATCTGTCGGGTTACAGACCCCTATCACTACTCACAACCGAATATAAAATACTGAGTAAGATCCTTTCTGGCCGCCTACTCCCTTATCTACATAAGCTAATTCACCCAGACCAGTGCGGGTTCGTGCCGGCGCGGAGTACCTCACTTAATATTAGGGGACTATATCATGTCATGGCAGCCACCCCCCCACGGCAAGAGGTAACGCAGGGTGCATCACCTTAGATTTGAGACAGGCATTTGACACGCTCAGATGGGACTATATGTTCCGAGTACTCGAGAGATTCGGCATCCCCCTAGATTATCTGAAATGGGTTAGGCTCCTGTACACAGACCCCACTGCGAGGGCCCGCACGGGTCGACACATCTCACGGGAATATCCGATTGGTAAGGGCACCCGTCAAGGTTGCCCTTTGTTCCCACTGTTGTTTGTGCTGGGCCTGGAGCCGTTGGCTCTTAGAGTACGGATGTCGGCGGCGCAAATGGGAATACGTCTGGGTCCGACGACACATGCAATCTCCGCATACGCGGACGATATTATTATGTATGCCGACGACTTAACCTCTCTCACGCCTGTCCCGAACATCTTTACCACTTTTGAGCAGCTCTCGGGCCTTAGTATAAATGATAGGAAGTCCTATGCTTTTTTTTTTTCACCACGGGGAACGCCCAGAGGCGATCCAGTTTGGCCCTCACTCCTTGACCGTCGCTGCACACACATTCAAATATCTCGGCATACAGGTTTACCGTACAGCGCCGGACCTCGTAGAGGGTAACCTGGGTAGGGCTATACGATCTCTCCGGTCACAGGTCACCTTCTGGTCCTCCCTACCACTTTCAGTGATGGCTCGAGTGGCGATTTAAAAAATGGTAGTCCTACCCCGGCTGCTATATTTTTTCACTAACCTGCCGGTTGTGATCCCGACCCCGCTTCTTAATTCCCTGAATACTACACTCTCCGCCTTGATCTGGGGTAACGGACGTCGTAGGGTGGGGCTAATCAAGCTACAATTGGACACTGATAAGGGTGGACTAGGTGCCCCGGACTTTCGTGCATACTGTTACGCGAGCCAATTACAATGGCTCTCGTATTGGTTGGCAGGGCGCAACTTACATGAAATTGATTACACTTCTGCTGACATAGACCGAGGGCGGCTACATACACTACTCCTACCGCGGGCTAAGATCCCAGTCAACGCCCCGACGCTCTTGCGCACGGCACTCATGTACTGGAGAAAGTCCATACACTACACGCGTAGCTGCCTTCCTTACTCTGACACCACACCACTTATTGGCATCCCCACCCCTACTGGCCTCCTCACCAAAAGACGACTGCTTCCTTGGACGGAGGGTGGTGTGGCCACAGTAGGGGCTCTATTTGATGAAGGTACACTCATGGATCATGGCAACTTTGTCAGAGGACAAGGAGTCACTGATGCATTATATTTGACGCACGCAGTAGTCTTGCAATACGTAAAGAAACATTGGGCCCCACAAAGAGAGGAACCCCCTCGGCACGAAATGGTCTTCATGACCTACCTAATGGGAGAAGGCCGACATCTCACCAAATGGCTCTACAAAGGCATTACGACCCATACCAGAACCCCACTGACGGACTTGCGCAACAAATGGTCCATGGAGCTTGGTACTGACTTGACGGATGGGGAATGGAACAGGACATTGGCATACCCTAAGAAAATCCCACGTAACGCCAAATTCAAATTCATTCAATATATGGTCTTACATAGGGCGTATCTTACCCCACACCGGTTGCAACGCATATTCCCAACCACACAACACTGCTGCCCCAGATGCAAATTAGAGAACGCTGACTTACTACATATGCTGTGGCAGTGCCCTGTGCTCGCACCTTATTGGTCGGAAGTACTTACTTTGCTCGAATCCGCGGTTGGGATTCCTGTCCCGGGCACTCCCGCAGTTTCCCTCTTAGGATTGATAAGACGCCCTAAGACGCAGAAAGTACAACTTCGCTTTATAGACTTAACCTTACTTCTGGCCAAACGCTCCATCACGATGAGGTGGAAATCGGTCACACCCCCACAGCTTTATGGCTGGCACGGGGAAGTGGTGAGATGGGGGGGTGCAGAGAGCGCTGCTATCCGCCAGGAGGAAGCCCGGGGATTGCGCAAAAAGATCATCTCCCTAGACTGGGACAGTATTCTGGAAGCATTCAAGGCCCTGGCTCCGCCTCCTGTGTCTGTCACTCGGAACTAATGGCAGGTTTGCTACCCAGCCCCTCGTCCAACCCACGCTGACACTGATTTACATTCCATGTAGACCTTGCACCGTACAATATATATACATTTCTTGAATGTTTGAGTACAACTGGGAGTTGCTAGTGGAACACCTTGTCAAATGCGCTGTAAGTGGATGGTGCCAGACGAAGTTGGGGCAAGGGGGGATGGATGGGATAGTTGCATTTATCTAATACACGATTGTCTTCTACTATGGTGCAAATATGTTGCACTGCGATTTCAATGTGCTGCATTAATGTGTATAATTGTAACAAGCTGTAACTAACGGGATGAAAATCAAAAATTAATAAAATGTGTTTAAAAAAAAAAAAAATGTAAAAGTGTAAGCAACAGCGCATAAAGACCAGGTGATGGTCTGTGACAGAAGTTGACTATAAATCTGACCTAGCCATATGGAGCAGAAAAAATGGCTGTATTCCTAGATGGATTCAAAAGCTCTAATCTCTAGTATCGTATTAGGTGCTTCCCTGATTTAAAAAAAATGCTTATACTATCCTCTTGGTAACTGGTACAACCATATCTTAAGCCTCTAGTAGTCAAGATCAAAAGAACTACAAGACTGTGATGCAGAGTCTCCCCTATCAGCCTGGAGAATAATTTCAGTCTTTTGGGAACCATCATATGTGGTTCCTAGAAGAGGTGCAAAATGTACTCGACCTGTCGGACCTATGTTGCAGTTATAAAAATCCCATATCTGCTGAACATCATTAATTTGTGGCTAACAACTAGTATCAAAGGATGCTGAACAAAAATGTAAATACACTTAACTGCATAAATAAATCTAAAGCGAGACATCAGCTGAAGACCCAACAACACAGTATAGGCATTACCATTTTTTTAATGACTGTTAAAAGAAGGTCAGTTTGGAAGACTTTCTTAAAGAAACACACATTTTGTTAAGAACATCCTCATTAAGCCCCGACTTGTGTACTTCACGGGTGTCTGCAAAGGGTGTCTGTCTAATCACTTCTTCCGTCTGGAAGATTTGTTGTTGGCAAACTGTTGTTGATCATCAACTGGAATCGCTGACTGAATCTGCGATTTGTTATTAAGTAACAGAAAGAGCGTCTCTTCCAGCTACTTCATATAGTACAATGTAGTACATTAACAGTGTCTTGCGATAAAGGACTAATAGGGAAGAGGGCTGTGCATGGATGATTTCAGTTGCCAGATGTAAAGACACCAGTCTGAGGGAAAGCACATTCCTTGAACTGAGATCTTCATGTGGAGACCAACACAATAAAACAATAATCTTTCTTAAAGAAATTTGCCCTGCATGTCTACCATTAAAAGGAGGAGACCACCCTGAGCAGAAAACAGTTCAGACCCTCCTATCATCAAGATGCCTGTATCAACTAATGAACAGGACACTTGTGATGGCCGATAGCAATTAATACCAGGTAATGCTAGAAAACATTTGTCCTAACATAGTCTTGCGCCCCTTGACTAAATGTCTTTCAAGTTGTAACAAGCAGTGCTTAAGATATGGATAGAAAAGTCTAGCTTCTTTCAGAGCTGAGCCACGACTTCAGCCAAGCACTTGGTACAAATCTACAGAAATGACTTAAGATCGAAGGGAAGAACTCCCATCTGTTATTGTTAGTCGCTGACCATACATCTGAGACACTGCTACAGTTTGTAGCACAGTAAGAGGTGAGTATAAAAATCCGGTAGTTTGACATCAGATAGAAAAGCTCCTATCTGAATTTTAAATGTTAACATTTGAAATTGTCTATTTTGGTTTCTGGCCAACTGCAACGACCTTCTGATGCTATAACAGCAGGCAGTGTGGGAGGAGGAATAGGACACACTTTCCGCCAGCACTACCCTCTACTTGCAAAAGCATCAGATAGCTTCCCTTATCTGGCAATAAGGCGAAAGCATAGGCAGTTTGGTAATGAATGTGAAGAAATGGAGCTGTATATGCTGCCAAAAGGCGTGGTATGAATCACTTTCACAGCAACCCAGAAATGTAAACAAAATGTCCCCGGTGGAGCAGCTTGGATAGTGAAGAAATAGGAGGGGTAGGAGTAGATTTTTCTCTTTTATTTTGCGTGGGGAATCCACTTTAAGGTGATCCCAAATCTTGCACCTGAACGTCGTTATTTACATTAACGAATATAATTTGTAAAGGTGATACGATGATGGTGAAATAGGATTACAATCTTTTAATTCTATTTAAGATACACTGTATATGTTTCAACATTATTTACATACTAACAATATACATTTTAAAAGTAAGATATTTTGGGATCTAAATTGTTTCTCACTTTGGGGTCGATTCCGATTCGGGCCGGAAATCTCTCCGACCGAGCCGGACCCGGAGAGATTTCCGACCGAATCGGACCCGTGCAGCCCGACCGAACGAGTACGATGCGTCCGTATGTTATCGGACACGAGTCGGTCGGACTCCCATTGAACTCAATGGGAGCCGGTCGTACAACGCGTACGCGGGCTCCCATTGCCTCAATGGGTGCGAGGCGGACAAGGGCGCCCCTACAGCGAGTACGCCGCGAGGCGCTCCGCGGCGTACACGCACAGGTAGGGGGACCCATGGGTCCCCCCTGTGTGCGCCTCGCACGGGTACGCGTACAGGGGGTCCGACACGGACCCCCAAGTACGGCTCCGACAGCGAGTTCGAGTCGGACGGCGCGAGTCGGTCGGAGCGGTCGAGGTGCGCATCGTACTTACCCGGCCGGAAAACGTCTCCATTGCGCGGTGCGAATCGGGTCCGAGCGAGTCGGTCGGAGCGGTACGATCCGGGTACGAGTCGGTCGGAGCGGTCGGGTCGCCCGGACGAGTCGGTCGGCGAGTCGCATCGTACTCGCTCGGCCGGACCCGCGTGACGGTTCGGTCGGGAAACAGGCTTTCGCATGGCTTTTTTCCCGACCGAATGGTATTGGGTGCGCCTCCGACCGAGATCGGAATCGGCCCCTTTGTCTTTTCTTTGACTATCCATTGTGGATCTGTAGTCTCTCCCTACAGGTTTCTAGCGATCACTCAACTTCTGCATTATAAAACACAGCATACTACACCTCCCACAATCTTACTTGTAAGGGCTGTTGACAAGGTCTCCTCCCCAGACCATGTTTTCTGTGCAGTCCAGGACACTGTAGCAGCCATCTACGATAAACTGGGCAAAGGCGACAAGTGAATCCTGCACCAGGAAGCGGAGGGAGTCTTGAAGGTTATACTTAATGAGCTCCATGAATTTGCGAAGCTTAGACATTTGATAGACCTCCCAGTTTTTCTCATGCAGGTTGTAAGCGCCTTTGCCTACATCTCTCAGGCTTGAACGCACTGCATTCTTAAGGGTGCTGATCCAACTGTCCTTTAAAAATAACTGAACCTGAAATAAGAAAATGGAAATCACATAAAGAACAAGGCACAGCCAATGAGTGGTTCAAGCAATAAAGAAATAGGAGAAGGAAATGTTTTGTTTATATAACAGGAGCCCTTTCTTATGTTTATGCTTAATCCTCTATATTTTGGCAATCTTTGAGCATGCACTTGCATCATCCAAGATATTAAGGATTTTTTTAAGAACTCCCAATTTCTAGTACAACACGGGTTAAAATATGTACTAAACATTATCTAGCATACAGAAGGTAACCAAAGCCCATTCAAAACCATTCATTTATGGATTTGACATAGGTACCTCGAAACAACATTGATGCTACAGAAGTAAAGAGTTTTATTTATTCCTGTGTAAATATAAAAGAGCAGGAACCGGTGTGTAACTGTATCACTAGTTTCTCTGTAATAGTATCCTCCTTACATTCATAGCCACTAGGAAATCACTTCTTACCACCAGGGAGATTCCAGAACATTTTTCAAATTAGACCTCTAACTTTTTTTAAAACCAGCAAGACCATGTGGTCCAGGGACACAAAAATGCATTTTTGCATCTGTGAAGAGCACTCTGCTCCTCGTAGTTGTGCAACTGTATTTCTTCTCAAAGCTGTTCCCATTTCACAAAGAGGACCTGCATGTAGGAGGAAGGCAGGCTTGGCAGCATGATTGCTTAACTGCCTGTCCTAGCTCTGCCTCCATGAATAGTAAAGCAGCAGTCATGCGTCTGCTACTTTATTATTCATTGGCCTGCATTGGTGACATGCATGAAGGGACAGGGAACTGTCAGTATCAACAGCCCTACTACCCTCTTCGATCATGTGGCAATTTGAAAAAAATCCCACCTACCATTTATGAACCCCCAGATTCTTCTATTCAGTACTCTGCTTTTTTTACTCTGCTACAGGCTGAGGCCATTCAAGAGGCCTGAGATCTATTTGCTCATTCTAAATTATAATTCTTTTCTCCTCTGGGACTGTCTGTTAATATAGGATTGGTCTGAAACTTAAGCAGAAATATGAAATAGCCATTTCATTGTAAATTGGCAGTGCATGTTTAAAGTCATACTTGTCTGGCCACAGTTGCACTTGCTTTATCTGTGCTTGCATGATGTGTAATGGTAGGACTAATGGCTATGCGCATATGTAAACTGGATCAGTTTCCTGAATAACAAGAGGAGTCAAACTTAGCCTCAACTTCCCCACCAAATTTCTATACTTGTTTTAAATGATTTGTTCTTCTATTCAGAGAAATTACTTTTGTTAGTTATTGAATTCAAAAGCCGTGGTTACTGTTGGCTCAGAAAAGGGTGAGATATTTATCGAACCTGATATATTTCAACACTGCAAGGACTGGAATTTGTTCGGTGTGATTGACTGCACCCAACTACAAATATTGTCCAATTCTTCCCCAATAAATGGGGTTAAACATGTGGATTTTGGTACGGCCTGTATCAAAATCCACATGACTTCTTACTTACCAGACATTTTTCCCTGGTAATTTCAGCAGGTAAAACCTGCCAAAATTTAATGGGGTGAAATGTGGGGACTGTTGTGCTTATCACACAAATCATAATTGCAATACATGCAATAACTGGAGTTACTGTTTATATCGCAATTAATCAGGCTGACAGAAATCAGGCCTAACACTGCTCTGTATTTTTGATAAGTATATCAATTAAATGTTGTAATCATCTGGCACTTTAAATGCTAAAGGCCAGGTTGTCTGCTTATAGTTGTAGAGAAACCAAAGGCCCTTCAATTCTCAGCTAAAATGAAACAGTATTTTAAAGATATTCTTAAAAATCGAGTGCTCTTAAAGCAGGGATGGCATGATATGCACTTGCCTTAGGGCAGTTTTTGTTCTGTTTTATTTTGTGAACGGAATGGAAACAGGAAAACAATACCCAGCTGCGTGGGTCAGTCCAAAAGGCAGGCTTACTTCATTGGCAAAATGAGGAACTTTAGTCCCCCAAAACAGCATAGGAGCCATACATCCTGATTTCAGAACGTCAGTGCCAGATGTTTCAACAGCAAGCATTGATAAATTGAGGCCAACATTCTCCTAAAATCTGCCTTCTTTTTTGGAAGGAGGCACTTAACTCAAGGCTGGAAAAAAGTGTCTTTGCAAAAAGTCTTTCCAAGACAAGCTCCAAAAGAATTTGACCGATAGATAGAATGCACCTACTGTATCCCTTTTTAAAATCTGGAATGATAATGCTGCCTTGCCAAGACACCTTGATCTTTCATTGTCTTCTCTAGATGAATAATTTTACGTGACAGACTCCTTATCACATTGGGCCCAGAACCTCAAGACAGTTTTAAACCTTCATCATTCTTCGCACATTCACCATAGGGACAAGGATCATGTAAACTCCAACAACTATGACTTTCTCCTCCAAGATCATAATTTGTCTCTATGAAATTTACTTAAACTGCTTCTAGGTTAAAAGTAAGCGCAACTCATTTCAGGGTCCCATTGTTCTTCTCAACTAAATAACCAAAACATTTATCTGTTTCTAGACTCAGTCAATTCCACAACTGCAAAATATATGTTTTTCTCCTTAGCTGTAGTACTTTATTCCTTTCTGCAATTATTAGTTTGCTTTATACTTTCTTATGTGTTTACACATTTCATGTTTTGTAATTATCCCATCCATTTTCCTGGAGTGTTGTTTTTTTTCAGCCAGCACCGTAGTCAGTTTTAGAAGAGACACAAACTGACATCATCAACCTCTTGAGAACCCAATACAATATTATCCAACTCATGCCCCATCAAATCATTAAATATCCACACAACTTGACTTTAAATAAGGAATGTGGTAAACATATATATGGTAATACTAGTTCATCCTGACATACAAAAGTCTAAACCTTTCCTTAATCCCTAGTTTTAAGTCTTATTAATAAAAAGGTTATAACTATTTGGTGTTGTACTTTCCCACCAAGCGTACCTTGAGCTAATAATCATGTGACAAAAGCAGAAACACAAAAATACAGTCACAAATCAATACATTGGTAAAGGACACACCACTGAGCAATATAAGAATTATAATTGCTACACTTGTATTTGAAAAATACAGCAATGCAGTGTTGATAATTTCAGACAATAAGAAGCTTAAGAAGTATTGCTTGCAGTAATATTGCAAACTTATGTGTAAAGTTTTTCTATGACTGTTATATTAATGGAACTTCAATAATTCATGAGATTTGGGACTAGAAAAGTATTGAATCATAATATTGCCCCAATCCAGAATAGATCACTGACAGAATATCGGCAACACTAATATCAACCTACAGAAATATTGGGACATAAATATCGTTGTCAAAAATATCGACCTCCTATCTCGATAATGGGAAGTACAAAAATATTGAAAAAAATATCGTTGTTAAAAATATCGTAGTACAAAATATCGTTTTTTCTTCATATGTATTATAAATAATGTAAAATAAATTAAATTGTATTGTATTGTAATTGATATTTGTAGAGCGCACTGTGACCAAAAATGGTATCCTGGCACTAAGGACCACTATGTAAGAAGACAGCAGGTTGAAAGCTGAAAGGTGAGTCGCTAGTGCGGATGCACAAGTTACTAACTTGTGTAACGATATATCTGTAAGAGACAGTAGTTAGTGACAGATTCCTTACCTTAGAATATCCCCAGGCGTCAGGCTGGATCCGGAAAGTTTTTGCGTAGCAGTACCCTTGCGCGTCGGTAGGCGGCGTCGTGCGGCTCCGCGTCCGTCGTCGGCGTCGTGATCGCCGGGATGACGTCGCGGGCAGTACTTAGACGCCGCCCCTGCGCGCTGACATCAGTTCTGTACACGACTTTCCGCGCCAGGAACGCAGAGCCATGCAAGAAGCTGACATAGGTGTCTGAAAAATACTAGGGCCCTGAAAGGGATGTCCTTAACCCTAGAAATCAGTTCGCAGAACGGGGAGGATGGGTGGGGCGGTAAGGAATCTGTCACTAACTACTGACTCTTACAGATATATCGTTACACAAGTTAGTAACTTGTGCATCTGAAAGAGACACGTTAGTGACAGATTCCTTACCTTAGAATAGATACCCCAGCAATACCAACCCCGGTGGTGGGTCTGCGAACAAAGATCAGACAAGGAAGTCCCGGAGGACAGAACGGCCAAAGAAGCCGTCCCTCCGGACCTGACTGTCAAGGCAGTAATGCTTGGTAAACGTGTGCAGCAAGGCCCACGTAGCTGCCTGACAGATATCCTGCAGCGGAACACCGCGGCCTAAGGCCGTGGTAGCAGCTGTTGCCCTGGTGGAATGGGCACGCAGCCCAACAGGAGGCTCCTTCTTAGCCAAAGAATAGCAGGCTTTGATACACAAGGTTACCCAGCGGGAGATGGTTCAATTGTGCACCGCCCAACCTTTTTTGGCACCTACGTAGCCAACAAAGAGCTGGTCATCCACCCGGAAGTGTTGTGTGCGGTTGATATAAAAAGAAAGCGCACGTTTTGGGTCCAGACGGTGGAGCCTCTCTTCCTCTCTGGAAGGATGCGGAGGCGGAAAGAAGGTGGGCAAAGTGATGGTCTGCCCAATGTGGAAGGCAGTAACCACCTTTGGCAAGAAGGACGGACGCGCCCTAAGAACAACCTTGTCTGGATGGACAGACAGAAAGGGAGGTTTGCATGAAAGAGCCTGGAGCTCACTCACCCGCCGAGCGGAGGTGATGGCCACCAGAAAAGCAGTCTTCAGAGTCAGAAGACGAAGAGGACAGTTATGTAGAGGCTCAAAGGGAGCGCACATAAGAAAGGTAAGAACCAAGTTCAAGTCCCACTGAGGCATCACAAACGGAACAGGAGGGAAGAGGTGTGTAATGCCTTTCAGAAACCTGTTAACAACAGGGGACTTGAAAAGGGAGGGCTGATCAGGAAGCCTGAGGAAGGCCGAGATGGCACAAAGATAGCCCTTGATGGTACCCAGGGCAGAACCCTGTTGGGCCAGGGAAAGAAGGAACAGAAGAACCTCAGAAAGAGGGGCAGAAAGGGGATTCACAGCCTTTGCTGTGCACCATGCCACAAACTTGTTCCACCTGCAGGCGTATACCACCTTAGTGGAGGGACGCCTGGCTGCCAGATTAACATCACAAACTTCGGGAGGCAAGTCGAAAGGAATCAACTGCCGCCGCTCAATCTCCACGCAAGCAGGTGGAGGCTGGACAGGTTCGGGTGGAGGACCGTCCCCTGCTGCTGCGACAGAAGATCCTCCCGAAGAGGCAGACGGATCGGGGGATCTACGCTCATACTGAGTAGCTCGGGATACCAAACTCTTCGAGCCCAGTCCGGAGCCACAAGAATGACTTGGGCCCGGTCGTGCCGAATCTTCTTCAACACTCTGGGTAGAAGTGGTATAGGCGGAAAGGCGTACAACAGACCGCAACTCCACTCGCGACGAAAAGCGTCGCCGAGCGAGTGCCGCCTTGGAAATTCCAACACGCAGAACTGATGACATTGCGCGTTCTCTTCGGTGGCGAATAGATCTAACCAAGGCTCTCCCCACTGTAGAAAGAGTCCTTGCGCCACTTCCGAGTGAAGACGCCATTCGTGATCCATCATGCACCTGCGGCTGAGTTCGTCCGCCCTGGCGTTCAGGGAACCTGCCAGGTGTTGAACCATCAGGAACATGCCCTGATGTTCCAGCCATGTCTAGAGGCGCAGAGCCTCCTGACAAAGGGTCCACGACCCCACCCCGCCTTGTTTGTTGCAATACCACATGGCGGTGGTGTTGTCTGTGAACACCTGCACTACCTTCCCTTTGACAGAGGGAAGGAATGCCTTGAGTGCAAGTCGGATCGCCCGGAGCTCCAGAAGGTTGATATGGAGCCGGGACTCCGCCGGAGACCAGAGGCCTCTGATCTCCGCCTCTCCCATGTGACGCCCCATCCCAGAAGGGACGCGTCCGTCACAACTGTGTGCTCTGGCTGGGGAAGGGAGAGGGATCTGCCCATGACCCATTGCCGGTTCGAGAGCCACCACTGCAACTGTTTTGCAGTCCCCTCCGAGATCTGGACGTGATCGGACAGGTTGCCCTGGTGCTGCGCCCACTGGAACTTCAGGTCCCACTGCAGAGCCCGCATATGCCATCTGGCATGAGTGACCAGCAGGATGCAGGAGGCCATGAGGCCCAGCAGCCTCAGGGTCATCCGTACCGAAACCCAGGATAAAGGCTGAAAGATCGGAATCATAGCCTGAATATCCCGGACTCGCCGTTCGGGAGGATAGGCCCGAAACTCCGTCGTGTCCAGAACTGCTCCGATGAAAAGGAGCTGTGGAGAAGGAATCAGATGCGACTTCGGCACATTGATGGAGAACCCCAGCGAGTGCAGGAGTTCGGCCGTAGTCTGGAGGTGGGAGACGACTGCCTGGGACGAGCCCGCCTTCAGCAGCCAGTCGTCGAGGTAGGGGAAGACTGGAACCCCTGCCCGGCGCAGATGAGCTGCGACCACCGCCATCACTTTGGTGAAAACCCGAGGGGCACTTGTAAGGCCAAAGGGGAGCACGGTGAACTGAAAATGCTCGAGGCCTACCGTGAACCGCAGGTAACGCCGGTGGGCCGGCAGGACGGGGATGTGAAAATAAGCGTCCTGCAAGTTCAACGCTACCAACCAGTCTCCAGGGTCGAGGGCAGTTAAGACCTGAGCTAGGGTGAGCATCTTGAACTTCTCCTTCCGGAGGAAGCGATTGACGTTCCGGAGGTCCAAGATAGGACGCATGTCCTCCTTGTCCTTTTTGGGCACCAGGAAGTAGTGGGAGTAGCAACCACGTCCTACTTCTGGGGTCGGAACATGCTCGATGGCCCTCTTGGCCAAGAGGGCCGTGACTTCCTTCTGCAGAAGTACCAAGTGATCCCCTGACATGCGGTGGAATTGAGGTGGCATGGCTGGGGGGTGGTCTCGAAGGGGAGGGAGTAGCCCCTTCGGACAATGTCCAAGACCCACCTGTCCGAGGTGATGGGACGCCAGTGGTGAAGGTGATGGCGGACCCTGCCCCTACTGGCGTGCTGTGCACCGGAAAGGAGGGACTAGGAGGGCTTGGAGGCCGCGGACGGGTTGGAGGTGGTGGCCTGACCCGCACGCTGGTTGCCCGAACCGCCACGGCGGTATCCACGTCCTCGGCCACGCGAAGACGCTTGCTGCGCGGGCCGGTGGCTGGGCAGCTGACGTGACTGGGCGCCCCTTCTGTGGCCACGAAAGGGCGAAAAGCAGAGGTGAGCGGAGGGCGTACAACAGAAAGGCCCAGGGACTTGGCAGTAGCCCGTGAGTCCTTAAACCGCTCCAGCGCATGGTCTGCCTTTGAACCAAAAAGACCGACTCCATCAAAGGGCATGTCCATGAGTGTATTCTGGACATCACCCGAGAAACCAGTTGTTCTAAGCCAGGCGTGGCGACGTAGCGCCACCGTCGTCGCAAGCGATCTGCCCAGCGAGTCGGCGGTATCAAGGCCACAACGGATGGTGTATTTAGCCGCATCTCGCCCTTCCGCAATGGCGCGGGTAAGCAGTGTCTGGACCTCCTCAGAACACTGCGGCAAAACAGCCGCCACCGAATCCCACAGGGAGTGGGTATATCGGCCCAAAAGGCAAGCGGTGTTGACGGACCGCAAGCCAGCACTGGAGGAAGAAAAAGCCTTCTTCCCAAATTGGTCCAGGCGTTTGGATTCCCTATCCGGAGGGGCGGTAGGGAAGGCGGTTTGGGAGGCAGAGGCTTGGACAACCAAGCTCTCGGGGGTGGGATGTTGGGAGAGAAACAAGGGGTAGCCCGGAGCAGGGCGATGGCGTCGGGCCACGTTCCTATCCACAGGAGCCCCTGTGGTGGGTTTGGACCAGGCACCCAAAAGAACGTCAGTGAGTGCATCATTAAACGGCAGCACAGTCTCCGAGGAGGAAGCTGCCGGCTGAAGCACTTCTGTCAGGAGGTTAGTCCTGACGGCCACAGTAGGCAACTGGAGATGTAAGGCTCCAGCTGCTCTACGCAACACCGTTGCAAAATTAGCTCCCTCCTCCGTAGCCACGGGAGGAGACAGCATGCCAGTGTCAGGGGAGGTGTCTAGACCACTGGCATCCCCAAGTTCCTCAGCCCAGTCCGGATCATACTCACACTGTTGTGTGAGAGGGTCCTCAGACCCCTCCCAGCTCTCCTGGTCCTCCTCTTGTTCAAAATATGGAGGAGGAGGGACATTTGGGACCCAAGGTCTCATCGGCGCCGGAGCCGGCGTCGAGCGACGCCGGTCCGGCTCCATGTCCGGAGCCGGAGAGAGCCGGGGACCGACGCCGTCCGGAGCCCCGGACGGCGTCAGGAACGGCACCGGGGACATCGGCGGAGGCGTGGTTAGGTCAACCGGCGTCGATGGGGGTTGCGGTACCACCGGAGCCGGGATCGAGGCCGGGGCCGGAGCCGAGGCCGGGAGGAAGGCTGGTGGGACAGGCGATGCCGGGACCGGAGTCGGCGGCGGCGCCGGGGCAACCCCATCAGGGCCCGCGGGGCCCGAAGGCGCACCGGAGGGGCCTGAAGGCCCATAGAGGCGGGCCATGGCCGACAGGAATTCCTGTATTTTGGCCGGAGTCGCCCCCGAACCCGGAAAGGACGGGTAATGCGGGGGCGGCTCTACAGGCATGTCCGGGGCCGCGGGGACGGTGCCGACTGGGGCCTCAGCCGAGTCGCGAGACCGGCGAGGCGAAGTCTTAGAGCGATGACGCTTCTTAGACTTTTTGTGCTTCGACTTACCCGAGGAGCGCGAAGACTTGGACTCCGACGACCGGCGGGGACTCCGCGACCGGCCCCTCGACCTCTCCCGGGACCGGGGCTTGGTGCGGCGCGGAGCCGACTGCCGGACCTCGAGTAGCTTTCAAGACCGCTCTCGCAAAGCCTTCGGATGAAGTTTCCGGCAGTCAGGGCACGACTTCGTGTCGTGGTCTCGGCCGAGACAGAAGAGACACTCGAGATGCGGGTCCGTGATCGACATCAAGCGACCACAGGCTCCGCATGGCTTGAACCCGGGCATCCCTACGACACCTAGGAGTCGTGAAGACTCGATGAAGAAACAGTGAAAAAATTCACAAAAAAAGTTAGTCAAAAATTGACTAGGGCACTGCTCTTCCCGGATCTGCGCTTACCGGCGCGGAAAAAGAAGAACTGACGTCAGCGCGCAGGGGCGGCGTCTAAGTACTGCCCGCGACGTCATCCCGGCGATCACGACGCCGACGACGGACGCGGAGTCGCACGACGCCGCCTACCGACGCGCAAGGGTACTGCTACCCAAAAACTTTCCAGATCCAGCCTGACGCCTGGGGATATTCTAAGGTAAGGAACCCGTCACTAACGTGTCTCTTTCAGATATAACCAGGTTTTCAGTGCTTTCCTGAATTTTAGTAAGTCAGGTTGAGCTCGCAGAGGAGCTGGTAGTTTGTTCCATATACGGGCTGCGTTGACAGTAAAGGTGCGGCCTCCCTGTCTGACTTTTTTGAATCTTGGTTCTTGAACATAGTTGCCTGTAGTAGATCAAAGATTACTAACAGGGGTGTATTTCTTTAGTTTATTTTGAAGGGGTATTGGTCCTTTTTTCTGCAGTGCCTTGTGAACAATACAGAGAGATTTGAAGATTATTCTCCGTTTGATTGGCAGCCAGTGGAGCTCCTTCAGAGCCTCAGTAGCAGATGAATACCGAGGTTTTTTCAGTGTTAATTTGGCGGTGATTATCTGGATGCGTTCTAATTTTTTTAACAGGAAATTAGGTGCTCCTAGGAGCAGGGCGTTGCAATAGTCCAGCCTACTTAGTATCACCCCTCTGGAAATTAATGATCTGGCTGATAGATCGAGCAGAGGGTATAGCTTCCTTAGAGACCGGATAAGTGCAAAACAGGTCCTGGTGAGTCCATTCACTTGATTTTCTAGGGACAGATTTTGATCGATTATCACGCCTAAGTTTCGGACCGCTACAGGATTGCCCAATTGATTTTCCGTCGGTAGCGGCCAGAAGTTAGGTGACAAAGATACCGGAATTTTGTTGGAAGAGCAGCAGAGGAGTTCAGTTTTATTTCCATTAATTTCTAGTGAGTTTGCATTCATCCAATCGAAGATGTCAAGAAAGCATGCTTGGAAATTGCCAATGGTATACTCCTGATTATTATTTAATGACAGAATTAATTGAGCGTCATCTGCGTAGTTAATTAGTTTGATGTTATGAGTTTTTATAAGTATGATGATGAGTGGCTTGATATAAATATTAAACAGAATGGGGCTCAGGGACGAGCCCTGAGGAACACCATTTGTTGTCTTTCTAAATGTAGATAGGAAGGGAGGGAGAGAGACAGCCTGGCAGCGTCCTGACAAGTAGGATTCAAGCCAGTTCAACATCGGTCCCCCCACACCCACTGCCATGAGTCTGGACAGAAGGGTGTGGTGGTCCACCGTGTCAAAGGCCGCCGATAAATCTAGGAGGACAAGTACAACCGATTGTCCATTGTCAATGGTCCTCCGCAGTTCATCGGTGGCGCAGATCAGGGCAGTCTTAGTTCCATGGCCCGGACGGAACCCAAATTGCTCTTCCTCAAGCCATGCGGCATCTTCTAAATATTCTGACAATAGTGCGCTTATATGACGTTCTAGGATTTTTACTGGGAAGTGGAGAAGGGAAATTGGTCTGAAATTGGCTAGGTCTGAGGGATCGGCTAAGGCTTTTTTTTAGCAGTGGCTTAACTATGGCTTTTTTCCAGCAGTCTGGTACCTTCTCAGTTTCAAGAGAGTGATTGCAAAGTTGTTGGAGGGGCCTGCAATCTCTTCTTCCCATATTAGCCATTGCTTTGGTGGCAAAGGGTCCATCGGTGACCCTGATTTTATGGACCTATACAAGGGTTTAAAGGCCTCACCAGAGATGGAGTCCAATCTGGTAAGTGTCGTGGTGGGCAAGTCTGAAGAGGGAAGGTCAGAGATGGAAGGCAATCCAGATTGAGCAGAGCTGTGGGAGGGTTTTGCAGAATGTTTGATTGTGGCGGGTTTATCAATGCCTTCCAGAATCTTTTTAATTTTACTGTCAAAGTACTCTGATAGATTGTCGCATAATACCTGTGATGGTTTAATCTCGTGCTAAAGGCGAGAAGGATCAGTAAATTCGTTAAGAATGTCAAATGTTTTCCTCGCATTATTAGGTGCTGCGATGATCTGCTCATAACAGTAGTTAGCTCTCACCTTCCTTATCTTGTTTTTATATTCACTTAGCGCGTTTTTTAAGTTAAATTTGTCTACCTCACGGTAGTAGCGCCTCCATTTCCTCTCCAATTGTCTACATTTTAGTTTGATGTTTCTCAGCGTAAGATCGTACCAGGGAGCGGACACTTTTTTCCGATTCTTTGGGGAGGTCAGGGGTATTGTTTCAACCAAAGTTTTTAAGATTTCCCTTATGAATCTTTTATAATTCACCTTCGTGGAGTCTGCTGGTGAGAAGTATGTATTATTGATGAAAGGTTTGGCATTGACTTTGGAGAGCATATTCCATGCTCTGGCTTGGCCTGCCGCTGAAAAAGCTGTTGACTCGGCAGAGGAGCAGCTCTTAGCTAGATATAGGTAAACAGTGATCAATGAGTGGTCAGTCCAGCAGAAAGGGGTAATTTCCTCCACTGAAGTCAAGTATTCTGGGGAGAGAATGAGGTCCAGGGTGTGGCCGGCTATGTGAGTGAGGCTGTGTACCTGCTGCTGGAGGCCGATTGTCTCACAGGTGCTATGCAACTCCTTATATACTGCTGATAGACCTTCTTCTGCCCAGAGATTAAAGTCTCCTAACAGGAAGAAGTTATTGTGTGTGATCCATAGATTGGAGATATTGTCTAGGAAAGAGGGCAGAGATAAACTTACAGAGGTGGGAGGTCTATAGCAGAGAATCCCTGTGGCCATGTTTGTCTGTTGGTCCTTTAACTGAAAACCTAGCGTTTCCATCCCCTCTACTTGGTCTATGGGAAAGATGTTAAAGTCCCATCTATCTTTGTAGAGGATACCTAAACCTCCTCCTTTTTTCCCCACTCGGGGCTTGTGGAAGCCTTTAAACCCATCTGGACAGGCCCTATCTAGGTCAGAAAGAGAGTTCTCTGTAAGCCAAGTTTCCGTGATGAATAATACGTCAAATTTCCCTGTATCCAGCAGAATGTTGACTTCTTCCGCGTGTTTAGGGAGAGATCTAACATTCAACAGACCACAGGTTAGTCTGTTATTTAGACATATATTATCATTGCGACTCAGTATTCGAGGTTCCCAGCCTTGTGATAGGTTGCTTACCAATGAGTAATAATTCCTCTTGCGTATAACACAGTCTTTCCTGTTGAGTGGAGTCAAAAATGGCAGCATGGCTGGCGCTGAGTGCGTTCGGGGCGCGGAAGGGCGCAGACGGGCTTGCCCGTAAATAATACATTTTACTTTAAAAAAAAATATTTAGATTTATTTGTAAATTTTAACAATTATAAGCAATAAATGTAATTTAAAAATAAATTAAACATACATATCAAAAATGAATGCAATATATATTTACTTAAAAAAATTAATAACTAATCATTGTAATTAATTATAAAATGTTAGAAATATATTTAAAAATAAAGATAAATATATAAATACATACACCTGTAACATAAAAATTTAAAAAAATTATAATATAAATTAAATTATTAAAATATGTAATATTTTTAAACCTACATTTTACACTACATTTAGTGCAACAGTAGGGAAAGTGATGGATAGCGGAGGGTAAAAAATTACTAATAATTATAAAACACATTTAAAAATGTAAAAATTAATGTACAAACCAAACGTTACAGCTATTGAACCTAAATCCCCAAACAAGATAAAAACTGAACAATTACCAAAAATATTTATCAATTAATAAAAGAATATTAATGATCAAGTAATGATTAATTAATTTAAACTAAATTACGTTCCACCCTCTACCCCAATAAACACCAAAACACACACCTAAAAATATTTACACAATTTCCATAACTAATTTTACATTAATAAATTAATATCAATTAACAACAAATTGTTAATACATTTTTTAAAAAGTACTTCCCACCATTTACCACTATAGATTCCACAACTCACACATCAAAATTATTACACAACTGGCAGATTTAAATTTTACTTAATTAATTGGCATTAACAAATAATTAATTAATTATAAATAAATTACCTCCCACCATATTCCCCTATAAATGCCACCACCAATTTTGTAAAACATGACACAATTAACATAATTAATTAACAATTAATTAATTAATAACAATTAACAAGCAAAATATAAATAATTATTAATACATAAATTCACACAATTAACACTATAAAATAAAATTAATTAAATATTATATTAAAAATATTAATAAATGTATTAAAATTAAATTACTTCCCATCCTACTCCCCTATCAACCCGCAACCCGCTCCTAAAATAATAACACAATTAACATAATTACCAATTAATAAACAACCAAATAATACATAATTACCAATTAATTAATTCCCACAATTAACAATATTAAATAAAAAAGAAATAAATGTTAATTAATAAAAAATATTAATAAATTAATTATAATTAAATTACTTCCCACTTTACTTCCCTATCAACCCAAAACCCACTCCTAAAAAAATGACAATTAACATAATTACCAATTCATTAATAATTAACAACCAATTAATAAATAATTAATAATAAATTAATTCCCACAATTAACAATATAAAATATAAAATAAATATTAATTAATAAAAAATATTAATACATTAATTATAATTAAATTACTTCCCACCCTATTCCCCTATAAACCCACAACCCGCTACGGAACTAAAACGCAAAATTTACTTAAAATAAAATTCATAACTTCTAAAAATTTAACACATATATTAAAAAACAAATGCAATACTTGTAAAAAAAAAATAGAGCACATACATTTAAAATACATACTAAAATACATAACACTAACTAAAAAAATGATATTTTTTACAACTATATTTTTGCAAACGATATTAATGACTTCGATATTTTAGAAAACGATATTTCTTACCTTAAACTCGATATTCTTGACCACGATATTCTTGCAGTCGATATTTATGTATCTCGATATTTTGCACCCGATATTAGTGCAAGTCGACATTTCCAACTCGATATTCTGACTCTTTACCATCCAGATCAGGTTGACAGACTGACAATTAGCTATCAATAATGATTAAGTGGTTGATACTACGTTTTAACTTGTTTTTCTGCCGGGAAGAAGGACTTCAAATTCATTGGGTGACTAGGAGATTTCCAACACAATAGAAATTATGAGTAGATTGTTCAATTTTTTACTACAACTGTGCCAAGTTTAATAGTGAACAACCAATACATGTAAATTCAATTAAAAATGCATTGTTCAACAGACTTTAAGAGTCTTACTTAATAACAATTTACTGACATGCTTCGCACCACTGAAAGTCTGAGAGATTTTTTTTCCAATGCACACTAAATAACAGGTTGTGGAGGAGTTGGGCATAATTTGTTTTTTTTTCAGTCATACAATTGGGGTTTTAACATAGTCTGCATAAAAATATGTAAACACTAATTTAGATAAGATTTTGATATGTGAAATATATGAGAGTGATCCGCTGACGTCAGTCGATATTTTACATAATCACAATGTTTCCATTTTGTCAATCCTATTACAACTTCATGCTATGATTGCATATGGAGGTGAAACAAGGTATGTAGGTGTGTCAAAGGCCATTGGTAGCAGAAGGCTACTGACAGAGATTTTCGTGACTAGATGTATCTTGGCTGAAAGACCAAAGGATGCAATTTTGCCAAAACAGTTTCAAAGGAAGTTTTGAAAGAGAACCCTTGGCGCTGCAACAAGTTGACTGTATGCTGAAGAGTGTTCTCTACTTGTTACATCTCCATAGTCAGTTAGTCAGGAAAAGAAAATCAAGATTCTTCTCCTGTATAAATGCTCAGCAACCTCCACAAGCACTCAGTGCTTACTCCTGAGGCAGACTTTGAGCAGAACGTAAGGGTCGTGAATTGGTAGTATAAATCTCCGCTCAGCGAAATTAAATAATGCTTGCCTTACTAGAATGTGGAACCACATCCCTTGAAACACAACAGCGCACAGAAAGATGTCCTTGAAAAAAACTGTAAACCTAACTGAATGTGTTTAACTTAACTGCTTGAAAATAGACCCAGATGTTTCTTTCTCACTAAGAAATTTCCTGAATAAATATAATGATTAATGTGGGGTACGGTTAAAACAATATTATTCTCTAATAAACTACCTTTTGTAGAGGGAATTCGTGAATTAGTAAGACATTGTTTGAGGGAAGGAATGTTGTAAATAAGTGAAGACTATTGCCTACTGACATTGTCTGTAGAATACTAACGTCTTTGCAATTTCTCCTCAGCCTCAGTGGCGGCTCCTCCGCTAAGGCGGAGGAGCGTCGCCCCACTGCTTTTTAGCAGTGAAATAAAGAAAAATAAAATGATAATAACTCAACGTTATCATTTTATTTGTTCCCGCTGCTTCAGCTTTGCAGGACGGGGCGGGGCTGCTCGGACGACAGGAGCAGGGGGATTGGTGAGCACACTTTGTAAGTACGCATGAATGTTTGGCGGGCCCGAGAGGCCCAAGAGGGCCGGCCAAACCTTCATGCGCACTTTGCATGTTCTCCACCCAGGCTGTATTGCAGCCTGGGTGAAGAATATGCCCAGGCTTCAAGTGCCTGTCGGAGTGCCGAACCATGGTGCTCAGACCAATCACAATGCTGTATTGCGGCGTTGTGATTGGCTATAGGGAGCCTGGATGTGCTTCCTGTTCCGGCTGGAGCGAGGGACTACGGAGGAGAGACACGGTAAGGAAGCGGGGAGAAGGTAAGTTTGTTTTTTTGTTTTTTGTTTTTTTAACATCAATTTCCCCCGCCGTCCCCCCTAAACACCCTGCCTACCCCACCCCCGATCCGTGCCGGCCGCCACTTCTCATCCTGTATGATATTTTGATACCCTTTACATCAATGGGATTTCGCAATAGAATTCATGAAGAAGGGAATCACTACTAATTGATCTGAGCTGCAACTGGCTGTTCTAGCAGCACCTCTTCTGTGGCTCAAGAATTGATAAGCATTGCTCCTGTTTTTCCATGTGTTGCTGACACTGCAGGAATTAAATCTGGAGTCAGGAAGGACAGCATTTAAAAGAATCTCTAAACCAGTAGAAACAGCAAATCTCTGTTCTAGAACCACGTCTATCATCTTCTCATGCTAAGTTATATCACATTACATTTCTCATCAGTCTGTAATACAAAAAGGGCAAGGTAAATAATGGTCTTTGGAATTTTAAGACAGGTGTCCACTTCTTCACAGAAGTCCTCAACTAAGACAATGGGGCAAGAAATGTCTGTAGCTCATTGCAGAAAAACAAGCAAGAACAGCCAAGGAAAAACCAGCACCACATCAAACATGACCAGTGTCCAGCTGGTAAAGTCAGCAGGTAGATAATATGATTTTTCACCTAAAATCAAACAAAATCTTTATTCGATCTTTGGATAAAAATCATGAAAGTGCAAAGTACAATACATCACAGTAAGAACTCATCATAACATTTTTTAGCATTAGCGCAAATATTGATAAAAACAATTGATTGGTACAAAAAGAACTGCTCCATCAGAATGCATTAACACAATCTAGTGCTACCACAACTGCTGTTACCCCTTTCCTACTCTGAATGGACATTTTAAGGAAGCAACAAACACTGAAACAAATGTTGGGGACACATAACATCTGAAGGACGTTAGAGCCTCTCTACACTTCTTAAAAGAAAATGGCTTCCAAATATACTTGAGACAGAGTTGGAAAAAGCTACGATACAATTTGCAAAAAAACATAAACTCCAGCAAAGATTGCTCAGCAAGCCCGTCACAAGGACTTACAGGTAAGTTACTATCACACACCCTAGCCCCATCAGAAAAGCACATAAGACTCCACACTGTACCAGACCTGAATCTAAAAAGGAGAGACCTCACCCATCGTGTAAGCTCCAAGGTTAAATATAGTGCTAAATCTCCAGTTGCTAAGGTGATGAAATAATTGCGAACAAAGTGTTTACAAAAAACCTCCTCTGTTCTTTGGGAGAAAGTAAGCTCTGCATGGCAGGACTTAAACAGCCTCTTATCTAGCTTACTTATTGTATCGGGGGCGGTAAACATTTTGGGGAAACCAATGTCGGTGAAGGACTTGCTGACATAGTTCAGCCCAGGAATAGAAAGACCCTTATCCAAACTAAGGCAATCTAAAATAACATCTCTATTAAAACTTGCTTTATTATTGGTTCACACATTCACCCAAAGCAAGAGTGGGGCCATTTTAATTCTATCTGAGACTTTATTGTAAATTAAGTTCTGAATGCAGAATAAAATGGGGGCTGGATAGCGGGAGAACTGCCTGCAAATCCGGTTTTCTTCTTTCTGTATGGGGGAAAGGTTGTGATACATCCAAACCCCGCGCCATAAGTACCTTTACGGACACACTGCAGGTTATAACTCTTGAGGGAAGGGGAAATAGTGCCCCTGCCTTCCTTCTGGACCAAGTTAAATAGGGACCCAGCCGCCCTACCTAGTTTCAGGCGCGCTGCATTCACTTGGGGTCGCCAGGAATTGGAGGAACCAAAGGTGACACCCAAGTAACAAAAATTCTATACCATGCTCAGGGATTGCTCTTGCAGCTTTAGGGATGACATATTTCTTCTGCTTGGCCCACAGGCCATTATGTAAGACTTACCAAAATTGGTTAACATGTCAAGATTACCCATACATGATACAAAAGATTCAACCATAGTGCGCAAGGCATGGGGCATCCTAGCCATTAAAACAGCCTTGCCCGCATAGAATAATTGCCGGGACGAAAGAATTAGCAATTTCCTGCACAATCCCTGTAGAAATAGATAAGTGGGTGCTTAGGTCATTGATGTAAATAATAAAAAGCAGGGGTGGCAAACACACCTCTGGCGCACCCCATTAGCTAGAGGGAAGACGTCAGAGTTCCCCAGATCGGCCATACCGCACCCTGGCCCCTAAGATTTCATTTAGGGAATACAGAAAATTTATCAGGGGGGTTTCTACCCCAAGATTAATTAAAATCAGCCACAGCGTGCTTCTGTTCACGCAGTCAAATGCAGAAGATAGATCCATAAAGGCCAGGTACAATGGACAGTGCCTAGGAATGGTGTCTTTACTCATAATCAAATGCAAGTTCAGGCACTGCTCCACTGTACCTAGCCTGAGACGAAAGCCATACTGGCAAGGGGACAGAATATTAGTATCGTTGGCCAAAGTTTGCAGGCGGTGGAAAATAACCCTCCCCAAGACCTTCACTGAACTATCGATAAGAGATATCGGCCTGTTGAATTAGGGAGGCCCTCTGGCTGCTTTTTAAAAAATTGGTACAATTGTAGAAAGGATCCAGGAATTCGGGTACCTACTACACAGAGAATTGTTAAATAAATAAGTGAGCAGGGGTCCCAATAAATGGAGGTTACATTCAAGTAAATACATAGGGATCCAGACGTGCCCCAGAGCTTTACCACTAGAGTTGTGTCTGATTGCTTCTCTTTTTGTAGCAACACCCCAAAAAATCTATAACCAATCAAGCTGTTTTACAAATAATGGTTTGAGCGTAGAATAAACAGTTCAATGCCTAGAGCGCTTCAAGGAGCTAGGTCACAAATTGCTCCCTCCAACAAGGACATTTTCCAAAACAAGTAAATGTAGTCCCACTCCTAAAAATATTTTTGCTGACTCCGCTTATCGTGGTAATTACCACCCCATACAGAATGTGGATTTAGGGCAAGTATGCTATTTTGACAACCAGCTGCCAGGATTTGTCTCAAAATCCAATCTAATGGGGTTATTGGCCTTCTTGACAGCTCTGAGTTGAAGGACCTTAAAAGACACTCCTGAGTGACTTGCAATATCCTTAGAATGCACACGTGGTAATTGAACCCATATATAGCACAATATCCAATGCACTGCAGCTCCTTATTTAGTCCTTTATTTGGGCGCCTCAGCTGTGCTCCTGAGAGATGCCACATAATGCTCCTTGCCTTTGCTTTGCTTCTAATGATGTAACTGAGCAGTGTTCATTTTATAACACAACTTTTGTGTTTTCATGAACACTGCTATTGCGCAGGTCAGCCCTCTCAGGCTCTAGATGACGTGGAGGGCTGAGGGGGGTGAGGCATGATACATCTACGGGGTTTAGTTTAAAAGCTTAGACTCTGTAGGTGGAGGTTTGGATTTCTCATGCGAGGGGCGTAGTTCAACTACGATTCCCTCACACAGGCACACTCCATTTTATTTAGCAGATGTAATGTGCATGCCTTAGGCAGCATAGTATGTCTGGTAAAATGTGGCTGTGAGGGCACACATCAGTGCATCACTGAGTACAATGAGAAGCCACACAGTGCGGCAGGGACAGAATCCCAAGCACTGTCCCAGTTTCTTATAGGGCTGTGCTTTCTGTCCTATCAAGAAGCTGGGAGAGGGATTGAGGTGGGCCTTTCCCTTTTCAAACCTGACCTTGCTGCGCTGCCTGACTCCTCGCTGGGAATCATAGTTTGCTGGTACTAATGTCCAGCGCTAGATTCCGGCTGTGCTGCTGCCATGGAGCCTCCGAGATGCCAGCTAAGAAGGCAAGGTAAGTAAAATAAAATGTGATTTCTCTGTGCATGTGGGTGTATGCACTTGTGAGTCTGTTTGTTTGTGAGTGACAGTGAGTGAGATTGAGTGAGAGTGTGTGTGTGTGTGTGTGTGTGTGTGTGTGTGTGTGTGTGTGTGTGTGTGTGTGTGTGTGTGTGTGTGTGTGTGTTTGATAGTGTCAATGAGAGTAAAAGTAAGATTCTGAGTTTGAGTGTACGAATAAGTGAAAGTGAGTGTGAGGCAGAGAGTGAAGGAGTGTGAGTGCTTTATAAGGAGTGAGTGATTGGAGATTCTGAGAGAGTGGGAGTGGGGTGTAGCCATCAGTGGTGCTTTAGGTGCAGTTTCATCAGGGTCCAGAGTCAGCAAGTGTGAAAGGGTGTTTGTAAGTGAGAGTGAGAACCAGAGAGCATGTGTATGTTTGTGTGTGAGTGATAGTGAGTGGGAGTAAGTGAGAATGAGTGAGAGTGTCAGTAGGAGTGAGAGGAAAGACAGTCAATGTGAGAGAGTGCGTATGAGTGAGAGACTCCAGTGTGTAAAAGTTTGTTTGTTTTCATATTTTATGATTGTGAGTAGTCAGCCCCTTGGCCACGGCATACTCAATGTATTTCTGGGCTTATGGCAGCACCCAAGTTAACATGCTGCCTCTGGCATGTCGGAGATAATTCCTGGAATAAGGAAGGGCACCCAAGGCAAAATGCAGACCCGAAAATATTGGAAGTAATACTTGATATATGGGAACACCTGTAACAAAATTATAGTTTTGGCATACTGGAGGTAATTCTTTGTCTTAGAGAAGGCAGCCATGGCATATTTGGGTTGAGGGGGGTGGGCAGAGGGAAGCAAACCATAATAAAATACTGGCTTTGAAATACTGGAGGAACATTTTGACATACGGCCACCCATGGTTTATGGGCAGTATAAATGGCAAAAATTCTGATACTGGAAAAATGTATGGCATTCTTGTCATTAGGGGGAGGTACCCTAATTAAATGGTGACATTGGCACAATGAAGGTAATTCTTAACATATGGGAAACTATCAAGACAAATTTTGAAAAAAATTGGGCTAACTCCTGGCTAGTATTGCACCACAATTAGTTAGTTGTTGACTGCACCCCTCGAAATTATATCAAACTTTCAATCAAATTAACCTTTTATGGGTGTGCAGACTTGGTGTGTGCTCTGACCTGAACACATGAAATATTCACAGTGATCGCTGGTGGCCAGCAGGCTGTCCAGTCCCAAAATGCACTGCCAAAATAAGCCCGTGGACTTTTGTTATCATTAAATAAATAAATAAATCTTCTTGAAATCAAAAAAGTTGTGTTGAAGTTCTCCAATTTCACATTTTTAATTATTGATTAAATACATCAATCTTCATTATCTACAGTCAATGTATTTAAACATCAAATCCGTTGAACATTCACATGAGTCGAAAAGCATCTTGCTGCATCAATACCCAGTGCATTTCTGGTGTAGAACCCTTCGTTAAGGGTAACTGTAAACAAATTTACAAATATGATATCAAGATCATATAGTGGGAACCCTATCTAATTCACCGAAGATGTATGGTGACTAAATGTGGATAACCACATGCACTACAGGCTTCCTATCACAGGAAATGTAGTGAAGTTGCCTTATCTAAAAATAACGTTTTAATAACATGCTCGTGATGGCGTGCTAACGAATGGGCAACAACATAAAATAAAATGTGCCCTTCCATCCAAAGTCTAACTTCTGCAATGTTTTTTAGTCCAACTAAACACAGAGGGACCGATTTGGATGTCGGGCGGAGAGCCTCTGACCAGCGGTCGGAGGCTCTCCGCCCGACATCCTGAGGTTTCCCTCCAACCTCTGTATTTTGATTATGGCGGTCGGAGGGAAAACCGCAAGGGGATTCCGCTCCTCTTCCGACGGGGAGTGGAATAGTAATCCCTTCAATGACAATGGAGCTAGGCTCGGCTCCGCCGTCTGGATTACAATGTCGGTTTCCGACAGCCAATCCATGTTGGCCTTTCTGACATGGATTTGCTGTCTGAAACTGGCTTTTAGGGACCCTATCAGGGCCTCCTTCCCCCCTGGACCTCCGCATTTGGGCCTGAGGGCACCTCAACATCCCTGCACCATGTGGCAGGCACCGTGAGGTGCCTGCCACACGGTTCAGGGATGTTTACAAACTTCCATTTTTCAATGGGAGCTTGTGCTGAGGGCGTTTTCAGCCCGCTGCACAAGCTCCCATTGGAAAATGAATGCTTCCGATCGCACTATGTGCGGTCGATTTCAAATTAGGGTGTCAGAACTGCTGACCTATGGTCGGGCGGTTCTTCCCCGCAACGGTGTCCGCCCGACATCGTAATGAGGGCCAGAGTGTAAAGACAAACTACATGAGCAAGAAAACTGTTCATGATTTTTTAGGCATATACTGTTGTGTTAGGTCAACTTCATTACACCTGTTACACTTTGACGGTGTACCAGCGTAAACCATGTGAAGAACTCAACATGAATACACCATTCTAGAAAAAGTGCATTAAATAAAAACGATCATGCAGCGGCAAAGACAGCGCATCCGTGTGTTCAGTGCAAGTACTCAGTTAGGAGTGACAGATCATTCAAAGAGCCCGCCCCCAATAGTGTTTACCTAGATGAATAGCGTGTGAACCCCTTATTGAAAAAAGAAACACATTACCTGAAACGATCATGCCAAATCGAAAACGGCGTGTCTGCATGAGCATTCAGTGAAAGTACTGGGTTGGGAGCATCAGTCTATTTAAAGCACCCGCTTTCAGAAGTGAATACCTCAGTGAGTAGCGTGAAACAACCCGAAAGAGTAAGTGATCATGCATGCCCCAAAAACATAAAGAAAATACTTGTGTTGCAAATTATTACACCCCATCACTTTCATAGATCACCAGCTGCCACTGTTTCAATTATTCTTATAAGGAACTTGGATCTTTTTACTTTTTAGCTCTAAGAATGTCTAAATATTAGAACAACTGAAGCACAGATTTATTACTTTATTACTGCTAAAAGAAGTGTATCTGTTATATGCTGAACTATGCATCAGCTAAGACTATTTATTTCTTACCTGGGAGATGACCTGAGACTGGACCTGTTCAAATTCTTCCAGACGAACGGTTTTAGCCAAAGTCGAATGAAACAAAGACATTGCTGCTACTTTATTGCATTCGGCTCGCACTTTAGTGAGAGCATTGATGATTTCATGTCTTGTCAGCAATGAGATAAATATGAAGCCACCCCGATTTTTATCAAAGGGATAGTCTGGAACTTCCACACAACCTGTAGGTAGCAAAGAAACAGTTAGGTAAAAACAACTTTTTTCAGTACTGGCAATAGGAAAAACTGAAGCTCTTCAAGTAGACACCGAATCCTCACAACAACAATTCAAAAGTTTGAGGGAGCTATTAAACCATAAACATTATTGTAGACTCTACAGGTCATTGCAGCACCCTCACAGAGAATACTGTGTTCCCAGAAATAAATCTAAATATAGAAGAACTACAACATTCTATTGACTTAATGTGTACATTTGCATGGCTAACCCTGTGGCTATGAAAGACCCTACTCCAGACATCACACATTGTACCCACATAAAATTAAAGGAAAAGTACTTACAAGTAACCATTCCACTCAATAATGGATATATTCAGCATAGTCATATTATTTAAATATTTTGCTCTGACTGGGAAGATGTGAGGAACAGTTCTATTTTGTAAAGTATCAGGAGACACAAGCTAACTGTGACAAAACATATAAGGAGAGATGGCAGATTGGTTGCTAAACATTATTCTTGATGAAGACCAATGATTCAGTTCTCTTAATTCAGCCCTGCACTGTAACCAATAGCTTTTAACGGGCATTCCAGAATGTCCTTTGGTTGATGATGAGTATTTGGATCAGAATGTCTTTTGAAGAGGTATTGTGACATCACTCAGTGTCCGGTGAGTGATGTAATAAATGGGTTCAACCCCGAAGCAGCCATCATCAAACAAAGCAACATTCTAGAATGTCTATTGCTGGCAATTGTTAAAGATGCAGGACTGGGATAAAAGAAGGGTATCTGTATGTACCCTGGAGGTCCCCTTAAACATTACTCATTAACTTTCAGAACAGAATAGCAAGCGGTACAAAGGTGTCAGTCATAGAGGAGTAACACGCAAAAATGTATTCACCTAAAGAAAGAGATTCATGAGCAAGGACTGGTCTATATGTAAATCTTCTCTTTAAACGATAACCTAAACTGTAATGTTTACAAAAGACATAGAGGCCTATTCACAAACTGCACTTTATAGTATGTTAAGTAGTACGACTGCCGTACTACTCACATACTACAAAATGCTATGTACTAACCTACAGGCAGAGACATCCACCACCACTTCTCTATCTCTTTTATGCAGAGATCTCTGCCACTGCGGTCAGAACTTTTCCTTCTCAGATGAGGAGGCATCAGATGCTGTTCACTTCTTTTCCCTGCTAGAAAGTACCTCTACATCTACTGACCAGTTTGCTGATGGGCCATATTCTGAGGCCAATTGCGGGCCTTCAGCCTAGTAGAAGAACTATCTTCTAAGATGGACACCATGAGGGAAATATTTGCACTAAGTTATTCTTTCCATCCCAAGTGTTCTACAGAATTTTGTTATAGTCCTTCTCATTTGTATAGCCCCCAACTAGATTTGAACCAAATACAGCCCAAAATCCTCTGTTGGGCTTCAGGATTCAGCCCTCAAAGGTTCAGACAAGACAAATGTCAGAGTAAAACCTCATCACTTGCTCTCCCTTATTATATATTTTCTTTCTCTTTGGTAGTGATCAGGATTGGAAAGTAGATATAATCTTATCCATTACTGATTCTGCTGGAGGGAAGATCCCATAAACAGTAGTATTTCAATTTTTAGACTTCTGCTTTCTGATCTTGGGGTGCCTGGTGAAACTGCGACCAGTGCAACCCAGCACATAGATACCTGGTTCCAACATTCAAGATTAAAAAGGCACTATACTGTGTGAATAATTTCAGGCTTCCACTGTCACAAACAAAGCAAGTTTGGATGGGATCAGAGCTCACTACATTGTTAAAATATCATGGAATTATGTGAATCTTTTCTGAAATGCTGCTTTGTCATGCATCTGGATGATTAAGGGATGGAAAAATGCAGACCCTCATTTGAGGAGCAAAACGGTGACAGTTCTTGCAATTTGGATGCAGACTCAGCAGGACAACCAGTAAGTGCATGCCTGATATTCCCAATGTATGTTCCTCGGGATGCTTTAAGTTTGTGCAGCATTTTGAGGCTCAAGAACAAAATTAATTAAATATGGCATTACTTCTGTTGTTGAAGTTCGCCTTTTCTAAAGTTTTTGTTCTAAATTAGATGTTCAGAAATGTATTGTTACCGTAACAGAGTCTTAAAAAGGCAATTTCAACATGTGTAAGTAGAAAAAAATGTAATTATACAATGAAGTGTTATTTGATGTGGTATGACTAGTTCACATGTTACTGCCAGTTCTGGTACATTATCTGGCGACACCTCTATATACAGACATTGCAAAAGTCCATAATGCAGACAGCGGCAGAGATTACACGACTGGAAGTCTTAGAGAAAGCCTCACTTAAGTGAATAAGAAATGGAGAATTTACCGACTAGGACTGCGTAAAGATTTTCTAACTCCGGATAGAAGACGTAATCAGAAACATTTTGCATGCTCTAGTTAATTTAAGTAAGATGTTTGTAATAAGCAGGATAATTTTTTTTATCCTTTGGCTTTAAATACAATAAAATATTTATCAGAAAATACAGGACATCTGAATGTCGGGGTATTAGTTGAGATGAGAGAAACATTTGGTGGAAGAATCCCCAATTTACATGTGATTAGTATATTTTTTAAGCAACACTTTTTATATCAGTATTTTGCCTTATAGGTCATGGGGAGTCGCTTGTTGATTTACTTCGAGTGGAGCTACAGCCAGCCCCCATCATTTATGTACAAAAACAGAAAAATGTGTTTAATGTAAAAATAAGTGCAGATTGTTGATGTCTATGTTGTGACAGAAAACACATAACCCCTTTACACGTGGGAACCATAGGTTTGTGGGAGACATATCTGAACTTTTAATTACTTTTTCAGGACATATAGGGGCCGAATCCGATCTCGGCCGGTAGGGCACCGAATCGGATTCGGCTTAACCGGATCCGATTCGGAGCCCTCTTTCCCGACCGATTCGTACGTGCGTCCGGCCGAGCGAGTACGATGCGAGCGCACGCGAAATCGCCGACCGACTCGTACGCGGGTCCGAACCGCTCCGACCGACTCGCACGGACACGATTTGCACCGCGCAATGGAGACGTACCCCGGCCGGGCAAGTACGATGCGCGCCGCGAGCAGTCCGACCAACTCGCACCGTCCGGCTCGAAAGAGCAGTCGGAGCCGGACTTTGGGGGTCCGTGTCAGACCCCCCTGTACGCGTAGCCGCGCGAGTTGCATGGGTCCCCCCTACCTGTGCATGTACGGCGCGATTCGCATCGACGCGTAGCCGCTGTAGGGGGCGCCCTTGTTCGCCTCGCACCCATTGAGTCAATGGGAGCCCGCGTACGCGTTGTACGTCCGGCTCCCATTGACTTCAATGGGAGTCCGACCGACTCGAGTCCGATTGCATGCGTGCGCATCGTACTCGTTCGGTCAGGCTGCCAGAGTCCGATTCGGTCGGAAATCTCTCCGGGTCGGGCTCGGTCGGAGTGATTTCCGGCCTGAATCGGAATCGGCCCCATAGTGTTAAAGAAATCTGGTTTTTGCGTAGATTTATGGGATTAAGATTATTTCAGTCAAATGATTACAGCATGGAATAGTAGAACAGACACATTTTAAAACTGGTAATTTCAAATAAAGACTACAAAGACACCCAAATAACCTTCTGCCTGTAAGGAAATGAGTAACTTACCTGTAACCCCAGGTCTCCAACATTGTAATCTTTCATATATTCACATGCTTGAATCATTCTTCCGTCATCAGGCTGGGAATCCCCGGTATATTTAAATAGCAGTAAACAGTGTTGAAATGGCCACAGTCCTGAACAACAGTGTTTGTGTAATAGCAAATCAACCTATTTTAAAGCAACCAAAACTTTAGCCAAAGAGGTGGAAGTGGCAACTCTCATACTCCTCCTAGAGGCTACCTTACCTTAGATTTCATGACAAAAAGTGAGAGAAAAATATATTATATGTGAGCCTCTGACGCGGAGGAGAGGTGAGTCACAGGTCAATATTTGAAAAGTTACAATGTTGAAAAAACTGCAGTTAAACTTAAGTAACTAATTTCTTCGCCAACATTGAATTGTCATATATTAACATGCTTGAATCAAAATAGTAACCAATGTGTACATTGTATAATAAAACAAAAGCAGTAAGTAGGCTCACCTTTATCAAAACATGTTTCTGAGATCTGACTGTCCCACTACTCTGTCAGCTTCATCGTCCACGTCAAGGCAGCTGAGGTTCGTGAACGTATGCCTACTCCTCGTGGTGGCTGTACGGCAGATGTTCTGTAAGTACACACCAGCATAGAGTACAGCAATTGTTGCCATGCTTCAGGTGGAATGCGCTCACACTCTTCCCTGGAGCGGACGCTTAACCTTACAGTAGCAGAAAGTAGTGCAGGCTGTGAGCCAACGTGCTATCCCCTTTTTGGATAAGGGACCTCTTCCTGGCTGTCACAAAAGACACAAAAAGCTGGCCTTTAGACCAATTATCCTCTGTTTTGACAATGTAGAACCTGAGGCATCTACGTATGTCTAGGGAATATAATGATGTTTCCTGCTGAAATAGCTGGATTCGGGAAGAAGGAATGTAGAATGACAGGTTAATTCCAGTGAAAGTCAGTAGGAACTTTGGGCTTGAATTTAGGATTTGTACTCATACTGACTTTGTCCCTTGTGTAATGGAGAAAAGATTCTTCAATAGTGAATGCTTGCATTTCCCATACTCTCCTTGCTGATGTCAGGAGTAGGAGAGGTGCTGTTTTGCACAAAATACATTTTCAGTGTACCTTGTGTATTAGTTCAAATAGAGGTTGCATTAACTGGTTGAGGATGATACTGTGCTCTGAGGAACTGGAGATCGTTGTACAGGTGGAAACACCCTGAAAAGTCTTTTAATACATTTCTTTATGATTCACTGGGAGAACTAAGTAGATAAAAATACATTTGTTCTTCTATATCCTGATATTGCAGCCAGATGAACTCTAGCAGAAGAATATTTGAGTCCACACTTGGCCAGCCTCAAAATGTATGGCAGTATTTCATAATACTGTATTTGAAGTGGATGAAAGCCATTGTCTTTACACCAGACACAGACACGCTTCTACTCAGAGTTGTAGTTGCAGGTGCATGTGATAGGATTTTTTCTGCAGTCCTGCAGTATATCCAAACTCTAAGTGGTCAGGAGCAATGCTGTCAGGTTCAGAAACTTGGGGTTGTGGGGCAGTATATCTCTGTGGTATCTGGAGAGGATTCTGGAGTGCAGTTTCAGATTGAAGACTGTATGTGCCAAAATCTGCAGGAGTTTGCTGTACCAGTACTGGCGTGGCCACACCGGAACAATGATGATCAGAGTGCAATGATCCATCTTCACCTTCTTCAACACCCTCTTCAACAGTCTGGGGATCAGGGGAAATGGAGGAAAGGTGTAAGCAAAGACTGAAGCAAATCATGGAAAGGGCATTGCCTATGGTCTCTTGATGATCCGAAGTACTGATATTTCTTATCCTTCGGTGTAGTGAAGAGATTGATCAGGGGTTGACCCCACTGTCGGAATACATAAGCAACTTGATCCTGGTGTAGTTCCTACTCGTGTCATTCTGATAGTTGTTGACTGAGTTAATGTGTCTGATCGTTTTGACGAACAGTAGGTGTTCCACATCAATGTCTATCCTTGAGAAATGGCAAAGTCTCAAAGTAATTGATCCTCTTCTGAGGGAGGTCAGGATTGTGTTCCTCCTTGCATGGCTACGTAGAAGTTGTATTTTCTGTTCTGATCAGAATTGCTTGGTTTGACGGTCTCAGAGGTATGCTTGTAGGCCCAGACAAATGGCCCAGAGTTCTAGCACATTGATGTGCAGCACTGTGCAGCATTTGTTCTGCATCTGACCACAGCCCTCTGATTGACAATTCTTGGAGGTGAGCTCTCTAGCCTTCCATGGATGCATTTGTTGTCAATACAATTCTGTTTGTAACAGGTTGGAAAAGGGAGACCTGCTGTAAGATTAGTTGATATTCTCCACCAAAGAAATGCTTGTTTGCAACACCTTGTGACTTAGACTGCGTCGTCCCATGATGCTTCTATTTGCTTCCATTGCATGTCCCTTTCTTGTTGCACGGGTCTTATCTTGAGTCTGCAAAAGGGTCTCATCTGGAGTCTACTTAATGACATTAGGCCTAACAGGGACTTGTACTGTCTGAGACTGAGTGTTTTGCAGACATACTCTTTGCTATAGCTTTGAGCTTTATTGTTCTTTCCACAGAAGGTAACGCCCTTCCTGACTCAGTATTGAGTATTGCACCTAGAAAATGGATCTTCATGTGGGGCTCTAAGGATGATTTTACCCTGTTCTGCATGAGACCCAAATTCTGAAAAAGATTGATGAAGGCGTTTATAGAGGCCTTTGCCTCTTCTTTTCATGGAGCTTTGACGAGCCAGTCGGCAAAGTATTAGTATACCTGGCAACCCGGTTGCCTCAGGAAGGCTGATACTGCTGAAAGGCACTTGGTAAAAATCTAAGGCACTGACTTGAGTCCAAAAGGAAGCACCTTGAACTGATAATGTTGACCTACCACTGAAAAACTGAGGCACTTTCTGTGCTTCCAGTGGGTAGGTATGTGGAAATCCCCTTCCTGTATCATCAGGAGTATCTCTTGAAGTGTTTTCACGTGGTTAGGATAGGACAGGTTAGAAACATCATCATTTTACATGCTCATGTTTCTTAAGTTGCCTTCTTTCTTACGCAGTGTCTTTTGACATACATTTTCTAATGTGCCTGTGCAGGATAATATTATCCGATTCTGCATTGCTTACATTTCCACTTCGTAGGCACACTATCACGGCACCTTGAACATTCAGTACAAGGGCTAAAGTTAATTTATGCAAATGTTGTTGCATATTGTAGTCCGGTAGGCGACAAAGCTATCACAATAGGATAAACAATAGCGGCCTGACTGGGGCTTCATCATTGCAGCATGGGTGTTATTATATATACAGCATTGCTTCCTTGTTTAAGGGAGAGGAGCATTTCGGTGAGACTGTGAGGTTGCTGCATGACGGAATTCCAGTCCAGCTGATTCATGTTTACCTCTGCGAAGAGGTATGTACAGCTTACGACCAAGATGGGCACCCTGATGCGACCTACCCACAGTTAATGGGGCGTTAGACTACTGACAGGGATTTGGCAGATCACCCACCCTAGGGAAACTAGGTTAGGAAGCGGTAGGTAGGAGTACACTATTATACAGCATTTATATGCGAGCATATATTTACTGCTATAGCACAATGATGGAATCGTTCATCTTTTTCACTGTTCTCATAATGCTAATAACGATATTTTGTTTCATTCTACTCATTGTCGCAGCACACATATTTTATACAAGAATCGCAATGCTTCAATATTGTTGAAACGCCCTGCTGAGTATTTCTTGGGTATTCCTTTGGGTTATGCATGAGTAATCAAATGAAGGGGTTTTAGATCGGTTACCAAAATTTCCTTGGGGGATCAGAGTTGTTATGTTCTGAGGTTGCACACACATTTGTTACCCTATAATGTTAGGGGTGCAGATGGTGCAATGTGAACTAGCGGGGATACACGCCAACATATCCTTAGGGTGTGCATGGAATCAGTCTGGCACAATCCTGATGTTTATGTTGTCCAACAAGCGCACAATTTTACCAGAGAGGTACAAGCCGTACAACATGGTAATGCCAACGTTCTAGAGTGGGCTCTTATTTAATGGACCACCTGAGTAGTTTTCTTTTCTGTACACAAAGATCCCTACTCACCTATTAACAGGGGACGTCCTTGGTATTAGGGAACATATCCTCCTCAGATGAGAAGGTTATCCCTATGTACTGGCTGTAGGTGAGGCTCGTGGAGCATTTAAGACAGAGGTATTGTATTCATGGTTTACATTCCCAGCAGCAAACGACCGATCAAGGCTGTTTCACACCTACACTGCAAGTGATGTTCCAAATAACTATACAGCTTATGAAGCTTTAGAAATACCATTAACTTGCCAACCTCATCAAAATTGGTTTGAAGGTGCCCTACCACACACTGCTGAAGACGTTAGACTAGGTACCCTTAGTAATGAGGGAGCAACATGGCCAGTCTTAGCTGGCTACACACCACATCCAAACATAGCTAATATGAGAGCACCACAATTAATTAGATTGTATAACAGTCTAGTCAGAATATATAGGAGTCTGACACCGTTCTTTATGCTAACAATGACAGTAAATCTTGTGAGGGCTGCTCAAGCTGTACGACCACAATTGGCTACACCGGGCATAAGCCCACTAACGATCAATGCAGTCATGGGTAAAATTCCCATCAGACGGGAGGAAATACCATTCTGGATTGCACAGAAAACAAGTCAGCTTGAAGCAGTGTTTTCCCATATGGGGCACCAGGAGAAGCACAGGATTCTTACAATATGCTTGCCAATGGGGATGACTCCCCCAGTAGAGGACAGCACATCATGGGGTACAGTTTTTTGCTGCAGTATATACCAGAACTCATGGGACACCCTCATTAGCTGTTTTGCCAGAGGTGCTTAAAGAGGTACAAAATGAGTATGGGGCAGCCCTTGCCCTGGATTTGGGAATGAAACTGATGGGCAATTTTTCTGCAGTATCTGCCATTATGTTAAGTAACATTAAAGAGGAAGCAGCAACATGGCTATACGCCCGCGACTTAAGGAGAACAGAATCGCAAATTACCTAATATTATCAAAGAAACCTACGCAACAGTGGGTAGAGATAATTTGGGAGCCAGACCTAGTAAACCACAGATTAAGAGTAATTCGGAAAAGGATAACTCAAAGCAAGCACTCAAATCTTCTAGGAAGAGGTGGGATACTAAGAAACATAAAGAACAGGAGGCCACTTAAAAGTGCTATAACCTGCGTAACCATGATATTATTAAAAAGACAGGTATCAGGATACTGATACACGTTCATTTTGTTCCTTTCAGAATTCGTCCGAAAAACTCTCGGAGAGAGGTGGAAGGTCAAAGCGCAGATCAGATGAGCATGTGAAACCGAAGAAGGACTCACAACGCTTGTCTGACTACATAATAAACAAGCATTGGAAATGCAACAGGTCTCGCATTTGGTTGAGTTAGAGCTATTGGCGTTGTAAATGGCAATGTCTTTTACCCATGTATTATGGAGTGGATATAGATGGTGTGGAGTGGAATTATGTGGGTAGGATTAGAATTGTGTGGCATGGAATTGTGTGGTGTGGAGTGGATTTGTGTTGTGGAATTATGAGGCATGGTGTGCAGTGGAATTATGCGTATAATAATTATGTGGTTTTGAGTGTACTAGAATTTTATGTGGAGTGGCATTGTGTGTTATGGAGTGTAATTATGTGGAATGGTATTTTGTGTTATGGAGTGGTATGTAGTGGAGTTTCATTACGTGGTGTGCTGTTGAATTTTGTGACATGATGTGGCAATTTTGTAGCATGAACCTTG